>JAOBAS010000083.1:38935809-38958999 GCA_025311575.1 Elanoides forficatus
CTCCCCGGAGCCTTCTCTCCTCCAGGCTGACCAACCCCAACTCTCTCAGCCTGTCCTCATAGGAGAGGTGCTCCAGCTCTCTCATCATCTTCGTGTCCCTCCTCTGGACTTGCTCCAACAGGTCCGTGTCCTTCTGATGTTGGGGACCCCAGAGCTCAATGCACTACTCCAGGTTATTCACCTAATCAGAGTACTCCTGTTACTGTAAAAAATACAGTACTGTAGAAAATACATTTCTTGGTTATTCAAAAAGTTCATTAAGGTGTCCAAAATCTAATACTACTTTCTACCAGAAAACACAATATCCTACCCAAATAATTTAGACTTCTTTATAAAGGGGTTAATTTAGTTTTATTCTCATCCCAAAGGTATATAGGAAAGTACCCACCTTCAGTACGAAAACAATAAAGAAACAGGGGCGGGTCCAACACTTGAAATTACTTAGAAGTCAAGAGAACTCAAGAGAAAATATAAATAATATAAATTAACCAATTCTAAAAGGATGATCAGTATATCAACTGAATCAACAAAAACTGGTGAGACAATACATGAAGAAAATTACTTTCCCTGAACTGAATTCAGGATAACAGAACAATTTAAGAGACACTTAAATCCCTTATACATATTGGGCCAAGGCATACTTGAAGCATTGAGCTTCTCTAAAATTCAGAAAATATTTTCTTCAGTCTTTTGTGAAGGTAGGCTTTCTGGAGCATAAAATACGAATCAAGATTTGATCTGAATCCAGACTTCCTTAAAACTAAAAAGTATTTTTTCTATTAGGTAAATAATATGTGATCAGACTATATGGCAAATAGTCACTAAGCAATGTTTACATCCTATTGCTAAGATAATTGAGATTCCCACCTTTCTGTATTTTTCTCTGTCTCTTTATTGGAGTAGCACAATGCACATCAGGCCAGGCCTGTCTGTGTCCCATCTAGGTTTGTGGTAATTTTGACATGAATTTGCTTTGATTGAATGAATGACTTTTTGTGATCAGTTTCATAAATATGGTGTCTTTTGGCAAAGGTACCTTTAAGTACTTGTCACAATGTATTTCCAGAGCATATATTTCAGATATATAATGAAGACTTTGTTCTGGATATTTGATTCTAAGGGTTGATGTTTATCTGCCTGGAGAATAACCCATCTTATGTGCTTTGTGTCCGATAGCTTTGATTTAACACTTTGAATAACATTAATACCAGAGTATTATTAAATACTCTCAGCAGATTGATTCATACAGTTGATGGGCCAAGAGTTATTTAGTTTTCAGTGAAAAAAATACTGAAAATGAATACATTTACATGATCAAGTTTGATCATCTAATTGTAATTTGATCATCAATCATGATTGATTGTGGTCAATTCATGAGCTGAAAATGAGGTGAAATTTTCATCAAATATGTTATCCCTGTGGATTATTTTCCATATGCCACAAATAATGCTTCTTCACTTTCTCTAAAATTAAAACATTGCTGAAAAATAATGAGCACATTAGTTATGTACTGGCAAATGACCTGTACTCTGTAGTGATAGAAGTGGAGTCTCTCATTACTGATTGCAACTATTCACATGTCTTAATGCAAGCATCAACAAAAGTTGCCAAGAGTACTTGAATTTGTCTTTTATATTGATAAATACAGCAAACGAGACTCTTGCATATGAAAATGTTCACCAGGTGGCACAGCAGCTTTGCTTATATTAACAGGAAACTTTGGTAATAATATGCGGCTCATTTAACTTCTGTGGTCCTCAGATCGCCAATGCCACATGGAAGCAATAGCTGGTTACATTACAAATTTGCTTTCAGAACTAGTGCTAACATTTAGGATTCCAGTGGATTTGTTTTTTTTCCCCTTGCTTCCCTCCCCATTGCATTATTCTGAACATTGATGCATTTTTTGACATTTTCTAACCTACAAGTTCAGAAGAGGGTCTGTACTCAAGCTCTGTGGTGAAAAATGAGCTATAATTCAGAGCTTGAAATTTAGGTCTTTGGTATTTTTGAAATGTTGAGTCATCTTTTCCTCTGTTTATTTTACATTCTGTAATAATTCCTGTTGCTTGCACAGATATGTAAACATAAACCCACCCCTATATACGTGGAAGTATAGACAAACCAGTAGAACTGCATTTAAAGTAACTAAACTAGGCTTGTGACTGTTTAGTTTTTCAGGAAAAGGCCATCATTGTAGTCGCATTATGGCACCACTGCCAGAGATATTTAGCAGTTTTTAGCAACTGTTTAAACCACCTGTCTCATTTTGGTGGCATACTTTTAGATGAAAAGGATATTAGTTATTGTGGCAATTCAAAGGAAAGCTGACAGGCTGCAACTGGGACTTGGCTTTGCTTCTCAGTAAATCCAAACTAAGAACCTGCAACTTATGACATAATTAACTTCTTCTTATTGCACTGCTAGTATATGCAGGTGTTTATATTATGCAAAACATACAGAAGCCAAAGTATCTTGTTGCAGAGAATCCTGTAGTAAAATTAAATAGGAAGTTATGAGGGTTCATAGTGAAATGTTGTCTTGCAGTGCATTATGTGTCAAAAGGCTTGGCATAGCTCTGGAAGATTTTAAAAGTTATGGACTCACTATAAATCTCTAAAGAATTCCATCATGTAATACAGTGTTAGATTATGTTTATTAGCCAGGTGAGGGATCATCTATTAGTAATCTATCTTCTCTGTAGCATGAAGTAATAATGCTTTTCCTGTCCTGCGTGTAACAATAATACATAGCACATTGCCTATGTAATATATTTTCATACATACGTGTGTGTGTGTAAGTACATGTATAAATAAAAAAAAAAAAGTAACTGGCATTCACACAGTGGCACTGAGTTGTTCCAGATAGGCTGTGTAACATGCATCTTTGGACTAGCAAATATCAAAAAACGTGTGTCCAGGCTAGGACAACTGACATGTTTTGATCCAATACATTTTTAAAGAATGCATAAAATTTCAGCACAATTTCTTTGTGTCCTGAGTCCATAGGCTCAGGTAAAGCAGCCGCTAATGTTATATTGCTCCATATTCTTAAGCCCAACTTTGGAAAAATGAATGCAATGGATGATGATTATAAATATCCAGATTCCAGATGACTGCAATCAGTGAGTTCCCAGATGACTGGGATCATTTAGTTAGGTTTTGTATCAGCCATCAGTGCCTCATGTGTAAAGTTCAATGCCATAGTCTCTGGAAATGTTGTGTCTAGAAAGTTTAATTTCAAGTTTTTACCTGGAAATGAGCATCTGCAACTTTTTGGAGTTCTTTCAACTTCTCTGTTAAGGGTTCTGTCCTATTTATTGCTTCTGTGACTTCAGTGTTAATTTTGCATTGAAGAAAGCCACATATCTTATGATTGTTTTGTTTTAACTAATTATATCAATTTGCTGAGCCAGTTACTCCTTTTCCAACTGTGATGGAGAATCCGTAACAGGTCATACTGCAGCATGACCTACTTTCAATTTTTAGCTACAGGAACAGGTGAAAAGGATTAAAAACGTCAGCAGCAAGAGTGACATTTGTTTGGGTGGATTTAAAAATGAAATTTTTACTAGCACCAGAACTCTGCATTTAACAGCTCTCAGGACATGTCATGTGTATTACCCAGTGCAGCTTACAAATACACAAGCTGCCTTCTGCATCACAGTGTTTTTTCCCTTGAAGGTCTCTGGTTTTTTCCTACTGCCTAATAAGTATTTAAGAACTAAACTGGACTTGTATCTAAATAAACCATACCAAAAATGAATATATGTTGAGAAAAAATTAAATTGAAAACAGGAGTCCTACACTTTCAGCCAACAATAAACAGTATCGCTGTTCTGTATCCATTTTAAGCAAACCACCCCTCCCTCCACCAGTTACACTGTTAAAATAGTCATTCTTTAACCCGTCTTGAACTAAAGGTTAACATATATGTGATTTAGGAAATATGTCAAAAATTGTTTTCTCCTACAGAGTGTAAAAATGAATAGAGAATACAATATAATAGAACAGAAATACATTAGCAATGTAAATTTCCCTCCTGCTGGGAGCAGCAATACTAGAAATGATAGTTGCTGTCCTCTCTTCCCCCAGTTCTCAAATATAATGGGGGGGTGGTGGTGATGGTGGTGGTGGTGGAAACAGTTCAGACGCCTGAAGTGTGCTGAGCTGGCTTTTTGAAGTGATGAATAGCTAACAGTTATGAACAACCGAGCACAGGCATAGAGCCAACAAATGTTTGAAATGGCAGTTCTGGATAGTGTACGAGGTATTCCGTGTGAAGGAAAGGGGGAAACCTTTCCAATGAAAAAATTGTTCAACACCTGTTTACTGCAGTGTGTTTTGTATGTCTGCCTGAAATGCCAAGGACTGGCCATTCTGATAAATAAGATGCTGAACAAATGAACTACTAATCTCATCAATTTGTTAATTCATACATTTCTGTGTTCCTTTTTAGTCAGTAAAAAAATGCTGGTTGAGATAATTGTGTAATTAAGTAAAATGACTTTCCATACAATCTAAAAGAAAAATATGGTTGGCTTCCCACCTGTTCCTTCAGAACAACTCGGCATATCTTATTAAACCCTTTCTCATTTAAATGCAAATATGATGTAGTATAAGATGCCGAGTGTTTTTGCTCTTGAACAATGGGTATCCTTTTTCTAGCCTGTGTACTGGACGCAAGAACACATGAGCTCGAAGGCTGCGATCAGGCCTCCAAAGGCATTCAAGTACACGAACCACTTCTGTTACTTGACACTATTCCATATTAGTGTTTTACGAGCTTTATTTCATCTTGGCTTATGCATGAAAGATGTTTTTAATTTCTCCAAAAGGAAAAAAAAGAAATAGTTAATTTATTGACTTAATATTATCTTATTGGACATAAAAATCTGAAGACTTAACAGCTCTAAGGTAAGACTGACGTTGATTTCTTGGTCAGACTTACTACACTGAGATTGTATCAGTGGCTTCAAAGCAGTGGTAAAAGTAAAATAAGTGATTGGCTTCTAATGATGTCACATGACTGGTAATGATTCTGTATGTTTATGATTTTATAATATAAAATTGATCTATAAATACATGTTACAGCAGCATGTTATTATCATGACTTAGGATACCTTCCTATGTTTAACATTCAGATTCCAATCATTACATTTCTGGTTTCTATAATGCCTTTACAGTAATACTAGAGTTCTTGTGTTTAAGTTAATCCTTCCTTTTCTTTAAAAATAAAAAAACCAATGAAGCAGAAAGAATACAGTAACACAAATAAAGTTTTCTTGTGATATAAAACCGATACCTCTTTCTGTCAAAAGCAAACCATCTGCTCTGATAATAAGAGTGTAATGGGAAAGAGGCTCAGTTATGACTGGCATAACCATCAGCCACAGACTTGCTGTCAGAGCTGACTAAAATGAATATATGGAAAATCTGGAACCCTACTTAAACAGGGATATTTAAGGTATTACTGCTTGTTAATTACCTTTTTAATTAAAACTTGTCCTTCTTTATAATTGTAAAAATATTCAAAGAATAATATTGTAATTATAGAGGTGCAAGCACTCATGGTGCTGTAAGAATAAAAGTGTTTGGAAGAATGTTTCGTATTTACATGCATTTAGTATCTACTGATGTGAAGAAAATGTGTTGTTAGGAATTAAGTTTATCAGCTTATATTTGTGTTATATTATTCAGTTGTATATATATTTTCATCACACACAGCTTTTCTCCCACTTATCTCAAAAACCTGTCCATCAGGTCTTGTGCTCTTCACACAGTGTAGCAGACAAATCGATTGATCTCCAGCCAAATATGATACCAAATATTGTTAAGATGCATTGAGTATATAAAAAAAAGTTCACAGGTAAAAAGAAAATTTTTGTCACTAATTTGATTTTGAGATATTTTTCATTTAATCACATTAATTACAATGTATTGTTCCTGTATTTCATTGTGTTTTTTATATAAATACACACATGCATAAAAGATAGAAATCAATATATGCATAATTATCCCATTTAAAGAACTTTATTACATGTTAATTGGACAAAGTGCCATTTTGATAAATATTGATTTCCCAGGATGTTTGGAATTTTTTTTAGTGCAAATCTCTACTAAACAGATGACATTTAATAAAACAGTAAATCATTATGCATCTGAATGAGCCTAAACCAAACCTAATATACATTATAGGGTATAGGCACTCAACCGTTTTCTCATTTGTTTTTCTTTCAAAACAGACCTGCCAGAACCAAAAATCCTGAACATCTCACTGGGACCAAGATAAAAAACATTAGAAAAAGGAACCACCTTTCCATGTCATTCATTTTAAGAAGAGGTGACACCTTAAAAGGCAAGTTGAACTATGTCATAATGTAAGCCATGGTATAATGGCCACGCTTTACCCTTTTTTAAGATATCTGTTTCCCTGTTTGTCTCTTCAGTTACATGCAGAATCAACAAAAAATACACAGTCAGAGCCTCATCCGGTTTATACTGAGTAAGGATGTATCTCTCTTGTTAAGGCTGTACCAGTAAAATCAGAAATTCAAATATTCCAGGTGTTTAAAATGTATGAAGAGTTCACACAGGATTTGTTATGAAGCTATTGTAAGTTTGTCCTGTGAACCTTAAAGTGCAACAGGAATTTATAATTATGAAGTCTACCTATGTAACTTTTCAAATGAAGAACTGAGAATGTTTTGCATTTATTTACTTGCTTTTGGCCAAATTGCACAAGACGAAAATGGTTTTCTCTAAGAGAAACCCACTTTGCTGTTACACTTAAGGGTGAAGAAGTACTCTAATATATATGGTGTATTTTCAAGATACCATCTTGAAAAGAAAACACAGATAATTAAATGATCACAAACTGTAGTGCAATTAGAAGACTTTGATGAAAGATGTGATTTAAGTAATACAAGTTTTAATGGCAAAAAGAGCAGTTCTCCACTCAAATGCATATTAATCATCACAGTATGTGTGCTTTGTCGGCTGCTGATAAACTTCTTATTTCTTTTTTTCTTCCGTTGACTCTGAATAAACATCTATTCCCAAATGCCACCCATAGCATTGAGTGGAAAGAGTGAGTCCTTCTGTAGTCTGACAGAATGGCATCCTGTACTCAGCATAGATATCAGTAGTATCTTTTCTTAAAAAATAGTTTCTAGTGGCAAAAGTTGACTAATACTTGGGACCAGTAGAGAGAGCTGAGAAATTTATGATAGTAGTGATTGCATTTGAGTGCAGACTTTAAACAGTCTCCCTTTCCCCCAGCATCCAGTATTTATTTATTTATTTATTTACCTGTGAAAATGTGCTAAGCAAAAGCATTTTTGTTACTACTGGTATTTCAGCACTAGCTAGAAGTCTCAGAGCAGGGTGACTTCATAAGATATGTCCTCGCTAAGAGGTAGGACTCATGAGTGGATGTATAGTTGTGTGCTAGTGCACTTAAGTGCTCTTAGCAGAAAGCTGGCTGGAAATCACCAAGTTGGAACAGATGCAGCACAGACCTGATCTGTAGATTTTTCTCCCAAATCTTGAATGTTTGGCTGCTGTGCTTTTGCATTTAGAGAAAACAATGAGGTTCCATGCTGTCCAATGTTGTCATCTGTCTATGAGGAGAATTTAAAAGTCATCTGCAGATATGATATTTTTCCTCTACACAGTTTTACACATTTTCTGAAACTAGATTTTACTTCTCATTTTCTTACTAGCTGTTCAAAGAACTGTTTTGAATTAACACCTCAGTCAATAGTATGTGTTTGAAAGTAAATGTTCCATAGAAATGTGAAAAAAATATTTATTAACTTCCCATAACAAGTGAATTGTCTTAGATCTGGGGGTTTATATTGTAGCCATTACACTGTATTAGAGAACAATCTTAGCTGTGGGGAAGAGTCAGAGACATCTGCAGTCTAATACAAGTAACAGAATTAAACACAATGGGAGCATAGAGAAACTGGTAAAAATTATGCTGCTGTATGGCTCAGTGGAACTAAATGTTGCATAACATGTTTTTTGGTTTTTATTTTTGCAGTGCTTCACCATTCAAATTAATTAAAGAATCTTCCAGAATGAGGTGTAATGTTGCTTTGGAAAATATTGCTTTAGCAAGCTGTAATGGGCAACTCAGCATACTTCTGTAAAGTAAGTCTGTAAACTTGTACCAATTATAGTTGCTGTGCTATAAATGAATTTTTAAAGTTCCTTATTTCTAAAAGCCATTTTTAATTCCTCCCACAGTTAATGCTTTCACACGCAGTTATAGTAGCACATCACTGAAGTACATTTCAGTTTGTTATCAAACGTTATGAAGAAATAGATGATGAAATTTCACACTGATTTTTCTTTTTCAGTACACAGTGGAAAGAAGCTATCTTATTTTAGTCGAACCACCAGAAGAAAAGGCATTAAAGTCACCACACAACATCATATCTGTAGCTGATGCAAACATTCATTTCGTTGAAGATACAGCTAAAGATCTGACTCCAAACTTTAAGGTACTCTGATTCCTAATCATTAGAAATTATATATACATACATAATGCGAATGAAGTTGTAGTTAAGGAAATATCTCCACTCAGGAGCACAAGAGAACAGATCAAGTTACGGTAGCCATTTAGTAGCACCTGTTAAGGACAGACACTAAAACAAATAGAAGAGTAACATGCCATTTCAATTTAACCTGAGCTGTGATAAACATGGTATTGTATCATCTGATGATTTTGTTCCAATGAAGAAATAAATTGTAGCCTTCATGAGGGGAAGATTCTTTGCTAATTTAGATTGCCAAAGAATCTTTCCATTTACTGAAATAAGGATATCTTGCATCAACTGAACATCAGCTATCAGATTCACACTGACATCTTTACCCCATTCAAGGTGGGGCATATGTAGGGGGAAAAAATAATGAAAAAAAAAGAAGCTACAATTTATGGACTGGATTCACGAATGTCTGCTTACCTCAGATAATTGTAATATCTCAGTAAAGAAAGGCTTGCACCATAAATACTCAAGAGGAAAAGAGATATTCATAAGCATTTCAGCATGATTCATTCAAGCACTCTTAAATGACTACCCACAAATATTGTGTAAAGAAGCAGAAAAAGAAAGGCCACTTGGTCTGAAATATGCTCAAAGGAATGTATGTGAGCATGAAAGATTTGCACTGCATTGCAGTTAAGGGAATTTATGACTTACTCTTTAAAAGCTGCAGTTTCCTTTTCTTGACATGTGGGTAAGGTATTTAATAGCACATTCTGGATAGTAACTCTTTTTTTGTAGTTAGTACACTAAGGACAGATTAGAAACTCTCAGAAGGCCAGCATGGTGGCCAGCTTTGAACCTGGAGTTCCTTTTGTGTCTCAAGCTACCATCCTATTACCGAAGTTGAACTGACTGACTGAATGATGAATTTTAAAGGACATTGTTAGTTGTCCATTCACAGAAAGGAGCTTTCACGTGGCATTTAGGATGCTTTTAATAAACTTCTCACGAGGAATAGTATTTGATGCTCTGTGCATGACCCCTTTCATAGAGCTGTCTGCCAACAGGAGTAGGGACTCTCTGCTCAGCCAACCAGGCAGCGTGAACTCCACATTTAAACTGTTGAAAATGTGAGCATTAACATACTGTGTGGTTTCTTCTTACTAAGGTTTTTGTAAAGGTTAAGCTAAGAATTGCCATACTTGAGTGACAAAGGCCTTATGGAAAATTTATCTCACTAGACATTTAGGGGTTAGATATCTACATCTAAACTGGTCATCATGACCTCCTTTTATTGACTAACAGAGAGGGCTCATCAGTGTGGAATTACTTGCCCTCAGACATGCTTATTTTCCTCTACTGACTACGATGCAGAGCTAGGATGGCTGGTTCAGATATAGGTGCCTATAGCTTAGATACTGAAGAAGAATCATGCCTTCAACCTCATTGAACCTCAGCTCCTACTTTGTAAAATTTTGATTTTGTGTTTTAGGCTGAATTTTAATTTTTTTTTATTTTATTTATAATTTAAATAATTATTTGCTAAAATGTCTTCAGCCATTTATGATAGTAGAATTATGGTTCTATACAACCCTGTATTTCTTTTTTACTGCTCTGGACCTGCTACCTGAAAGACACATAACTGATTCTTTCATCCACTGGAAGCTCATTAGCATGACAAAATACAAGAACAACAAAACCTGCCATGGC
Source organism: Elanoides forficatus (assembly GCA_025311575.1). Classification (NCBI taxonomy): domain Eukaryota; kingdom Metazoa; phylum Chordata; class Aves; order Accipitriformes; family Accipitridae; genus Elanoides; species Elanoides forficatus. The sequence goes on from JAOBAS010000083.1 coordinate 38,946,014, forward strand.
ACCACAGCTGTGGAAGAGGAATTTAGCTTTTGCATTGTTTCTGAATGTTTTCAAGCACATCTATATTTCTAGGCTGAGGAAAGCAGGAACTGGTTTCTCAGCACTTCTCACACAGTCAGAATTTTTGTATGGCATCCTTCCCTATCTCCATTTGCTCATTTGACTGATAAATGCCATTCAGAAGACCAGATAAGGACTGGTACAAAATTTTTGAATACTTTATGTTAATACTAGTGGTGGTAATATGCGTCAAGTAAATCTTAGCTAAAGCAAATGTCCCCTCTTCTGAGGAATGGCGGCACAAAATACAGACCTCTCAATCTTGTTTGAAGGAATTATTTGAATCGCTTCTTTCCTCTCAATGTCTCTCAATAGTAGTGTACCATTCAGCAGTGAAGTTAAGATGGGAGAGCACCGCACTTCTGGTCCTTTCTCAGCCCAACAGTTGGCTATTATTTCTCTTGCTTTATCTCCTTTTAATGAATATTTATTTCAGTGCTTTCTCAGTAAAATTGGTTGTGACTGTTGTTTCAAGGGTGCTAGAGTTCTGTGTCATACCACTGTAGCCCTGTGTCTATGCAGTGAAATTAGCCTCTTTTTCTGTTTTACTGATAAAGCTACCCCTGTTGTCCTTGGTGGACTAAACAGGAACTTTGAAGTGTCTAGGACTTTGTATACTTTGTACACTGTTCTACCCAGGATTCAGGGCAGTGGATTTATCCAGCTAGCACAAGGCTCACTAATTCTGAATTGTAATTTCTGTTTAATTACAAGTTACCGAGTCTGTGATTGAGAGATTTGGTGAGTTTCTTTAAGATCATCCCAAACTCCCTAACACTGATGTGTAATGTTCCACAAAACTATGAAATAATCTTTCTCAAAGCCGATGTGCAAGGGTGAACAAGTTAATGTGTATCAAAGCAAGCACGCATTTTATGAATCGTTCACTTGTAATTGATGTCATGTACAAAACGGTCCAGCTACAAGCTTTACCAGGATTCCATTTCTATCATAAAAAGGTCGACTTGCCATGCTTTTCTTGGGCAACATTTCAGAGAACATCACTAGCAGAGAATCATCAGTTACATAAGCCTTAGGGAATGTCTGCCGTTGTTCGTACTCCACAGCCATTACTCTCATAGCTACAGTTCTTGGTTGTTACAGGTACTGCTTCTAAAAAGTGTTCATTGAAAGCACTGACTAGCTCCTCTAGTGTAAGTTTTTCGGAAACGAAACTCAAACCACAGAATCCGTAAGGGCACAACAGAGTGTTTGTTTTTGTTAATGAACTGGAATTACAAGTCTACAGGGCTAGAGAATGACAACAAAATGTCTTGAAAGCAGAGGCCACTTGAGTGAAATTGAAAATCTTTTATTTATGTAAGAATGTATACTTTGTTGGGTTGTATAATTCCAGAATTATTGAAGAAATATATGAAGAAAAACTATACACTGTAGTTTATATACATGCTGTATTGTATGTTACATATAAAAAAGACTAAAATATTTGATTTTTTTTATTCACCTTCCTAGTTTATTAATCTTACCCATGTTTTGTCCATTTGCTCGCTAATCAGTGTCTAGTGTCATTTATCTTCATTTACTTAAGTTGGCTGAACAATGCAACATTGCTCATCCTAATCTTTTTGGCAATCTCTGATTGACATTGTTCATTATTGTTTGCCTTGCATCATGTCAGCATTTTGAGCTGACATTGTTTATCTTTGCTCTCCATGCATTTATCTGGCAATTGTTGTCTAATATCATTAGTCTTGGTTCACTCCTGTCTGCTTGGCAATCATTAGGTGACCCCCCACTTCTGGTGGGTCAACTGTCATAATTCTGTGCTAAAATGAGTAGGAAGAACTTTCCTAAATGTTTCAGAAATTTAAACTGAAAGGCCAGACTCACAAAAGGGCTCAGGAAGCATTGTTCTATCAAAAAGAGAGAAGCTGAGGCCCTAGATATGGTTTGAGTTTGTATGGGTGTCTTGTGAAGTTTTGTATGTCCACACATATGGATGTAAAGCATAAACTGTTGGTTATGGTTCTGTTTAACTTTCAGCCCTCAAAATGTTCTGCTAAGTCCAGTGTGAATATTTACATATCTACCTACCTGAAGGCCTTTCAATATAGGCCCATGTTCAAAGAGCCAATTACTTTGCTAACTGGGGACTATGAGAATGAAAAAAAAAAAAAAAAAAAGTACCTTGCACCAAACAGACACAACTTAAACATAGAGACCTATTTTTTTCCTCTCTGGACTTTCAATGTTATGTATACTTTTCATGATGAGAACGTGTCTATTAGTGGGATGTTTTTTTAAAGTAATTGAAACAAGTCGTTTGTTCCTCAGAAATCTAGAGTCTAGAATGTCTGTAATTTTGTTACTTCTAAAAAGATTTTCAGGACTCTAACATAGCCTGTTGTTGCTGTTCTTGTTGTTTTGAATTCTTTTGACAACTGCTTTATTTTTTCCGCCTTAGAAATTGAATGTTGTCAGTACCTTGGAAAAAGCCTTGATTTAGGAGTTTTCAGAAAGGATTTTGTACCTTCAAAGTAATTTGAAATTACTTTCTATCAGTTGTAGTGATGGCTGTTGTTGGATAAGAAAGATCTGGAGGCCAATATATTTCAGAAATGTCCTTGTTTTATTACATAAGAAGTAAAAATTATATATGGCTAATCATATCGAGTTTATACGAACTGCATATGCAATTCAAACCCACCTGCTGCCAGTCTTCTTTGGAAAAGATTCTGAGTCCAAACACAAGCCAGAGTCCTGGCATATTTAACTACAACCAAAAATGTGCTGAATGTGGGTAAATCCACTGTCTGAAGGTTGAGCTATGTCTTGGCAAGGTAACAATTACACCTGCAGTTAACTAAAATCTGAGCGCGTCTTTCGCTATTTGAATATGTATAACACAAATTTCCTGGTTGGCATTCAGTTTTCTCTCTCAGAATTGTCAGAAAAGTGCTAAATGAAGTAGCTCCAAAATCTTGGAACTGTAAATTGTACCTCACCTCTGTAAAACAGAGACTAGCTGACCTCCATTTCTTTAAGGTTATTCTCAAGATGAAGTTGATGACAAGTCACAAAGCCTTAGCCGAGCTATGTTAACAACTTTGTGTATCTTTAAACCATGACAAATAGTGCCAACTACTTCATCTTAGCTACACTGCGAAGTGGAATAAGTTTTTTTACGTTCGATGTGGAATAAAACAGAACACGAAGGTATCCATTGTTGAGGAGCTTTTGTGTGTTATCCTTTTACAATGTGACATATGACAATCGTTATTTGCTTGAGCATTGTTATTTAGCACAAAATAATGTATGCGTCATGTGTCGAACTGTCTGTATGATTTTTGGTATAATTTTTTTTCTGTAGTATCCCAGAAATATAGGTCAAAATTTAATCTTCAGAAATAAAAGGCCTTTTCTGGGGGGTTGATGTATACTGTATACTGGCTGCAGTCTTTGTATTTTATACATTTCATTCTAAATATAAATAAGCAGAATTGTAATAATTTAAAATAATGAATATACTCGATTACTTTTCAAATGTCAGATGTTATTTCTTATCTACAGTTAAATATAGTTCATATTGTTGATTTGTTCTGTGACTAAATCTGAACAGTTGCTAGACAATTTAGAAAGATTCAGACACCAAAACCTTTGTTTTTCTTAAAAGAAAAAAAGTTTCCATAAAGATCTGCTTGTACAAATGTGTCCAATTCTTTTTAAGCAGCCTCTGATTTAATTTAAGAGAACAAGGTTTTTATTGAAAGTAAGAATGCACATTTGTTTTTTAATATAAACTACTCTGATTTAAATCGGGTTTATGCAATTATGCTTTTGTTTATGTTTGAACAGGTAATACAGAGATTTTAGAAACTAAATGCAAATTCAGGCAAATTGAGAAAAATGAATCAATTTTCTTCATATACATTCATTTTAAGGTAGGAATCATATCTCTTGAGTCAGTGTGTCATTTTACCAGAACTGAAGCCCCTGACTGCTTTTGCTACAAGCATGCTAAATGATGCAGAAAGTAGCCCTGCATCTGCTGGTACATTAGCTAAAATGTTATTTTAATTCCTGAAATAACTGGAGATACCACTTTAATTATCTGTACTTATACATAGTAGTAAATATATTCTCATGTTCTGCAGGCAACAAGTGTATAGGAGGTGTAAAAGAAAAAAAGTAATATTTAAATGTCAGAAAATGATCAATAAGTTAAACACAATTTCATGGAATATCTTTGGAGTCCATTAATCAGTAAGTTAGCCTTTGTGACAGATGCAGTCATATGAGATAAAAAAAAAAAAGAAGCTGCATTGGCTGATATTTTATGTCCTTTACAATAGAAAGTGCACTAAAGGTTATTGAATAACAAATACTTCAATGTCCACAAAGTACAGTGTCAGGAACTCTGGGCACATCGTAGAGTAAAATTTATTCTTTTGTAATCTTATTCAGTTCCCACCTCATTTTAAAAACTTCTTTTCTCTAGTAAAGATTAAGCTTATAGCTGTGAATGACTCAAGATAGTCTAAACTGCAGAAACCGGGTTGTCTGAATTTCCTGATCCTAAAAGCCTTTACAGGTAGGAATGTTTGGAGGCTACATAGACACCCGTTGAGGAGTCATGGTAGCTACGTATTAACCCTGCATATACGTGGCCGACTGAGTGATCAAAGGAATCTGTTTTCCAAAAAAAGCTAATATTTTGCTCATCATTTTCTCTCAACACAGCCAATGAAAAGACTAGATTATCTGACGCCTGCCATTGTGTTCACTCGTATCACCTAAGCAATTTGGCCTCTTCGCTTAGTCTCCTTAGTGGGGAAGGTCAAGATAGTTCGCGGGACTTAGCAGTCACCGGGGAATCAGGTGGAGCTCCTGCAAGAGTGAGTCTTCCTGCCTCAGGCTTAATATTCGTGATAATTTCAATACCTTCCCCTGTACCCGCAACAGCATTTTATATTGTTTTCTTGTCCTTTATATGCAGTGACCTCCTCACAGGGCTTCATTGTGTACAGCTGTCACTACAGCTAAATGCTGTTGTCCCTGCATTGCCTCAATGCTTTGATCTGTCATTGAAGGTAAGTGCATAATATGTTTGGTACTGTAAGTAATGATATTCACAGTCTCTCAAGGCAAGAGGAAACGTAACTTCGTTCAGCAGAACAACAAAAGTAGGTCATCATGCTAGTTTTGCTTTTGTGTCACATTAGCTATTTCCCTTCACTAGTACACTTCACATTTCCTTGTAATAAACATCCTTCAAGTGTGAACAGTAGCAACTGTTGGAAAGAATTCTTTTCTTCACTTAGATAAAGTTCACTTCAATTTTGTTGGAGTGGAAGTTGCTGACATATGCATAAGACCACCCCTTGTTTAAAATCATTTGCTGTACTGATTGTGGGTATGCTGACTGCTACACTAGGCCCTGCATTCTCTTTTAATTTCATTACAGCTAAAGTGTGGGAAAACTGCACAGCTTTTATAGTGGTGGTTTCTGCTGACAATCCTGTGATGCTGCCTGTGAAGGATAGTGTAAAAAAAAATATTGTGTGTGGGATAAACAAGTGGATAACACAAAACATGTCATTTCTCACAGCTTGGAGATTCTCTAACCAGGAGACATTTCTTTCACATGCAGTGGAAACTTCAAAGAGTGGTGTAATGTAATACAACTTATAATTGTTCTGCAAAGACAGTACATATAATTTTCTTTCTGATGGAACTCATATAGTTGTGTTGACACTGGTACATTACTGAAGTAAGAAGAAGATTGTATTTGATAGTGAAATAAGTTTTGTTCTTCTCCTACTGCCTATAAAATTAGTGTTTGATCCCAAACCTCTTAGAGTCAGTGATGGCTTTGCTGTTCCTTTGGTACGCTTTGAATTACACCCGGCTAAAGAAACATTTAAATTATGTTAAAAAAATTAAAACGCTCATTCCTCAAAAGCATAGATGACAGCAGAAAATTTTATCAGTATATAAAGAAATTAGGGCAGTTTTTCTCATTATTTCTACCACGGCTCTTAATTCTGTATTGTCTTCTAGTTCTTGTTAGTAACATATTTTTCTTTCCTCTTCTTTTTCTTACTACTACAGAGGTTGCATGACTATGTAGTATTGTTGCCATAGTGAATGTTGTCTGATATCAAGGGGCTGACAATCAGGAGGAGTTATGAAACTAAATGATGTGCTGTTCATATCATTCATCAAAACAATTATTACTAGGGAAACATGATGGTATGTGCTGGGATTTTGATTGTGAAATGAAAATAATTCTGTCCCTTTGTTTTAAACTAAAAACATTTTTGTGTTATAACTGTGTGTGTATATATATATATAAAATGAAGAAAACCAAATTTTTTTAATGTTTCTTTTACAGTATTCTCAGATTCTTTTCCTAACTACATTCATGCTGTCACACTGATCTAGTTAAACTGTATAAGTGATAGTCTAATTAGCAGACAGCACTAGGCCACTTATGTCAATTGACATTTATTAGCTGAGGGAAGGCAGGAGAGACATATAAGGCTTTCATCCCTCTGGGGGAATCATCCAGCTATGGTCCCTCTCTTATCTAGGCACAATAGAAAATACCTGAATGAAAAGGAGGAATTAGTTGTGGTGCTTAGTTTTGAATACCTTAACTGAAATGTTCAAACTAACTATGGGTATAATATTGAAGCCTAGGAGGACTTTTGTTTTCCTGCATAACAAGATTGATGTTGGAGCACTGAAGGGAAAGAAGCTATGCTTTAAAAACTGATCTTGTGAAGGAGAAGATAGGGAGACATTCCAAGATCTCAGCTCCTTTTCTGGAAAAGGAAAATGTCATCATTTTCATTCAACATAGCAGCTTACAGTACCTTTCCATTAAATAATATGTGCAATATTTAGGAAGGGTTATAGCTAGCTATTTCAGTAAAGAAACCTAATTCTAGTCTCACTTCTCGTCTTGTATGATTATTCAGTCCATAAAAGAAATCAGCATGTGTGGTCTTGCATTCCTATTAGTCATTTAGACAGAAGGAACACAAAGAATGCAGTAAAAGACAGAAAAATGAGTTATCTTCTTTCCTCCTTCCCTCAAAATAATATATACCTGCAGACTTCACAGTTCATATTTTCCTGATGTTTCTGCAGCTAATTCACTGTAACGTTACCCAGAGTCCATACAATTACAAATGCATGTAGAGCTCCATTCTCTTCTTGAGTTACTGATTAGGTATTAATTTTTTAGTAAAGTCAAAATTATTAACCTCTGATGTTGACAGACCTTAGTCCTCAGTTTGACTATGTATACAGTAAAATTTTTTTTGCTGTGTTTGATCAGTTCACGTTAGTGCCTTGAAACAATCAATATCACACTGTGTTTAAAATTATCTTTTAAGGGACACAAAGTAGTCAGGTGGAAAAAAATCTCAAGAGACCAGCATGAAACTAATAAGATTTACTAATAGCTTTTGCTTTCGTAATTTGAAGGGAAACCAAAGTGTAGACTCTGAATAGCTAGACTCTTAATTGGATATTGATCTAAACAAATATTCTCTTTCTAAGTACCTGTTAAAATCAGTTATCGCTGTTTGTTAGGACACATTATATTTATCCTTATTTCTGTAGAAGTGGTACTGCTGTTCTAAGTTATATAAAGATGCATTAGCACTACACTTTTAATAGACCTATTAAATTCACTTTGATTTACTCAGGGTTTGAGTATAGGCTGAGTATTCTATACAGCTGCAGAAAGAGGAGTACTGAAAATAATATAATTATCACCATTTATGCTACTATTTATTTTGTTAATTTGCATGGAATTGTGGTTGATGGAGCACTTCTGCTGTATCCACTTTTAAACTTGCCTTATATGTGGCTTAATACAATTTACCCTCCAGTTTCACTGAAAGATCCTTCTTTCATTGGCATTTTCTGGTTTTGATTCTGCTTGCTTGCTTGTTTTTCACTTTTGTAGCGAGACAACATAGCATTATTCCAGAAGTTGTATATCATTCTTTTTCCAGACAGGCTCCTTTCAAGTTAAAATGATGTAGTCACACAGGCAGAACTCTGCAAGCAGACAGAACATACCAGTGACTTTTTTTTTTCCTTTGCCAAGTTTCTTAACAATTAAAGAAAGAAACAAACAAAAACCCCTCCAGACCCCAAAACAAACCCCAGAAAGCTGTTGAATTCAATAAATTACTTCCTAGAAGGATTAATGGAATGTGATGATAAATACAAATCTTTATGGATTTGGCCTTGGTTCTTTACAGTATAAATCGAGATGGCATCTTTCAAATCAAACCCATCTAATAATTTGGAGTTTTGTGATTAATTCTTATTCTGACATATTCAAACCTGCTTTTATTTATCCCTAAAAATGTTTAGAATAGAAACATGATATTTGGGGAGGTAAAATAGCATAGGAGTACAGTAGATGCTATTATACGTGTTTTAAGCAGACTTCTACAGGATAGCCTAATCCTTTCCTTGAGGTTACACCACTATAAGCCTCCTTCAGAAGTGTAGCTCAACCCCTGAACTGTATTAGTATCAAAAAAACAAAACAAAACAAAACAACAACATTAAAACTGATAGCTTGATTTTACTCTATAAGAAAATTAAACAAATTAATAGTGATTGTGTCAGTTCAGGGAAACTTAAGAACTGTCTGCACTTTGAGAGTTGAGCTATGGAACTCTTGACCCCAGATTAATTTGGCAATAACATATCAGGCTACTATGATTAGAGAAATTGCCCAATGAAAGCAAAAGTTATGGTTAAACTTGCAAATATTCAAAGTCCTCTCTCTGTTCTTCTTAAACACCCATTTTTTATTAAACTTGATGCAATTTAATTGTATCTGAATCTTTTCTTTTTCATGAAGTTTGTGAAACTGCCAGTGGGTTTGAAAGTGATTGGGGTTTAGAAAGAGTCACAAATGCCTATACAGAATGAGTGACTGGATAAATCAGCTCCCATAAGCTAGGCTAATAAAGAAGGTACTAGAAATAATATTCTGATGCTCTCCAGTATAATCCACAGCACTGTAAGAATAGACAGGAGCCTGGTGTGAGGTGGCCACTTTCACTCTCTTGCCAAATGCTAAAGGCAGAGGAAGTATAAAATCTGGGTTGATTAAGAAAAAGAAAACTGTTAGAGCTCAGATTGGGAAATGAGCTAGCTACGCCAGGTGAATCCTGAGCAAATTTCTAGATAAGGTTTTTGTGGCTAAAGCTCCTGGTGTGGAAGACAGATGCTGCTAGCATGCTGGCCCAGCAGCTAGATGTGGCTTTGGAATGACAGAGATCTTCAAGCCAATTATGTTTCTGTTGTTGATATACTGACTGCAGCAATGTTTTTCAGAAGCATAAAATAACATGCTGATGTCTACCAGCAACACAAGCTGAGACAGGTGCCAGTCCTATCTCCATCTAGCTGTGTAGGAAGCTACAGCCAGAAAGGTTTGAAACTGAGAATGTGTTCATATCTTCCACTGCAAGATAGGCATTGTGTCTGACATCATCCCAGTTTATCAGTAAACAATGTGTAGACAGATCTTCGCAGCAACATTGAAAGGCAGTGTCAAAACAGTAGTTTTCTCTTTAAAAATCTTGGTAATTTTATGTAATACTGGGATTTTAGAACAAATGTGTTGAAATATATGGGAGGAGGACAGAGCTATCTTCTGAGTTTGTTACAGGTTTTTTTTCTGCAATATATTGTTCTGTTTGTGACTAAGATGAAGAAATACCTTTGTCTCTCTTCCAGAAATGTGATTCTGTATTTTTTTGGTTCCAATCCCAGACTTTTTATATGATAGTTATATTTAGCTTAAAATAATCGAATTTGCACAGACTGTAAAGGCTTCAGAACTATACCTACATATGTCTTATTTACTTGTCCTTTGAACAAATATTTTTCTAAAAAAACAGGAACATGAAAATACTAGCAATGACAGTGACTGAAATTAGACTCAAGTCTGGAGAAGACCTGAAGAGATCATTTGGTCTGTCTCCCTGTTCTAAGGCATGTTTCATAGCTGTAATTCTACTTTGTTATCTCATGGATATCTAATCTGTTCTTAAAGACTTGGAGCACTGGAAACTTCCCAGTCTGTTCCATTGCCTCATTATCTTTTCTACAAGAGAGCTTTCTCCTAATATCATCCTATGTTTTTTCACTTTGGTCTAACCCATTGTCTCTATGGAAAGCAGCTTTATCTTTCCTCTTGAGGAAGCTTTCCATATTTTTTACTATCATGTCATCCCACTTTGGTCTTCTCCAGCCAATGACTGTAACTGGTGAGTCTTTCTCTGTAAATCACAAAAGCTCAGATTAATAGCAACTGTGTAGTCTGTTGTTACTCCATTTGTATATTTGCATGATTGATTATTCTGGCCTGTGTAGTTTGTCCTGTGCTTGGCTCTACTTGTTGCTCCCAAGTTTATCAGATGCTATCTCAGATATGATTGAATCAACTTGACTTTTGTTAACTCTGTTGCCCACTGTGTGGTGTCTCCCCTCTGGATTTAGCCTTCTAAATATCCATATTTGAATTGCTGCATTAACTCATGCACGATCTCCATCTAAGTTTAATATAAACTTATACAAATTTATTACAATGTGATAAATATCTAACCACGGAGGATGATGACAAACTCACTGTCTTATTGAAGTAGGGCTCTTTGAATACAGGTCTAAATATATTTTTTCATTCTCCTAAAATGTTTTTTCTTTGAACTACTTCGTTTCCCCTAGCTTACAGCTGTTCAAACGCCGTGATGTATGCCAGTTGCCAATGGTACCAACTTGCTTCTGGAGCAGCCTGGCGACACTGGTGCTCAGGGAATCCTCTGTGTGTTTCATTTTCCCCAGGTACTTGCTGGCCAGGAGCGAGGGGGCTGACATTGAAGAATAGATGGTCTAGTTTGGTATTGCCAGAAGATTCCTCCCCTGCTGCTGTCCTTCTATAGCTAATTATGCAATCTCTAGAGTTTCTTTGACTTTACAAGACAGAGCAAAGACACAATTTCAGGACAGATTAGTGGCTGTAGTTAGGTAGATCATCATGCTGAAAGTTACAAATTAAGATCAGTGAATTGTTTCTCAGTTTAAAGAGTGGGAGAAAAGTCTGGCGTTCGATCCTCAAAAAAAGAAGGAAATAGTAAATGACCTTCTGGCTGCTCTTTGTGGACCAGGATGTTTTGAGCTTTCGCAGAAAAGAGAGGCTTTGAATTCACTTGTTGTTATGTAGAATCAAGACTAAACAGGAGAAGGAACATATAATGAAACCCCAAATATGAGCACAGTCAGGACATTACATTAATATCCCAATTTAAATGCTTATGAAAAAGAAAACATCTCTTCTTTCGAAAACGAGACTTCCCTAGAACTTGTAAGGGGAGGATCTGTGATACTGAAGAAAGGATCAGAACAAAAGTATTTTGGAGTTCTGGGTCCATCTGCTGGTAAAATTATTCTTTTGGTATTTTATAGGGCAAGCCACATGGTATTAAAAAGCTGCAGACAACTTCATTACCCATGTAATCTGTCAGAATTACTAAAACCAGTGAAATTACATGAGTTCACAATAGCAGTAATTTTGGTTGACAATATTTTAAGGATTTTCTTCTCTGTTAACATATCCTGAATCAGCTTTGGTATGAACTGATTTTCTTATCAAACTTTTCTTAGGAAAATTTCCAAAGTTTTCAGAAGCTATGATCCATCAGTACTAACTAGAGCACCACCTCCACGCAGGGGGGATGTGCAGGTTCACAAGGAAAGGTTACAGTAGACAAAAAAGCAGCATGAAGAAGAAATCTTTCCTGCTGTTTCCAATCATGTTTTTGGCTATTTGCCTGGCTTCAGAAGTGACTTCTTTTTATTACTTTCTGGGAAATATTCTTTTGTTTTTTTCACATGTGAGATAGAAAAAGGCATTTGTGTTCCTCTTTTAGCCACTTTTCAAGTTATAATTTTTTTGTGAAGACCAGTTTAAGTTGAATGATTAAATGAAAATTTATAAGTAAGCAATTATTGATCCTCAGCAACTTATTCAGAAATATGTAGGAACAAGTTAAATGCATAAGGGAATGCACAGGATACATGCATATCGTATGATACATAAATCAGCTTGATTTGAACAGACAAAATAGCACTCATCATTAAAGTCTGTTCAGGCAAGTATATGATTCATCATTTATTTTTGAGAAAGATATATGTAGTTACAGATCTCCCTAGGAAATCTGCTTGGCACACGGTAGAATTGTGAGACTTCCTCTGATGTGTTCTCATTCAGAAAATAATCAAGCCTACCTGATGTATCTTAAAGGCACTTTAGAGAGAAGAGCTAGTAAATCTCAGGCAGGATGAAAGTTTAAAAAATTATTTGGTCAGTTATGCATGCAATTCTTTCAAATTCTACCTCTGCTGTTCTACCATCTCTGCTGGCAGACCATCTCTGCCACATAGAAAGTGTTTGACACAAGCACTATTGCGTAGCACCCTCAGTTCACACTACCATTATTTAAATGTCTCTGGCCAAGGCATCACAACTGCTTGTTATCACTAATTTTTGGTTTCATTGTTGAAACTGTTAGAATAACTCAACATACAAAACCTTCAAGTCTACTTCATTTCCAGTTAAAAGACAAATGAAAATTAGAAAGATATTGTAACTTTGGAGAGGAATTAATTTTTAAATGTCAGCTTGAAATACTACACAGAGGAAAGCTGAACAAGAGGACTCGTGTCTTTGCAGAGTTGGATCAGGGTACCCAAGGGATTTCCATGTTTCTATTTAATAATGAAAAATGTTTCTTGAGTGAAGAGACTGTGTTTTCCAAACATACATCAGTGCATCTGTACATGCCTTGATGATCCTGGTATTCATGATTGGATGACCACAATTACTGAATATAAAACCCCAAACAAACAGAAAATACAACACC
>JAOBAS010000083.1:38963333-38982670 GCA_025311575.1 Elanoides forficatus
GATGACATCATGAAATACCATAGGAAATGTCGAGTTTCTGAGGTAGTTATATTTTCTTTGGTTTTTGTCTTTTCATTCATTCTTATTTTAGGATTATTTGAAAAATTAATGAACTACTTTTTTTTTTTTTTAATTTTCCTCAGGATGCTCAAATTCTCTTGAGCACAATCAAATCAGATCATACATTCTCTCTTGAAAAGCACTGAACATTGAACATACTTTTCATTGTAATGTCCATCCTGCTTATCAGGAGGCAAACTGTTATTTAGTATAATCAATGGAATGTAATCCAAGTTTTTAAGTAACTCCTAATTTTACTTGTATACAAAACCCTTGAGATTGAAGTTCAGAACTCTCTTATATATCAGTGTTTTTTGTACCTTGGATCAGAGCATATAAATAATATATATTAATTTAAAAATTGTTATGTTGAAGTAAAATTGGAAGCCTTCTGTGATGATAACTGTGTTCTGAAAGAGGGATTAAAAAGGCAAACTTCTAAAACTATTTTTTTCTGTAAATAACCAACACGAAGTCAGATGAACAATGAAAGGATGCTCTAAACAAAATAATTCATTAATACTTCCATAAAATTTTGCTGTGTTTATGATGACTATTATTAACTTTTTTTTTTCATGTTTTCAGTTCATTTGTTATGATAGTAACTTAGGATAATTTAAATTCTTCTAAAGCTATTTGAGGCTTAAATGCATTTGTGGAATATGCCTACATTTTATAGAAAGGCTTTGTGGCATATCCTGAGTTCATATACTTATTATACCAGTATTAGACTGTGAGTGGGGAAGACTCTTGATTGTCTCATTTCACAGAAAATGCAAACTAAATATTTATATCATTGATAGCTGTCTATGGGAAGTCTTGCCATATTAAATGTGCTCTTTGGTTTAATTCCTTCTAGTGTAGCATTAAAATTCATGAATATCTATGTAAACAGAAAGTTTCCTTTCATGATTCATTAAAAATAACAAAATACACTCAAACAGCTAAAAATCTAATATCACATTAAATGTTTCAATGCATATATACATGCATTTACAGATATGTTCCACAAGTGGTTTTGTTTAGCATCTATGCACAAATATTTTTGCATTTATTAAATCCAGAGATCAGTTGAATACTGAAATACTGCTAAATAAAATGCACAGTAAAGGCAACTGAGAGGATAAATTAATTAATAAACTGAGTTTGACAGTTTAATTAATGAACATTATTTCTTCACACGAGTTAAGCCTTCCATGCACTGTCTTGTACTATTTGAAAAAGTTTTACTGACAGGTCCCAGTGCTAATTTCTTATGCCCTTGATAAAAGACACACAATACAATTTATTCTGGATCCTAGCTGGTTTTATCCAGTACATAAATTTGCCAGACATCTAATATGATGTTCACAGTGTTCCTACATATAACTCTTCCCAGCTGGCATTTGTTTTAGGAGCACACAAAACAAAAGCATGGGAATTAAAATACCATCACTGGTACTGACAGCAGGAATCTGAAAAGTTTTTTCTCTCTAGGGGTTCGCGGGAAGTGTAGATCTCGTCTGTAACTGTTACCTGTGACACTTGATGCTTCTGTCTTTAAGGGCCTCTCTGGTTGGAGATACTTAGCTAACTCATGTTAATTTTACTGAAGTGTCAAAGTTAATGAACATCAATAAAACTTGTCTGGATACTCTTACTCAGGAAAAAGTAAGACTTAAGGAGAACTGAGGTGCAAATATCTAAGTCTGTTTGACTTTTGAGGGAAGCATATGCTTTGAATTTTATGTTTCATGTGCTGTAATGTGTTCAGCACTTTACACTTCCAGGTGAATTGAGTAGACCTCCTGCTTTGACAGAGCTTCACAATACAGGTAGTCGTTTTGTTGAAATCTATGACACTGACTAGATGGAAAAACTAGCACGAGAAGAGGAAAGGTTTTGTATTTCTGTTACGGCCAAGAGACAGTATCAAGTAATCTTTAATAGTTATCGACAGCAGTTAGTGTAGGAAGAAACGGTCTGATCAACTTGAGTAGGAGTTTTATCTGACTTTCAGGGGAGCAGGAAGTAGTGTTGAGTGCTTTTTGAAAATCCATTCCTAGTAAGTCAGGGTTTGCCTTTTCAGAATGAGTAAATAGTTGTATATATCTTCTACCTCTGCTTCTAAACTACTCTCTTCCCTGAAATGCAGCTCCTGTTATAGTGCCAATTTCTTATGAATCTGGACCAGAATTTTCATTTATAAATACAAATAACGAGGTGCAACTGGTATTTAAGTCTTCTCTAAGGAAACATTTCATAGCTCAGTATAGCAGAAACGTGTTATATGAATGTTTTCAGTTTCGCACTGCCCAGAATAATACTATTATACTGATTTCAGGATAATTCATGGTCAACCCATGGGTTTTGTCACATCGAGTTGAACCCTCTGTTCAGAATCCATCTCTGGTTTATGTATGCCTCCAGATCTGGAAGATTCTTCTTTTGAGGGGCTTTAATAGGCAGCTGATTTGACTATATTGGAAGGAAGTAAAGCATTGCAGATCCCTGACTCTCTTAACTGAGTCAGAGCCACAGAACAGTTACAAGTGCACTGCAGATTAGAGGTACAACATTATTGTTAACAGGACTGGTACATTAAATCCACTGTGTGCAACGATTGTACTAATAAAATGCATTACTTGGAGTTTTAAATCCTCAATCTAGAAATTCAATTAATTTCCAGGGAATCCAATTTTGAAATACAAGAACTTTGCTCATCTGCTGTCACCTTGTAAAGCTTCAGCATCTCACATTGTGGTAGAACGAATTTTGTATACAAACATGCCATGAAAATCCTGGCTTAAGACGCGTGTTTGTAATTTCTGAAGCAGGAGTGTAGCCTTGTTTAAAGACAGAGTACAAAATAAAAGTTCCAAACCCATGCATTGCCTGTGAGCACCTCGGCTCCCACCACAACATCCTGTTTATCTCAGAAAGTCTGGCACTACTCCATCCTCCATTGATTTTAAGTACGGACTCTTTCCCTGAAATTTTACTCATCTAAATGCATGTTTTCATCAGCGATGTCTTATTTTACACCAATGAATTTTTAATTTTCACATAATAACACTCTGATTTTTTCATTTCAATCCATTGCTTATACATCCGCACAAAACTCACAAAGCACAGTGTATTATTAACTTAAAAGATACCCCTTGACTTATAAACCTTGCTGAACCAGGACCTAAAATAGAGCAATTCAAGCCCACTGTATTTTAGGTAATTTTATTAGAATCAACTCTACTCTGTAATCATTTTGTTAGGGATGAAAGTTCTAAATACGTTAAGAAGCAAAATGCTTATTACAGCTAAAGAGTTCTCATGGCTAGAAACTGTGAGAAAACACATTTGATTCAGAGAAGAAAAAAAGAAAGACACCTTTGTTTTAACACATGAGAAGTAAAAAATTTTAGACATTTAAATAAAACAGTATTCTCTTAAACAACTTCTAAGCTTTTCTATCTAATGTATAAAACCCCTCAAGCAATAGTTTTAGTTTTAACACGGGAAGTTGGAAGGATGGACAAAAAGCTCCTGAGTGCTTTATTAGCTGCCTGCTATTCTTGGAATGGTAATCAATAAAAAATATTTCTCATAAAATAAATTTAATATTTCACCAGTAAAAAGTGATTATATTTTTTCTCATGACTGACCTTAATAACTCTCAAACTCTGAAGGCACTTGTGATGCCTATGAGTTATGAAACTTTCATAGTCATGAAAGGAATATAATAATCACACTTCACTGTTGAGATATTCTATAGAACACATATTAAGTCAGTAAAAGGCATGAATTCTCTTGTGACTTCACTCCTGGTGAGTTTACCATACCAAAAAAATAAGACACCAGGTTTCATTTTGCTTTTACTTCAGGATAAGGCAATGAGAGCATTAAATAGCTGAGGTAAAATTACAGAGTCCTTCTTGTAGTGAAGATTGTGTCACAGCTGCGTGATGACATTTAGAAAGGAATATTGTTTAAGGACACTACTGGACCTGTATTACCTTCTGCTCAGAAGAATAATGTGATACCACGCTTAACATTTATTCAGGAGATTTCTTGCCTGATTACTTTTAGTTTCAGAGTGGCCAACATTACATGCTACACTGTCTCACAAGAACACGGGTCTCCTGGGAATATCTGGGCATGATCCCAGACAGTGATATATGATTTATGATACTCATATAGTAACACCGTGCTCCAAAACATCATTTGGCATATAACAGAATGATATTCAGTATACAGGTTATTTTGATCTCAAAAGTGCAGGATACAATAGGAATCAGTGCATAGAAATAATTATCTTTTTGTTTCCTGGTTGCTGTTTGTTGAATGCATTTTTCTGGTGGTTCATACACAAGCCGCTAGATCGTGCCCTGAAGCTTCAAAAAGGTGAGAGGACAAGGATTGTGACAAAGGTGAAGATATGAGTCATTAGCTTACTAAATCTGTAGCACTGTTGAACTGGAGAGACCCTTAAAAACAAGAGTTCAGTGTAGATAAAATAAAGCTTAAATTATTAATGAAGTATTTAGAAAAAATTGGCACAGATGCTGGACAAAATGTGAGAAACAATTTTGGATCCTGTTGATAGATCTGGTCATGGCTTTGGGGCTGTCATGAAGGTTGTTGAAAGTTATCATGATAAAATATCAAGCTTTGATAGCAAGGGTGATAGCTGGTTAGAATCCAAGAGGTCATCTGTGTGCTGGATGCCCAATATATGTCTTTCATAAAAACCGTTCTGCCTCACATACCTAACAAAACACCTAACAGAAGTTCCAAAACCTCAGGTTTTAAATCTAATTTTAAGTGGATTTTTGCTTTCATCTACAGAAGTGAGAAAGTCTACGTTCTTTAGTTAAGGTAGAACTAGGCCTGTACAGAACAGGTTTTGCTTTACACCTAATGAGTTCTACTGAACTAAGGCAGAACACTCGCTTGAGATCAACCACTTCAAAATAAAAGCCTAACCAATTTGCAGTGCTGACATAGCCATGCATTGTATTGTGACTAACAGCCTGAACAATAATAATGTGTATGAGCATTCCCCATATATGTTGTTATATTCATTTATACTTTGAACAATTACATTATTTTTTTCCAAAAAAGGGGAACATGATTTCACATCTCCTAGCATCTGTCAATACATTTCAGAAGAACAGATTTGTAGAGGTGGCTACAGGATTTAAATTTTATTTTCCTAAAACCTGGGGGTGAAGTGAAGTAAGGTAGAGCTAAAATCAGATACTTCAGAAATGTTCCCCAACAGCACTTAAAATTTCTTGTTCTAGAAACCTGACAAAAAAAGTCACAAATAAGAAAACAACAACAAAAAGTATTTTCATAAATTTTAATCAATAAGTATGAGGCTCAGATTTTTCAGAAAATTTCAAATTCCATTTCAACACTAAAATGGGTTCCAAAGCCTGCAATACTTAGTATCAGTGAGAAAAATGGCTACTTGTAACTAGGACATGTTTTATGCCTTTGCGTGTCCTCACGGCCAGGAGAGCTCCATGTCCTGATGCTGCACTCATTGACAAAAGCTGTTAATAGGAGCTAGAGTACCTTGTACTTTAAAAATCTATTTGTTCTTTAGGTGCCTAATTAGGGGAAATTTTCTTCAGGGCAGAAGTATCTTTCCTGGACATCTAAACAAAAGTTTATGGCTTTTGTTTATGCGACTTTAATTCTTTACCTTACCTCATTAAAATATGCCAAGCACTGGGAAATTATTTGTTAGACTGGAATTAGATTTATAAAGATTAGATTAATGTAAAAGCTCAGCTGGTTTGTTTCTGAAATTGTCGATTCAGAGCTTGAAACCCTTTTATGTTAATCAAGATAAACTCTCATTTTGCCTTAAGACTTTGTCCCTATCTTCACCAAAAGTATTTTCATTGTGTAATTTCATAGTTTTTGAAATTTTAATAATTTTTATCAAATAGAAAATCTGAAGTTTCTAGGCTTCCATTTGAAAATACACTTCAAGATTTTCCAGCTGTGATAGTAGATTTCTCTATTTAAAGTAGGGCAATACATTGCTGGTGTTTAAACCAGGGCTGCAGGGAGCTATCTACAGGGCAACTGGCTGAAATGACATTACTAACCTGTGTACCACAGCACTGTCATTTTCCTTCCAGGGCATTAGTTTCTTAAGCTCACTGGTACAAGGTATACTCTTTTTACTTCTGTATTCCCTAGATATAAGAAGCTATCCAGTTAGTGGTTGCATGTGCAGTTCTGTGTTTAGATTTTTGTAAGGGCTTATGGCACCTTATAAAAAGAGTTATTGTCAGTATTCTTTTGTGGTAAATACAGTTTGATATTTGCACAGACTTTATGAGCAAAAGGCAAATGCAATTAAGATAAGGAGCATTTATTATCATACTACTCCTTTTTGTAAATGAGTAACTCACAGCTTCCAAAGAACTTGGGCAGAAACTCAGACAAGTTTAGTTAGGCTAAGAAGAAATAACAGAACATTGCTTTTGCAACAATAAATTAAGTTAAGTTTTCTCTATAAAATAAGATGAAGGAGTAGTCAAAGAATTTAGCCTCATATATGGTACCTTTTAAACTAATGTATTTTTTCTATGGTTTAATTCTGGCACTTTTGTTTGGCTGAACACCTTTACTAGGCAAGCAGGTTTCTTTGGGACCATGTAAGTAGTGTGATAATGCTCAGAGGAATCAGCCTTCACTTGTGCTTTTACATATGCTTCTAGCAAGACACAGATTAGACTGAGATCGTCTTCACAGTGTCACATCTGTGCCAGCCACAGTTCTAATGCAGAAATGTATGCTCTGCCATCTTAGCAGCCTGACTCTTTTCTGCTGCTATTTCTTTAATTATTTTTCTTAAATTTCTTTTTAAAGAAAAAAGTCATAGCAAATAGAGCTTATTACGAGCTCTAGAAGTCAACAGGTCCTATTTTGATGTTAGAAGGGAGAGAAAAAAAGAATACAAAAGACAGAAATCCAAAAATTATTGAAATGTAACAGTGCTTCAGAAGATCACACTTCAGTGCTGAAAAGGAGTTTTCACTCACAACACAGGGCAATGCCTTTGAAATCCAGGAGCTAAATGAAGCATAGACCGGGGACATCTACCATTCTCATCACAGCTGGTACCACATCATGGAGTGTATTGCTAACACAATGGAAAAAGAAATTAACTGCCCATCTGTGCAGTGTAGACTGTTTTGTCTGCTCATGGTTGATTAGTGAGAGAAAATGGACTTGTGCTAATGTTAGGGTACAGTTCTGGAATGTGGAACACCCGCATTCAAGTCCCTTCTCAGTCTGATTAAGGGAAAAGCTTTTACTGCTATTTCAGTATATTCCAGTATTTCAGCCCTATTTCAGTGCTTCTCCACAGCTGCACTGCTTTTGGTTACCCAGCTTTGAGTTTGCCCTCACCAAGCCAAGTAGTTTGGATCACTGAACTCATGCCAGGAGACTAACTTAATCTCTGCAACTTGTATTAGTCACATCCACGCTTTAGCAGCAATGCAGCAAGGCTTGCTAGGAGTCTGACATGCTCTGAACTCCACCACAACAGATCCTTTTATTGTATGTATTTCACCAAATTAATTTTCATGCTTTTCAGTACATGTTCTACCCCAAAAAGAACCTTAGAGGCTCTGGTGTTTCAGCATTCGTACTGCACTCATTAAATTACCTGTAGCTTTGATGCTGGAAAACAGAAGTCTGTATTTCACGAGTTCAGGAACCTTCAGCACTTTTAATTGACTTTTTTCTTTTCTGTTTCTTTCAAAAGGATTAAGGGGGTATGGGAGGAGAGAGGAGGAAAGCATATTAGTTTTTATACTTACATAAAGTAAAGAGCACATGAAATTGTTGACTGATTTTACTCACCTGAAGGTACCCATTTCAACATCCATTCCTTTTCTGTACAATTTTATTTCCATTAAAATATTTTTATGAGTTTCTTTACCTTTTGGTGATGAATGAAAGAAAAGCCTGAAGCCTGGTTACTCTGAGACGGAATTGCCATTTTGTTTTCAGTATTTACCGGGATTGGTAAGAGGAGACGTCCCCTACCTACTGCAGAAGCAGAGAGTACTAAAATGTCATTTTTTACTAAAGGTGGGAGTTGGAGAAATCATGTGAAATCCTGAAGGCATATTTCAGAATCAGTGTAACTTACTGATCTTACAGGGCAAAATTTGACTAGGTAGAGCCACAGACAAGGGAAAGACTTGCCCTTGCTACTCTTCAACCAAAAAGTCTTTTTCTGTGTTTTCACTCTGCATCAGCTACTGCCGTTGCTGCTTCTAACAGACATTATATTTTTGACATTTTCCTCTGTTAGGAACAAGACTGTGGGACTACGCTTCCTCAAATACAGTTTCCATCTAAATACTACTGCCGGGTCACTGCTTTCTGCTTATAAAGCCCCAGTTTATAATTCTAGTTTCAAATCTGTTCCTTCAAGTCCACATTGTACGTTACTTGCTTTAGGAGACTGGACAAAATGTTTGTATATAAAATCAGAAGAGCATTGTTTGCTTAAAGTCCAGTTGAAAGAATTGATCTCAACTGTTTAAGTTTTCAGTTAAAGCTCTGTTGAAGTCACTTTTAGTATTATAAAAATCAAGCAACCAGCTAATGAAAAAGAAATAGAACAAATTAGAATGAAAATGAATTGAATTTTTTTGGTTGAAAAAACTTTCCAAGCTAAAAGCACAGTGTCTCTAGGGCAAATCAGGTTAAAACAACTCTTTTGCAGTTGACTATTAATCATTTGGAACTTGTTCTTTGAGTGGTCAAGAATCACTTTCTCCGGATTATGTGATTAAAGAGATCAAAGAGTTCATTATTGCTTTAAATAAGTGCTAGCAAGTTCTATTATCCTGCATGCAAAGAGAACAGGTCTCCAGTTATCTCCCACCATTTCAAGACTTACCCCAAAAGTGCCCTATGCACTTTAATTAGTTATGTATCAAAGTCATTTTTCTCTAGGAGGCAAAAAAAAAGGCAAAGGAGTGCACTTTGCTCTTAGCTATGCCAATGATGGCTTAGTGAAATTAGTGGGATTATTCAGCTCTATCTAGGGACAGAATTGAGGCCATGAGGACACGGAACTTCTTGACATTTGGGATTGTTTTATTTTGCTTCTGCTAGTCCCTGAACATAGAAGACTGACATTTTACATCTTCATTTTGATAACCCCCCCACTTGTGTTTCCTGATTTTGATTCGTGTCATTGTTTTCACTGGCAGCCATGAAAGGAAATTGCTACTGTTCTCGTTAGACACCGAGAATGAAATGGCCCCTCTGGGGTGGCTGCGGCTCCAGAGGGGCCTCTTACAGCCCATGAGCTGTGTGAGCACCCATCTCAGCTTTGGGAATCACTCCAGGGATGCGTGTTCTTCTCTCTCCAGCCTGCAGTTGCAATCTACAGAAATGGGGGCTTCTCCCTTGCAGATTTATTCATAACTGCCAAGTTGTTGACCTTATTACCCTTTCAGCTGGACAAAACTTCTCGGAATTATGTTCTCCGTGGTATTTTATCTTGGATCACAAAGGGTTATAGCAAGCTGTTGCAGGAAAAAGAAGTGGAATACATTGCACATCTTATATTGCATCACTTTTTTTTTTTTTTAAGATCTTCGAGCTAACAATGCAATAAAAGCAAAAAGAAATTTATCTTAGTCAGGTTCCCACATTATATACAATATGTTAGGAGATATTTCTCACTTTTACATTTAGAGAATGCAGATTGATGAATTAATGCCTTTTACATTGGTTCTTCTTTTCTAAAGGAGTTTATGTGACAGTTCTTCACTTTTCTTTCTGAGTCCTTCTGGTAATATTTATGTGAATCTGTGAGCCATTATTTTGAACATACGCAGAAAAAATAGTGAGTTGATCAGATGTCTTTTAACACATAAGCCTGACTGCTCCTAGTTCCATGTACTTTATTGCTCTGGCTGCCACAATCTGATCTTTGCATTACTAAAACAGTCAGATAAAATAATCAGTAGAGACAGACAGCCATCTCCAAAACCTGAGTCCAAGATCAAATCTGGCTTTTTGTAGAAGTATATGGCAGATATGAAATGAATATTATTCTATCTGTTATAAAACATGAAAAAAAGAAGTTGAATGTGAATGGAGAAAAAAACATTTCTCAAATGCAGCTGGAGAGTTGTACTTTAAAAGCATTTGAATGGTTTTGAAGTCTAAGGACCAGATTTTAAAAATATTTATGAACTCATTTCTTTTTAAAACACTTAAAGTTAATGATGCAATAATGTACCTCTTAGTCCTGGAGAGAAGAAAGGGTCCATATAGGAACTAGGGCATGAAATTCTGTTTCTTTCAATGGGTCACACTTCGTGGTCAGTGCTTCTTCTAGTATTTATATCTGAGCCTATAATATTTGTTTAAGGACTTACTGAAAAAAACCCAGCTTACTATTTTGTTTAATTGAGACTTTTGACTGACCCAAATAGCTTTATAAAGTGATTTTTTTTTTTTTTCAAAAAAAGGTTGTAAATATACATACATGTTCTGCAACAATACAAAATGGAAAGCCAAATCATCAAAATCTTAACAAGAAAAAAAAAATCCAGCCAAGGTTACTGTAATTTCAAATGGACTTGAACCTAAAAAATTGACATTTTCTTCTAACCTAAAGACTTACATCTTCTTGTTACTATCACATTTTTATTTGTCAAAAGAAAAATCAAAACCATGGTTGAAAGCAGGAAAAATACTTTTTGTCTTTTAAACTATGAATTTGTCTTTTTAAAAAATTATTTCCATTATTTCCATTAAAATGTTAACAAATTCAGAAATAGCCATAATACATTAGGAATAAAATAGATTTTTTTGCATTTTTTCAGTCATTTACATTTTTCATCCAATCTGTATAAATTGTTTAAGCCAATGATATTAGTTATTGCATCTGTATTTACTGACACTAGGTAGGGAGCAGCATAATGAAAAGATTGATTTTACTGTACGTTCCAATTTGGGAAATGGTCCTTCCAGAAGTACTAGGACTTTATGGTCATTTTTGACATCTAAAGTTATATTATTAAAATCAAACTGCCCCCCCAACTTTTAATTTTCTGTTTAATCTGTGGGTTTAATTTACTGTTTTTTCATCTTGTATTTATGGTCTGATTTCTTTCTCTCAGCCTTGTGTAGTAAACTACATTTAAATTATTGGCTTAGTTCTCAGTTAACTTGTTGCTTCACTTGGATTCTTCAAGAATTTGTGGGACTGACTTTCTTTCTCCTTTCTGTTTCTCTATGACCAGCTACACCGTACCCTCATCTGCCTTGTCTGAGGCGTTACTAGTGGTAGCGGCAGGCGTTAATGATTGCCCTTAAATTTACAGCGCCTCCCAGGGCAATTTGCTAACACAGCTGAAATGACTTTCCTCAACAAAACAAAGTACTTGTATCAACAGGGTTATCGTATCACTTAAAAAATGAGTCGAATTGTCTTGTTCGGAGTGGCTAGTGCTTCAGTTCGTACAGGGACAGTCTCAGTAACACATGGCTTTGATTAGACCTGGGCAAAATGTTGATAGGGCTATTAGCCACTCCATAGGCTTTTGTGGTCAGACAGATGTTGGAAGTTTTTATTAAATGAGGAAAGTAAAAGATTCAGACAAAGGGACCTTCCTGTGACTCAGAATATGAAGTACCATGGTACTTTCTGTATTAAAGAGAACATTTTCTTACCAAACCATCATGTCCATTGTATAAAGAAGATTCAGTGTCCAGGATTATGAAGATATTCACATAAATGTCCTGTCAATTACGGCAATATAAAGTAGCCCAAATGAAAAATAAAACCACTGAGAACAGAAGTCATTGTGCATTACATGCTGCAAAACAATAGAAATTTAATTACTTGCATTTCACAGACTGAGTAAAGGAAGTCTAGAAAAATTATGGCACAAGAATGTGGTAAGTCTCTTTAAAAAATTACCCTTTTATACTCAGTGTCTTCAGCAACACTAAAGCCATAGAGTCCAAGATTCCTTTTCCTTTCTGTATTAGGCTGTGCTGCCTACCCAAATTATTTTTTTCTAAGAAAGTTACTGTTCCAGCTGTACCACAAAACTTAATTTCTTTCCTTTTAGTCCAGCCACTATATCTCCTAAGGAGTCATTATACATACGTCTTAATTAAGCTAATGTAAGTTTGATTGTGAGCACAACTTTGCTCTTTTTATGCACCAGGAGTTCTGAAAAATGAATCAATCCCTTGCTTTAGTTGAAGGATTAAGGAACCAAAGTACACATGCATCTTATGACATATACATTTAAATAGCTATATCATAAAGTTAAAGTTAACTTTTTTCAGAATACATTTAATTCAACTTGTACACCATCCAAAAATCGCTTTTTATTCCATTGAGATTAATGTTTTGTAACAGCACTTTTGAAATATAAGAGAATTTGCTGGTTTCTCAAAATGAAATTCCCCATTTTGTAATTTTTAGAAATATAATAATCAACATGTCTCGCCACTCACTTATGATTCTCATGAGAATTCTTCTAAGGGTTTTCCCCAAGTATGCATAAATTCTAAACTTTCTGTATTTTCCCTATCACAGATATTGGGATATTAAAAGTATTTCAAAGTTTACGCATCTCTAATTTATCAAGGTTCAATCCCTTGTATGTTTCTGGAAAGCAAATATGTGACCGTAGTAGCATGAGGCACAAAAAATCCACACTGTTTTCAAGGTCATCATACAAAGCTATATATGTATGTATGTACCTTTGGTTGCAGAAATATTTTTAATTAAGAAAGAGAGAATAAAGCAAATTGTGCATGGTAGAAGGAGGTAGGATTTTCTTAAATTCTCCTACATTTGGCTGAATATTGTAAAGGTTACCAAAACCTAGGCAACTGTCGGTTAATTGCTAAGTGATTTGAGTTCTACCTAAGTTATCATCTTTAGAGATTTGACCAACATTTTTCATACATTAAAGTATTTGATCTAAACAGAAAGTTGTTTTTTTTTCTGCAGGTTGGTTGACATAGCTGACTCTACATCTTAATCAGCTTTTCAGTCCTATAATGATGATCTTGACTACTTTTGTGAAGACTGTGGTGATCATCCTTCGAGGAAATATGGACTGTTAAAAGAGGCCCATTTTCAAATAATTCAAAGGGAAGACAGAGATGAAATGGTGATTTGCCCTGCCAGAGATTATATACAGTCTCTGTAGAACATGTGTGAAAATCTACCTTTTGTTCATTGCAGTGTTACCGTTTAATCCTTCCCTCACATCTCCAGGGTAGCCTCAGCATTTTTTATAGAAATGTCTGAAAATGCTATTCTGACCAAGAGTTGAAGAGAAGAAAGAAAACCCAAATCCTGATTAAATGATGCCAAACTCTCCTTGCCTACAATATCTGTAGAACCCATATAGTCTTCTATTTCAACTAAATTTGCCTTTTTTTTTTTTCCAATACAATACCTGCTTAAATTGGTCCAATGCAATAATTATTTTTTTTTGCTCCCCCTTCCCCCAGTATTTATGGTACAAAATTTCCCCTTCTGTATAGTGTAAATTCAGCCCAAATTGAACTGTCAATCATTTCTGAATAGGTTACGCAGGAGATGTCAAATGTGAAATAGGCAAAGCTAAGAGGACTTTGTAAGATGTGAAAAACACAGACTGTCACAGTGTATGCAATTAGAAGTCCAAACTGGAATCTGCTTTGCTCATGGAAACATCGGTCAAGATACTGCATCAAGTTGTTATAAAAAAGTCTATCTGTGGTACAATTAGGAGAGCTTCTCAGCCAGTTTTCTAGTACAGCGTTAGAAATTAGTATAGTTTCTAGTTAAACAAAGAGAACATTGTGTAAATATATCCTAAGATTATGTATCTTATGCAAGCTTGATTGCATATTTTAATTGCACTATAATCATTAAATGTATCTGCTTAGTATTTTATTTTTTAATTCAATCCAAATTCTTGGTATTAGACAAGAATTCTGATGTCACATTTACAGTTCATTAGATTCATAATTAAAATGTACAACTAGACTAGAGAATTAGATAATATTTAATTTGGAAAACCATTTTATTTCATTGCTTCTCTAACAGGCTAGGCTAGGTTTCTACAAATGAATTGCACATGTAACAACTACAAAAGCTCATTGCAACAGGAGGATTTCATTCCATTACTAACATGTCCACGGATATAAGGCTAATACATAATACATTTTAAAAACCCCTATAGTGTGAATGTTACAGATATGCCTCCACCTCAGTCTTACAGATTTTTTAAACACTACAATGCAGAAAGAATAAAATAATGAGGTACCAGTGTTATAACAAAACTGCATAAATATAAATAGCATCTCTAAATTTTCTGACTGCTTGTAGTAATTCAGGCAATGAAGCAGGACAGAGCCCAGTGGTAACTTATCCACGTTTGGTGACTGTTTATCCTAAACACATATTCTGTCTTAGCACTTCTACTCTAAAAGTGAAAACAACAACAAAGAGGTGTTCGGGAAGGATGGTGGGGAGTATGTATTCTGCATAAGAGAAATTTTATCGCTAGAGGAGATATGTCTGATGAAAATTCAATACACTAAATCTGTAGCCTGGATTTTTAATCTCTTAGCAAAGACAGGATTAATAAGGAACAGTGAGAACACGTTTTTCTCGAGACTCCTTTGGTTCCCTTTTGTGACCCCTGAAGGACTGCAGTCCTGACCACAAAGTATCGTATTGTGGAAGTGCTTCAGTAACCAGATAACTAAGGAAGGCCAGGAAAGTATTTCTCTTTTGGGGTATGTTCTCCACGGCTGGAAGGGGTTAGGTTATACTTATTACCGTTAGATCTTACCGGAGCCTTTCCTTTGGCCACTATTGAAAAGGGGTTCACTTGCTAAATGAGTCACGTTTTCTTTCTGAATTCCAGGCAGTCACTCTGGAGAGCTGCTCACTGAAGTCCGTACAAAAGGTGTTCATGCAGCCAAATAACAATATTGGGAGCAAATGTGGAAAACTTGCTTCTCATCCGGTGGACTTTCAAGCTGAACGCTGATGGTTTTGTCATTCTAAAATGTGAAGCTGCTCCTGGCTCTGTGCGCATATGGTCTAGAGAGTTTGGTGCTCTTTATTTGATGCATCAGTATGCTTTTCTGTTATTGTTGATCCCCAGAATGCCATTTAAATGAATGTACAATCAGTTGCTAGAGGAAAGGCATAAGGGAGGGCAACAAACAGCAGTAAAATTTCATAAGTCAGAAATTGTTAGTGGAGCAAAAAATTTACAAAGGTAACAAAAAGAAGAATAATTGTCTTTCATCTGAATGACAGAAGAGACGGAGATAACCTGCTTTTTCAGAACCGCGTGATGAAGGAGAGAAGGATGTCTTCTGCAGTGACAAATGATGGTAAAGTTGTTTTCCACCTCTGGGCCACTTACTGCAGTGGACAAGCAGGCAGGGGAAGAGCCACCATGAAGGCAGAAAAGGATGACCTATCTCCTAGGGCTCACAAGAGACAAAACCCAGCAATATGACAATTACTGTTATGTTAAAACAAGTTTTATTTAGATTAGTTTGTATTTACTGTACATTTATGCTGCAGGTACAGGCTGGATATTTGGTACATGATTCTAAGCCTATTTACTTACTAAGCCATAACCTCTCCTTGCCAATAAGCTTATATTAATTACATGTATATTGTGTGTGTGTGTATACATATTATGTGTATATACTTATATGACTACATATGTGACTCCAAGTAGCTGATGAAAATAGGACCAGATCAGTGTTCTTTTACCTAAAAATACAATCTCTCCATATAGGTACTCTTATTAACATAATGTTTATACACCTTCAAACCACAAAAAACTATTTACCTCCTTCTGACAGGGAAAGTGTATGGATTTCAACATGTGACATTTTCGTTGATGCCTATAAAATACCGTCACTAATAACATCCCTGTTATTGAACTTTTATGCTTTCTCCACATGCATTATGAATACAAGACTAATTAATAAGCTAATATATGTGATAATTATATTATTTTCAGATAAGTTTCTATACACTTGAATTAAAAGTTCAGTAGTTTTCAACATAAAGGATGTGTACTGAAAAGAAGTCATTTGAGAAATGAGAGCATTCCCTTGCTACCTAAGATTTGAACATAAGTTCCCTCTTTTCAAACACAACTAATCATTTGACAGTTTTGTAAGTTCTGTTTCATTCTTTTATTAATAGAATTTGTAAAACCTCATAGTTATAAAGTCCTAAAATTATTATCTTTAAACCTTTTACTAGAGTAAAAGGAATGAAAATCTACCCCATTAAAACCAAATTCCTGTGTGTAGTTTCGATGGTCTAACCTTGTATTTGGCTCCATCTGGGAAAAAAAGCCCTCCAGCCTATCTTTTTTTGTAAAACGTGCTAAACAGATGTTTAGCATGAGTGTCTTTTAAATCTTTTATCTCTTAGTTTCAGCTATATGTTATCAATTTCTTGTAGACTTAAAGTTAAACTTCTTATATGTAATTCTTTTTTTCAAGACAGGTGATGATGGGGACAAAATGAATTGATGATACAGAAGCAAAACAAGTTAAGTGCCATACCAAATGTGTAGATTGTATCACCAGCCTGCCTAATTCAGCTGGAATGCCTTTTCACACTTCAGCTTCATTTATGTTCTGGGAAATCAGAATATTGTTAGTATGATCAAGAGGTCATATTTCTTCTTTCATAAGTCCCTCTGCTTCAAAAATGAGACAATTAATTGCTAGCCATCTGGTTTTTACTTGTTACAAATTTCTTTTCTTCTCTTTTTCCTTTTAGTTTATACTAATGACATTTTGTTTCAGTTTGTACTTATATATTTGAATATATAACTGTTTTAGAACTTTCTGTTTGTAGAAACTTTTTTTTTTAATATATATATATGTTTCAACTTGACCTGAAAACCAGAAATTCATCTTTTTATGAAATGTATATGTGACAGCCCCACTTCTCATCCCAGTCTGCCTCAGTGTAGCTTTGGAACTCTTTGAGTCACTGTTTGTACCCTCTGCCACCAATATTTGCAGTCCTAGTGAATGTTTCACTACAGGCTCTGCTACAGAAATACCACAAATACTTGATACTCAATGCCTTTGTTAAATGAATTACTGATTTGTGGGCATAATTTTAAAATATAACGGAAAATTTACCATAAAAAGATTCTTTTTTTTTCCTGTTCTTGAATTTCAATATATGTTCTATGAAACAAGAAAAACAAGAAAGTCCTGTGAAATGAACACTGCCCAGAGTACATTCTAAACCGGAATGATTTGAAAGAAAAATTTTCATTTCAATAGTCCATAGCTGGACTATTGCAGAGTAAAAAATAATCTCTATCAGTTGTATGGTGTGGATGCTTAGTATGGAAAACGTAAGGCACCTGAGCTTCTATTACTAACGACAATTTGAGACTTAGTAGATGCAGTGTCCATGTCCTATCTGTCTCAATTACATCTTTAAAACACACTTTGAAGAAAGACTCTTGTAGTCCTGAGAAGCACTGAGAAAGCTGTCTTCTAAATACCATTTCTAAAATCCAGTATAAGTAAATATCTGTGGCGGCTGTCATCTTTTCCAATTTCACCCACTCTTTGTCAGAACATTGAATTTGATTATTTTTCTTAATGTTTTGATGTACACTATTCTCTCTAGTCCTTAATAGTCATCTAGCAGCTTTGAGAAAATGATTTTCAGTGAAAGACAAAGGCCAGCTTACGGAAATCTATCCTAAGACACAGAAAATATAATTGACTCTATAAATAGAAAATTAAGTTTTGCTTTTGAAGTGGGAAGCAGTGGAATAATTTCCAGTATAGAGGCATTTTTTATTCCTATGAGACAGGTCCTATTTTTGTTCCACTGAAATTAATGTAATAAAAATATCAGTACCGAGGACTTTGATTAGAGAAGGATTAACTCTCTAAATATTGATTGACATTTATAATGGAAATAATATTTGGACCATAACTTGGAACACAAATACTTGTATAAGGAAAAATGTGTGTTACTGTTGCTATCATCAGTTTAAAATCAATGATACTGCTCTGTAGCGCTCTGCCTGGCCTTTCTCATTTTTCACTGGGAACTCATAAATATTTAGTTTAGTTTTTATATTACCTGAGAATTTAAAATATATCAGATAGTGTCACAATCTTTACCTATATATCAACTAATACAAGAGAACTTACAGGAGAAAATAATAATATATTTGATATGATTGAAATAAATTTCAGTTTAGACTAAGACTTTAGGGTCACTTACTGCCCCTGTCTAATAGGAATAAATCCAGAGAGGCCGGTAGAGTAGAGATAATCCAGCACGTCTCAGAAAGTCTGGTTTTTATTTGATTGGTTCTGTTAGCACATCCTATCATGAAGCTGGATGGAAAGCCATACAGTGCCCGAGGACGTGCCCAAAGCCTACAGGCTCTCAGGCATGAGTACGTTTCAGTGACACTTGCCACACTGATCGCACTCAGAGCTCTTGACTCGTGAGTAGAGACAAAATGACCTCACTCTGCCTTAGACCTTCTGTCCACGTGTCGCTTTCAAATATGGTCTGTGCAAAAATCCGGCTTCGGCTTTTCAAGAATGCCCGGTATGGTTATTAGGAGACAAAATATCAAGTAAATTTTATAAAATATTGCAATAGCTAGGGCAAAATTAAAGCTGTGACACGTTTGAGTACAGAAATTGTCTACGTCCAGCTCTTGCTGGATCAAGCCATGAAAGAAACATGAAAATAGAAGAACAAGTCACGCATTTCTTGCAAGGTCTGGATGGAGCATATGCATGGAAGGAAAAGTAAGGAGGATTATTATTTAACAAAGGTGTGATTCTTGGTAAATACAAGGTGACATATCTAAATTCGATTTAATGAAATCATCAACATTTACAGTTTTAAAGCTATTAATGAATAATAGCAGAGTGACAATTAGACATTAAAACCAGAAGATTGGGCTGTGGTGTTTTTGTTTTTCCAAAGGCTTCCTTAAGTAAAGACTCATGATTATTATTTCAGTCCTTCCTAAGCTTAAGCAAACAGTTGCTTCTAACTTGTTCAGGCTTGTTTGAAGTTCAGATATGTCTCAATCAAGACCTGAGCTATATTCATAAGGGTAGTGGCTACTCATTTTGAACACTGCTGATTAAAGTAAGTCTCCTTAAAGTAAGTGTTGGTAATTCACTGAGGTTTCATTTTAACAAGGTACCTGTATTTCATTAAATTT
>JAOBAS010000083.1:38982770-39030052 GCA_025311575.1 Elanoides forficatus
CATTAAATTTGTTTCAGTAAATTAAATTTTTCTTTTAATTATTTTATGGTCTAGTGTATAGGAAGATATCCTCATGCCATTTCATACAAAATAATTTGTTATTACCAGCGTTTACATTTTGTTGTCAATTCAGGGCTTTTTCCCCATAATTTGTATTAAGCAATAACTATGTAATTGTATTTTTACTATTCATCAAAGTTTGAAACAAAGACATGTTTGTAAAATGTTGGAATGAAAATTTCACTTTTCACAGTTATCCATACAGCTCCTTTAACTGACTGAAAGACAATACAGTAGATTTGAAGTCAGAGTTTTGAAAAATATCATATTAGAGAAGAAACTGAACATATACTTAAGTCAAGGATTATATTCAGTGTTTATTTTAACACTTCATCTTAAGCTTATGAAAAAAAGGTTCAAATATTGTGAAGTGATTGCACATCCATTTGTATTTTAAATGAATGGAATATTTCTTTAAAAAAAAAAAAAAAGCCAAAAGAATTTCCATCTTGTATGTAAAGATATCATGGAAATGTTATAATTGAAACTCAAAACTGTAAAAACTTACATTGTTAAGAGAACAGTATTTTGACCATAATTGATTAACAAATTTCTCACTTTTTTGAGCACTGTTGTTTTAAAATAATTAGGCTAGCATTAAAGATAGAAAATATTTACCATGTTATTACAAGCTGTTTTATTTTCTTAGATGCACAATGGATTAGTTGATTATTAAAATAGCTTTAGAATGCATTTTCCCCCTTTTAGCTCAGATTCTTTTGATATTTTCTGTATTTGTCACAGTAATAGATAGATAAAACCATCTGTCATATGAAAATGATACTATGCACAAAGAATTCCTTTGATAAGTATGGTGATAATTATGTTTTTTGGATTATTTCCTGACAGGGTTTTTGAAAAAGTGTAATAAAAATTACATAGCTTTGTCTGGTTAATCAGTGTCTTTATCACTAGTAAAGTACTAATATTTCCTTTATTGTTTTTGTGTCATTTCCAGGTTTTTTTCTTCAATGACTATGGAGGAAAGTGGAATAACTTCAGAAACTTATACTGGTTTTCTCTGAAATGGCTGCAGTTCTTCAAAAATAAGTAAACTTGGTTTTCTTTTAAAATCTACATCTATTTAAAAGTGTATTATAGTACCCTATATTGGGGTCTAGATCTACTACAGCATACCGTATTAGCTAATAGAGTTACAAAGAACGAGGAAACAATAAATTTATGTTAATACAGGCTTAAAAAAAGCTAAATCACTGAAAGGGAGAAGATCACTGATTACACACCCGTATTTGGAATTTCTTAACTGAGGTGCCTTCTTTTCACAGCTGTGGCCTCTGAAGATGTAAAAAAAATATTTTCTCATTGCAGTTTAATAATTGTAATTAAATTCAGTAATTAAAACATGGTAACAGATTAATAATTTAAAATTTGGGCCAGGGGAGAGGGAGAGAAGAATTTAGTGATAGATGGCAGGGAAAAAAGCAAAGGCAGCCCAAGACAAATGCAGAAGGAGGAGTAACTGAGAAACAGGCTACTTCATTTTCAATGGTTCTGTTTCCTGCATTTTGCTGTTATTGACCTGTAGGGAAACCTTACAGTAGGAACAAAGTGTTCTAAGTGACCACATTACTACAATTTAATGAGTTACTGTTTCTCAGTTGAGTCTTACTAACCAGCTCTCTGATTCTCTAAGTTTATTTCAAGTGCATCATTAAATATGTTATCTCAAACCATTATAATTACTCCATAATTAATTGTTTTAGAAGAGCTAGGGAATCTCACTGTAAGAGAAAATGAATATGAAATAAATAGATACAAATAGTGTATACTGGAAGCACTGGGTACTCTGTTTTGCATTATTTCAATGGTAGCTATTCTTACACAAAGTTCTTCAAAACTTGCTTGATATTTGTCCCTTGGGGGAAAAAAAAAAAAAAGGCAGACATTTATTTTCTCCTAGGTTTGGGCAAGAGAATTTGCCAGCTTTTCACTATGAATTTCTACTGCAAACCTGTATAATCTTGAGAGAAGATTCACAACAGCAAGTAGTGCTGACACTTCACACTTGCAAAGGCGATAGCATAGCCAACAACAAGAGTGGAATTACATAAAGGCTTCATACCAATGTGAAAAGTCATCCAATGAAAAAATGAACGGTTCCATCTTCCATCCATGTTCCTTCTTTCCATGCAGGGTTTTCTATGACTAGAGCTTACAAGTCTAAAAAAAAAGATTTTTTCATTGATTGATTTGTTTTTTTAAAGTAGACTACACTTATTCATACTAATAATCTTATAAATTATTGCAACTGTACTCATGGCTAGTTGAATTAATTGTACTGGGATTGTCTGTTTAAGTTTAAAATGTATTTTCCTTTTGTTGAAACTAGGATTGAGTTACAGTGACCCCGATAGTTAAAAATTTTCCTTTTAATGGGTTTTAAACACTGAATTATAGCTAATATTTTTTTCTATTTTTTCTAAGAAGGCAGAAAATTTTCTTACTAAGTATAAATAGGGTTTGATATACCATATTACACAGTTTCAGCTGGGATTTTTTTCAGTGTAAAGTAATTACAGCACTAACCATGCACTGATGGAGTGCTACAAATACTCTTAACTGCAGTATTTCTTGAAGCCGCTCACAAGAGTAAAGACTGCGTGGAGCAGAAAGCATCGGCAGGGCCAAACCCCACACCTAATGAGAGCGCTGGGCTGACAGCCAATTTGGCAGCAAACTTTTCCTAAAGGCTCAGCTGCGTCCTTGCCGCTAACGTTGGTGGCCACAGTGCTCTTGCTCTACAACAAGACTTACCCTGCAGTGATCCAGGAGGGTCATAGATTGCGCTCTCATTTATTTGAAAATGCGTCTAGACTCTTTTATTTAATACACCGTCTGTTCTGGTTTGTGAATTTGTTATGTCCACTGTAAATACCTTTTTATAAATCTAAAAACTTAAAATTAGTCTAGCTACAAACAGAAGAGCCTAAGATAAAAAAGCTGTTTTTCTCTTCCTGCAGGCGTTTGAGTTAGGAACCAAAATACATGTTTCCTACAGTGAGAAAAATCAAAGTGTCTGTATGAAAGCAATGAATAGTACCTCTTCAAGTAAAATAAAGGCAACTTTTTATCTTTTTCATTTAGAGTACGGAGCCACAAAGTTACTGTGGTTGCAATTATGTGGATTAGCTTTCTAAAGATGAAAAATATCTAGATGACATAGTGATTTGTTTCTTTTGGTTCAGAACTTGCTTTCAGCCTTTTTGCTTGGTTTTGTGCAAAAAAGGGGGGAAAAGGGCAAACTTTTGGCGTTTATCCTGCAAATATGCAGGTTTTCTCTGCTTTCAGCTGGACAACACAAGTCAAATGCTTACTTTGAAACTTTTCTTTGTATTTAATTGGATCAAAGGTATATGATTACATTCAGCAAGGAATACAAGTGAGGACATATATGAAGAGAAGACGATTACATATAACTGATATGATGAGCTACGTTTTTGTCTCTACTATTTGTTGTTTAACTCTGGGGAAGAGAGAGAAGAGCATGTAACTGGTGTCCTTCAGATTAGTCCCCTGAACTTTCATGGACAGAACCCCTTCTTTGCCTCTAAGGTGCACAAAATTACTACCACCAGTGTTGCAACAAGTGAAAAAAAAAAAAAAGTTCTTTTGTAATTAAATAAAATGATATCATTCTTTCTGAGATGTACAACACAGCTTACCATATGCGATCTGTGGTAACTGATGGCTTTCAGAGAGTGCGTCTTCATCTGCATGACTCGGCATGGGAAAGAGCATTGCAGTCCCGCTTTGCTTAGGTCAGAGAATGTCCTAAATCACAGAACGCTAGACGCCCTGTGCAGTACTTCCTTTTGGCTTTCATGCGTGAAACCAAATGAAATTGTACCTTTGCCTGGAGAGCCAAGGCTCACTTGTGGTGCATAGCGCTTTACAGTGTGAGAAAGTCTATTATTGCCCTGCTCTCTGTCTGTGAAGACTCAGACTATGTAAAATCTGATTTGCTAAGTAATTGAATTAGACTTTGTGGAAGAAGAACAGACAGTTGGATTTAGGCTTGCTGCTCAGACCTTGTGGTGATTACTATCCTGTTAGATTTTAAACAAAAAAATTCACCTTGGGCAAAACGTTGTCCTTCAGAATTACATACAGACTTCTTTTGATGAAAGAAGACTATTTCTGTACAAACCGATGTTTACCTATGAGAATTAGATGTTGTGTTAGATGTTTTTTGGTCTTCAAAGATGCAAGATAGAGGCTTTATTATTTGTCAGGAGTAGCAGCCCCAGAGTATGGAAGCTGGGCATTTGAAAACCAGTTTTTATGCAGGTATAGAGAGGGAGTAAGACAATACAGGAGAAGCAGCTGAATGAGCTCTATGAAGGTTTCCTACTTACTTTTCTGATAGTTGGCAGCTGAAAGAGCAGAAAGGGTAATATTGATGGAGGCATGAAAAATCCATGGGACTCTGCACTTTACATTTTCTTCTTACTATGCTTGCTGACTCCACAAAACGCTGAATCTTTATTTCTCTTAAGGTTTTCCATAATTTCAAAAGCATTGTAGAAGAAGTAAATGCACTCATCTTCTAGAATGATAGACTTGGAAAGAGTACACTTTTGCTTCTCCCATAGTATGTTTTTTGAGTATAATTTGGAATTATAATACTGCAAATGAAAATGTAATTTATATTCATCATTGATAAAACAATGACTGTCCAAATTAGTGAAAGCGAAAGTGTGTACTGCTTGAATAAGATGGACATCATAAGAAATGATGAAACTGTCATTAGATTCTTCAGGAGAAAATTTGACTTTGTTTTATTTAAAAGGGATTGATCAACAGTACTTTTCAAACCGGTGGTGTTTACATTAGGCAAATTGTTTGCTAGCACAGCTGAGTTGTTTAAGACTTGTATCTAAGTAAAAGCAATATCCTAATTATTGTCAAATCACTGCAATTGCCTGGTGACACTTTTGCAATTGTATTCTTATCAGGCATGACCTCACATTCTGCAAGGTCTCTCGAAATGTTGACTGAATTGGTCATTTATTGATCATGCCTTCATGCCAATGCAGTGTAACATTTCACATGCAGTTGAGATGCTTATTACTTCAGAGGAAAGGTGGCAGATTGATTCCCACAGGAATCTTCTGAAACATACATTAAGTTACCAGAAGCAAGGATATTGGAAAAAAAAAAGAGGGGAGGAAAACAGGTGTTGAACTTTGCATTTAGAGAAGGCATATCTTTTGTTTATAGTCTTCTGAGCACAATTACTTCTTTAACTGCATCAGTATTTAAAGACACTTATAAATGTTGTATATGGCAGTTTCAGGTAATTCCAAATGGTCATAATAAAAGATGTAAAACATATGCACAATTAGATTAAATCCTTGTATACTCTGGTGATATTAGATATATTGAACTATGAAAGTCTACTCCTTTCTGAGCATTAAAAGAATGCGACTTTGTAGACTTTCTTGTACTTGATATAGTGAAAATATACCCCACATACAACCTATTTTCAAGACAACAATATTAAACAAAGACAAAAAGTTTAGTATGCAATACACAGAGTCTTAGATAAATTGCTTTCTGGTTTGTTTGGAAAATGTTCTTGAATGTTGCTTGAATAAAATTATTTTACTATCTATTTTTCAAACATCTGGTTTAATTGAACTCTAGGGATATAGGGACCCAAATTCTAATTTACAATGTCATTAAGTAGAAAGGAATAGAAAATCTTATATATCTAGCATATTTGGTTATTGTGAAATAAATTATCTATTACTTCTCCAGACAGGTTCTCAAATATCAACTCACAAATACACAGGACATAATTATATATACTTTCAAAAGAATATGCCATAAACCAGCATTGTTTACACTGTTTCCATAGTTAGTAATTTATGCAGAGGTCTCAGCAGTTCATTAGGAGCAAATTATGAAGGATGTGACATGGAAAGGACATGAGTTTCCAGACTGATAAAAATCTGTATAGTGTTACTTCATTGGAGCTGTGCCATGGCTGCAAACAGCTAAAATAATATTTTTTTTCCATACAATTATTTTTTGGTGGAATTCAAAAGTATTAATTTATATTTACATTAATAAAATGTCTAGAAGAATAATCAATATTCAGCTTTCCTCCTTGTTGGCTGGTGTTTGGGTTTTTTTGTTTTTGTTTTGGTTTTTTTTTAATTACTAAAAGTGTGCAGGTTTTCATTAAAATCTTAATTGCATAGGAAAATTAATTTTAAAAAACTGTAAATTTAGGAATTTCTACGAAGGAAAACAGATGGACTTAATATTTCAATTTGCAACAAAAAATACTAATTGAAATTCATCTCTACACCTACCACCTATTAAGGATATTCAGTTGATTGTAATTATTTTTCTTAAAATTAATCAGATTGAAAATATATTAAGTGTGTAATCAAAAGCAAAATTGCATATGTTCATAAAGTTTTACAAATTAAATCCAGAGTTTTACTGGTTTTATATGCTGATCATTGAATTAATCTCTCTCTTTTTTTCTTCACTGAACTCACATTTAAAATCTTCTCGAGATCTTGTAGCATGCTGTCTCAGAAATCCTAAGACCATGTTAATAAGATGGGTTTAAGACAACAAATCTGACTATAAAAGAACGGTGACTGAACTTGAAGATTGTTCAGATCAAGAACACGAAGTCTAATTATTATATATAGGGATTCAAGTGAAATTTAGATCTGGGTTCACAGTAAATGCTTGCCAACTTCAAAGTATATGTTCTTATCTCATGTGCCTCTCCATTTTTAAACTATTTTAAAAATAGATACTTGCAAATGGCCACATTGCAGAAAGTAACTATGTCTAAAATGAACTTCTTTAACTTGAGTCTGTAATCTTCTTTTAAATCCACCTCTACCCATATTCTTACACTAATATGACAACTGTAATTTGAGTATTTATGCAGACTCTGTGTGGGATGCTTAACTAGCATGGAAATAGTAGAAGAACCTTTATTTTTAGTGAGAAACAATGCAGTCTTTGCACTCTTCTTCATTTTCAGCTTCAGCTCTACCTGGCCTTAACTTCACAGCTGGGATGTATGCTTACCTGGGTTGGAAAATGTGACCATAACTGACTTGAACTTGAACACTCTAACTTAAATGTTTTGCTTTTTCACAGATGAAGTTTCATCTCCAACCTTACTGGAACGGAATAATATTTTGAGGACTGACTATCTCCGCGTGCTCTAGCCCTGGTCCAGGGAGCAAGGTAGGCTTCGCAGCAGCGCAGGTCCAAAGGAGATCCCCAGTCTTACTTCTGTGCTCTCTCTCGCAGCCATCCATACTGTACAATCACTGCCATACACTACTCTTATCATGTTTTTTGCTGTTTTCTGCTACTCTTCCCTCCTACTCTGGGTCCTACTAGAATTACTGTTGCAGAATGACAAGTTCTGCTTGGTCTGGTAGGGGTGAAGACTTAGCGTTTTAACCACAGCAGAGCACAGCTTCACAGCTACAGCTAAAATATTTGTACAGGGTGGAAGAAAAGGGCAGGAGTTAGGTCAAGAGGTGTCACTGCTTAAGCCCGGAGTAAGCTTTCTTCATGATTTCATTTTCAGCTCTACAGGCCTTCAGGTCAGTCTCACACAAAATTTCTTACAGTTCAACATCTGGCTGGCTCCAGCGAGAAAAGACACAAGTTCAGCAGGAAATAACAAGCATCAGTTTTTATTGCCAAAAGTTAGCCTGAACAGTTGAAAGCCTCTTTCCCACAGATAATCCCATTGATGGTTATGGATAGGGAAGGTTTTTACCGGTGAACATCAGTCCTTACGGAGCATTTGTCATATAGATCTCAAAGGTATTTCCTTTGCCCGCAAATCAGTCTTTCGGTATCATAGGCAAACATGTCATTAAACACCATTCCCAAGGATGGCTGCAAAGGCTCTTAAACTCAAACCAGAATTTTACTAGTAGCTGAACTGTAATTCTTGTTAAATAGAAACTCAAAATTTAGAGAATGCATTTTCACAATATTGCTGGGGGAAAGTTCCTTTAAAGGTACACATCCTGCCTGGGAACTGCAGTGCACCTGGCAATCTTCACTGCAAGACTGCTCAACGCCACAATTACAAAATTTATCTTCAAGGTATGTTATACCTGCGAGATATGTAGCCACAAAGACAGGTGCAATCTCAGAAGAGATTCCAATAGCAGATCTTTGCCTTTTTTTTTTTTTTTTTTTTACCCTTCTTCTTCTACGGGATCTTTCATTCAAACTCAAAACAAGCTCAAAAGCACCTGAGGGTTTTTTGACAAGTATGCAGAGAATTATTGGTGGCCTAGAAATTCCAAAGTTGGTTGTTTTATATATAGCTGGTGAACAAAGAGGGGGAAAAAGTTTGCACTTGTTTATTTGTGGCAAAGTTGCTTACTACACAATATGAATAACCACATCCTTGGAAAGGTAAGATTCTGTAATTCCTTAGAATTATTTTGCAGGCAACAGACTGCACAAGTAACCTGTTATGAAAGAAAAACCAATTGATTAATTAGGTACACTTTCTGCATGTTATTTTAAAACCATAATTCACCTCGTAAGTGACCTTTAAAAGACCAGGTTAGAGGTATATTAGTCTGGAACTAAAGCTAATCTTTAGACTTGAATGCCATAAAATCAAGTGCCTAAAGGAATATTTAACACAGCTACCTATGTTTAAAGTCATTAGTACTCATGGATTGCATCAGCATTTCAATGATCTGAACTCTGATCAATTAAAGCACAATTAGCACAGAAAAAAAGGGTAGTCTTGTTTGAATGAATATGTCAATTTCTGTGTTGCCAAAGCTGCTAGTGAGGTGTTCACACTTCTGAATGCCTCTTTGGAAAGATGTCTTGGCTGTGGCTGGACTCAAATGTAAAGAAATACCATGGCTGCTATTACATGGGAATTACAAAGAAATGAACTATGGCACCTTTTGGCTTTAACATGCATGAACGTATACTATTGAGCTTATTTTATTGATGAAGTTACTAGAAAAGACCATTCTTTTCATGATGTTTAGATAATTATATCCACTGCAAGCTTGAGCCTTGAACAGCTCCTAAAATGCAGGGAGGAGAAGGATCACTTTGACCTGTATCTGAAATTTCTCTCACTTAAAAAATACATCTGCTGTGCCCTTTTGTGGTGCTGTGCAAATCTGGGTTTTATTGCAGGTGAAACAGCAGCCACACACCTGGTAGAAGAAAGGAAATAAATGTATTAAGGATGTGTCCGTAGGTCCAAAATGTTGATGAATACAGCAATTAGTTAACCAGTGGCTTATCATTATTTATGAATTCTTTATGACAATTACACATTGCTTGGAGTGATTTATTTCTCTTTATTTGTAAATCATTCTGCAGGCCTGAGTGCCCAGGGAGGATGTGTGTACGTCCTGGATATACAGAGCTGTGCACTGCAAGCTGCAGCTGCATTTTCTCTTGCAGTCACACGTGGCCTGAGGGACTACGGTTTTTCATGGTGAGCCACTCCTTCTTGATTCAGTTGGGGAACTGGAATTGGGACAGACGTTATATTATGGGAAATGCAATCTCTACAGATTCTACACCTGAATAAAATAGCGAGGAAGCCATTCCATTATATAAGAACTGAGCAAAGCCTTTAGCTACGTACAGTCCTAGTTGAGGTAAATACTGATGGTACACAGTAATGATAAAAAAAACCCCAAAACATAAGTTCTCACACTGTTCTGAGTAAAAAGTGAATTGAAAAAACTTTCACATCATTTCTTTTGAACACTTTGAGTCAAATCTGTAATGTTTCTCCTCTGGTATTAGCAGAATTATATGAGGATAAATAATTTCAAAATGTTATCTTTTTATTAAACAATACATTCTGTTCTCTTTCAGTTCTGCCCCATTCGGGTTCTACAGAGACTAGACTGATCAGTAAGGTCTTTTTATACTTCTGACAGTGGCCACTTCCAGTAATGGAGG
Organism: Elanoides forficatus; assembly: GCA_025311575.1. NCBI lineage: Eukaryota > Metazoa > Chordata > Aves > Accipitriformes > Accipitridae > Elanoides > Elanoides forficatus. Next base: position 38,992,812 of record JAOBAS010000083.1, read on the forward strand.
AAATGTTGGTGCATTCTGTTCTGCTGAAGGGCAGATGAAAGATATTGATCTCAGATAAGTGCCAAAAAATGCAGACTCTGTTGAACTGGAAGAAGTGATGCCCACAGGCCACACAATTGCTTCTGTCTGATTTATGTGAAAATATATGCTAGATATTCATACGCCTGAGGTGAAAAGACTTACAGCTCTTTTACACATACTCCTCTTAAATAACTCGCTTCATTGCTGGAGTAGCTGTCCCAAGAAATTCTAACTGTCACCACACTACAGGGCTTTTTTTAAACTGTCCTACATATCAAGAGGCATGGTGTATACATTGAAATGGCCTGATGAGAGTTGCAATAACTTCCTTTCTTTCCTTCATTTTCTAATTATCAGTCCAGATCCATTGACTGAAGAGAAGAAGTTGGGGTTTTAAAACCACCGTGTACTCTGTCAGGGCCTGATTAAAGTCATCACACAAATGGTTGTGCCATGATTTGCACTTGTACTAATGCTCATAAAAACTTTTAAGGCTTGCAATTTATACCACCTGATGTGTACTGCAAAATAATTTATTTTTTTTATTTATTTTGTACAATTGAAACTAAAAGCACACACACACATATATATGTGTGTATAACATAAAACCAATAAATAATACACTCTTGTTCTAAAGATGAAGCAAGAGAAACCATATCCTAGGGAATATTTACTTTCTTCCGATTTTACATTGAATGAATACCAATATTTATGCTTTTCAGTTGAAATAAAAAGTACAAAAATGTCTCCCAAATCAAGAAAAAGAAGTTTATTGCTAAAGTTTATATTAGTAGTTAATACTTAGACATTGGTCCTGACCTTTCCCACACAGATGCCATTTTATTTCATGCTCCACAGTGCTCATACCACGCTGCACCTGTTAATATTAAACATATACTTTTGGACGCTCATACAGGCTCAGCAAATTGTATTATTATAACCAAAGAGATTAAACTGTTGTTTATCCATACTTTACAGATTATTTGCTATTTTTTTTATAGAAGGTTCAAGTTAGATCTTACATTTCCTTCTTCACTTCCCAAGCCTGAGGCTATATGAACACCAAAAAGTCAGAACCCAGATACATATGCTTTGAAAGTAATTTTCTATCTTTTCCCCACATCCTCTCTTATTTAAATTTCCATTTTTATATAGTTAAATTCATAAAATAAAAAAAAAAGCTTCTAAAAATATTTAAAATTGGTGGTACCTGGTAGTAAATACAGATACTTCTCATAAAATCCCCAAACTTTAACAAATTTCTCATTTACCTCTAGCCTGGCTGGAATTAAGAAACATGTTTTCTACTGGAAGAAAGCTTCAAACAGAGCACGAGTGTTGGTTTGGGTTTTTTTTACTTTTTCTAGAATATTTTGATTGAGATACTACTTGGAGGCCAAGTACAAATTTAATTATGCAGTTTCACTACTAAAAACAATTAGGGTAGATTCATGAACCAATTACATCAATTGCTCTGTGGCTTCTTTTAGATTTAGTAAATGCTTTCATTTTTTATCTATCTCTTGAGCTGTAATGAAGCAGATGGATTTCAGTTGCTCTGAACCAGTGGTTAATTTTCAGGTTTTTTTTTCTTTTCGTCCCAGTAAACTAAGCAGGGAGGGCTATTAGCTAGCTGTATAAACTACTGGCACATCTTTCAAATGAAATGGATATTTGGTCATTGCAAATGCCTAGTTACAAGTTTCCAAGCTGTGTATGAGCTGCTTCAAATTAAGTGAAGATTGGTAGCATCAGTTGGTAATCTTCAGCATTTAATGTGATTCTTGTATTTGTAGCCATTTTTTGCGTACTGAATTGATTTAGTCAAGTGATTTGCTCCGTTTGAGATGGTAGGCAACATCAGTAACACAAGAAAAAGAAGTTTAGGCATATTTGGCATCCTTTAGTGTTCTTTCTGAAGACAGTAGAAATTCCTGGGTACCACAAAACGGAAGTATTCCATGTCTATAGATACGGTGCCAATCTTCTTTCATCATTTTTATGCAAGTAAACTGAAATCTAAGAATGAGAGCTGGTTGTTTTCTCTTGCATGGTAATTTCTGTTCTTCCAGAGAAAAGAAATTAACATTTCTGTAGTAATATTATTTCAAGCTGTGTTACTTGTATTTCATAAATATAGAAAGCAACTTGCAAAGCCCACATTAAGGTTGAGAAATAAGGAAAACAGAGCGCGTCGCAAACAAATTTTTTAGTTAAATGGTGGCCCTATGGTGGCCCTGCTTGAGTGGGGAGATTGAACGAGATGAAATCCAGAGGTGCCTTCCAACCTCAACCATTCTATGATTCTGTGAAATAGTGGGTTATGAACAACTTCTGTGTTTTTCCTTCCTTAGAAATGAAAATGATCTGTGATTCCTATTTTTGGAGCTTGTACAAGGTACCAGTTCCACCCATGACATTTAAACTGCTGGAAATCAAAATTGTGAAAGAGCCAGACCAGCATGATCTTAGACTTACAAGGTAAGATTTATTTAAGAGTGGTCATGTATGGTTTCTCTTGCTTCACATTTGACTGATGAGTGCTTTTGCAATGAACATAATCTGGATTACAGCAACAAAGACTCCAAATGATAAACAATACTGTTTGTATCCTACTGTCCTTCGTCATACAAACAGAACTATGTGCCCAGTGGCCTTTTATGTATGTCGTATGAGGATATGTTTTGTCTCCTCGCTCTCAATGGAACAGTTAACAGTAAACACGGGCTTTGATGGCTCCTGGTAGTGTTCCTACAGAATAATTATGTACTGAGTTTCAAGGGATAATGCAGCTAGCTAGAACATCCCTAATGGCATCTGAAAAGTGATGTTTACATTTCTCAGAAATAATAGATTCTACTATAAATTCTACCTTTTGTAAATGCAACAAAATACAGTGAGGAGTGAAATAAAAAAAAAAAAGAACATTTTTGGTTGAGATGCATGTGGAAAAAAAGTGCATGTTTGATACGCATCTACAATACACAATTACAGAGTCATTTTAAATTGACACTGGCAGAGTAACTTCTTTTCAAAACCGTGATTGTTTAGTTAAAAGTAAAAAAATAAATTGCGGTTCAAAAATGTTTTAGTTCCAGAATACCTGTTAAGTATGAGTATGGTAGGATGTCCTTTATTACACACTGAATTCTCCTTAATTGCTTTTAGTCTGTGTGCAAACACAAATGAAAGACAATAAAGGGACTAACCTTTTCCTGTAAGCCTGACACACAATGATATGCAATTTCCATTTCCCACTGAAGTGGGAATGATCAAGCTTTGTTTGTTTGAATTTAGTATTTATAAATTATCTAGTCATAACCAAAGTCATTTGCATAAGAAAATTATCTTCCATCAAGTATGATTTTACTGCGTGTGTTTTAATACTGTAACAGCCTGTTAGTATTTGGATAATTAAAGGGATACTGTAAACTCTAATTTAGCCTAAAAGTTACCCTAAAAAAAAAACCAACAACATGTTATGAAACTTAGCATTACAGCTTAATATTCTCATAAAGTGAAGGGTGGAAAATCCAAGTGAATTCAAAACTAAAATAACTAAATAACTAAAATAACTAAAACTAGCTACTGCATCACTAACAGCATGAAAATGCGCATGAACATAAGGCAAAGTTGCTGAAGTCAATAACAAAACCGTAACTGATGGCCCTCCATTTTGTTGTTCAAGCTGCGAGAAAAACAATGAATAAATATGTTATACAAACATTAAACTTACAGACAAAGGGTTTCCTAGGAGTTTCTCCCTGGACTAAGGAGTGTGCTCAAGGGTCTTCCTGAACAGAGAGGAACCCTGAAGTTATGGTGAAGCCCAGAAAAGTGATTTTGATACCAATAGTATCCTGACAAGTGCTAGCCTGCATGGGTAGCAAACAGCTGGTTTACCCCCTGTGAAAATGATATAAGTGTGCTTCAGCCAGCTGATACTTCTGTCCTGTAAGAGGAGAAAGACTTAAGTGTTTGTGGGCTGAGACACCAAGGCAATGAATGAAATTGGGTTATCCCACTGCAGCGTTTGAACACCAGGAAAACTGGGAGGGTTCCAGCTGGACTAAGTCAGATTGGCAGATCTCTGAAATCACTCTCGTGTCTTGATATTGATAGTCTCTCTACGCATGCACCATGTGGGGGAACAGGATTAACTAAATTCAGTAGCCCTTACACATGAGTGATTGTAAAGATGCACCAAAGTATTTTGCTGAATCAAGTCCTAATTGCTACGTTTTTTTTTTGTACTGGTCGCCCAGCTGAGAGTGGAAACTTCAGTTTATAAAGTTGGAAAATGTTTACTTTTTAGCTCAATATATTTTTAAAACCTTTAAAAAAACTCTCTTGAAGAGCTAATAAAGCTTACTAGCTGGGGGAAAAAAAATCATTTTATTGCTTTTTCTCCTTGGTTGTTTATTTTTGTCTTGCAGGAAGGGAGGATATCTTAATCTTATTGCTGTGGTATCTGTCTGGAAATAAATTAATCTTTGAGCTTTGCCCCTCCACCCCTCTCTTGAAAAAATCTTTAATCCTTATACAAGTCCTAGTGCTATGGTACATGTCAAAGAGACTTCCTATCAGGTTAGTCAGACTCTTCCAGCATCAGTCATGTAAAGGAAATATAGTACAGGAAGGCTGGTGATTAACTCTTTGTTACCAAGAGTGAAATTATTCCATCAAAGAAGTAGGCTGTTATTGTAAATGCTTATTCTTATATTATTAATAATTATACCAGAATAGCATTATCAACATCTCACAAACAACGGAGTTAACATTACTGTAACTGCTCTCAAGAGGTCTCTTACCCAGGAGCTGGGTGAACCCTGCAGCTACTTTAGTCTGCTTGGGCGCTGCATGGGATGTCCGTGCTGGGACCATGCAGAATTTGCCTGAGATTTAGAGTCTGTAAACCAGTTTTCAACTGTAAACCAAATAACCACTTCTAACCTGTGCTTATACGTTCCTGACTTAGATGTACAAAAGATACTTACCTAAATCTCTTCCCAGTGTAGTGAATGGAGGAGACAGTAAATGAGAAGATCCTCAGGCTGTGTGACTGCAGTGATTCTTCGCTCTTGAAATAAGACCTGTAGCTTCATAAAAATAATCTTATTTTCTTCCTTTCTTTATTCACAAGCTTCTTTTGACTACTGTTTTTCAAAATGGTCACCATGTTAATGCATAGTAGGTAAATACTAGTAGTGCCTTATTCTTCTCAGATTAATAATGCTGTATTCCATAAAGTATTTTCCATTGTCCGTAGTAAGAGTGTGGACTGCAATGTATGCAGTGATCACTGCAACAAATGCTTTCTGCCTGATGTAAAAGGAACTGAAAGAAACAAATGGGATAGCATATGGTAGGATATCAGACAGGTTAGTTGTGTGATAATTAAACAGGAATTTATATAGAAATAGACATATTTTGTGGTCAATATACTTGCTTATAAAGAGCAAATATACAAGCATTCTCTTATTTTATTAATTAGGTAAAAGCAGTGTTGTCTCTTTCTGTGCATGTTGATGAAGAGAATTAAGTGTTATGAACAGGGAAGAAAAGTGGTGTAGTATATGACAAAGTAAGTAGCTGATATGAAAGGGAGATGGAATATTCTGTGCAAGATGCTACAATCTTCCCTTCTCATTTTATTCCTACTGTGAAAACGTATCAGAGGTGCATACTAATAATACAGTGAATATAAATTCATGTGCTAGCTGCGTGTGATCATCTGAGCAGTCTTTTTAAGCAATTGTAAATACTTGTCCTGAGATTCCCATTCCAATTAGCGATGTGTATTGTGAGGAAAACCTAGCTTAATATTTTCATTTATGTCTTTAGATTTTCTTTAAGTACAAGTAACTTGCCTTAAAAATGATATCAAAATCAGGTAATGATTTTGCTCAAGGTTGCACAGGTGCTTATTGTTCAGGGTAGAAACATGATACTGTTCAGTCATTCACATCTCAGGTATTTGGGCTTTTTATCACTCAGCTTTCTGGATATGTCCCTCAGTAAAGAGGAAAAAACCACAGAAATATCTTTTCCAGGGTTTTTTTTTTGAGGTATTTGTTGAAATGCCTATTTTTAACCTAATTAGGCAAAGTTTACCTGGTGAATTAAGATGTTCTAAGTTTTACATTAGCTGTATATTTAGGATGTTTAAGTATTCTAATAGTACTACCTACTTTCCAACCTCTGTATTTTACAACAGCTGGATTAAAAACTCAGGCTGCTTTAAAAGTTGCTCAGACAAAGGGTGTTAAAGATCTATAAGGAGTTCTTGAAAGTGCTTTCAGGTATGACAGAATTATTTGTGAGTGCTCTGGGATGATGCAATTTACTCTAGTGTAATCTGGAAAACAAAATTAGATCACCCCTTGAAAACTTCCTCCTGAACTTTAGAGTACACATTTCCCTCTTCACAGCAAAATGCATTTCATACAAATTTTGGTTTTACTAACTTAGGTACCTGAGAGCAGAATTTAGCTTTGAAAAGTTTGCACTGTGTTATTTGCAAGGAAACCTCCCCATGATTTGGTTGGACCAGATGACCTCCAGGGGTCCGTTCCAACCTCAACCATTCTGTGATTCTGTGTAAGGGACGAGAACAGCAAATGTGGAATCCCAGGGGATAACAGTGTTTTTTATCATTCAACTGTGACTATGCTACCGTAAAGACGCGCTAGCAACCATTAAGGTGCTAGCATTTACGGGCCCTGTAAATACTCTTGATTAAACGCAAAATGAAAAAAGGGCGAAAAAGCAAAAGAAACCTCTCAAAGTACCACAGAGATACATTTTATTGATTACTTAATCTGAACAATCATTCCTACATATTTATCATAATCTCCCTACTTCTGACTTCATTGATGAGGTAATGATTCTTCAGTGGTGTTTTCTCTTCATTCATGCCTTCCAGGTAAGTCTTTTTGAGCACCTCAGGTTTTGTAGGCTTTTAAAATTTTAACTTTAATTTCCCCTTTCACTAACACTTTAACTCTCCACTGAACTGAATTCTTTAAATATTTTATCTTCATTATAAAACCCACTCATAATTTCTTTTCCAACTTAAATATTTGACACTACTCTCCACTCTTGCATTCATCTACTCGCACCAGAGGTCACTACTTTGACCTTGTCATCATTTTATGATGTATGTATTTTCTAGGTTTCTTTCTGTCATTTGATCATTGATATTTTTGCCCCACTTTACAATAGATGTGCCAATAACAATTAGTCTTGAACTGCTTGTTATTTTGTGACCTTTAAAAAGGCCATGTCGCATGATTTATTTGCTTCTGCTGTGTGTGTTCAGATATTGTTTTGCTGTGGTAGAATCATGGGCCTTCTCTGATTTGGTAATTAATTTCCTTTTTCTAAATGAAAACCTATCAAGAAATATTGACATTCTCACTCCAGTGGAGACTAGTAAATGTTATCTGGAGAACCGTTCTGTTTGATTTCCTAATTTTAATTGCTTGAGGCAATTCCTCCAGCACTTAAATTAATTATAGCGAAAGAGACTTCTAGACACTGTAGAGTGAATGTGGTTCTGCTGTGGAAAGCAGCAGGATCTGGGATGCAGAAGTGGATGGAGTGGGAGGAGGCAGGTGTCACATGATGGCAAGGAGTAGTGGAGCACCGAAGAATTCAGGGGAGGAGGAAAAGAAGGAGCAGAAAAGGAGGAGCTGGTGGATATCTTCACGTGGAGAATCAGAACACTATTTTTAAAAGGTAAGAGGTTGGTTGGGGTTTTTTTTCTTTTTTTTTTCTATCTGGTTTCATGAATATATTTTAATGCTTTTGTCCATTATTTCAAAATTCCCAATTTAACAGTTTCAAAAAGTTTCCTCTTCATTTTTTAAATAGATAAAATAATTCGAATATTTCAAAACTACATTGCATTTTTTAGGTCATTTTTTAACAAAGGGGTCATTACTTCCTCTCTTGGATAAGTACAGATATTAGTGTTTTTATGTTAATCTGTTTCTCCAGATTGTAATAGTCATGTTTTTTCTCTGTATAATTCAAATAGACTTCACAGGAGAGATATTTGCCTGGAGGGGCTGGAGAGGAAAATTATTAATATAATTTTTCCTACTGGCAATTACTGCTATTTGACCCACTGGTGAGTTCTGGCCCCTCCTTTATGTGGAATCTGGAGTCTGTATTTCTGACTTGCAGAAAATTAAAACTAAATACAAGCCCACCAAACAGAGTACAGCTCGGAAAGTCAGAGTTTTCATTTGTTTCAGACCTCATATACTTATCTTAGTATATGAGACCTTGTTTTAAGGATCACTTTTACAATTTATTTATGTAAGTAAGTTGTTGGAATCAAATAAAATATTACATAGTAAACAAAGAGCCATGGGCCAAAGTTTGAAGTCCTGTCTCAAAAGAGTATTTATAAATGAAAATGAAATCACTTCTTTGGGAATATAATGTTGATCAAATCCACAACAGATGTTGTGGATCTGTTGTATTCAACAAATGCTGAACTTGACACTGAATTTTTCAGTATCAAAACAAGATTTTGCTACTCAAACTAAAGAAAAACTTCTGTTAAGGCTGTTTTACTTGATGGGATTTAGACCAGATCAAAGTATTCCAGGTTCAGTCAAGTGCCTTACTGACTGACAGGCAAGTGTCACCTAAGTAAAATGAAATGCATCCAGGCTAATGAAATCCTTGCCTTCTGGTTATGCCTATGGAGAGCTTTATTTGCAGGCTTATAGATGTCAAACTATTTTGAACTAAACTAAGATCACCAGTAATTTAACATAGCCTTGCAGGCTTCTGCCCAAAAAGGTGAAGATGAAAAAAACTGGTTCCTATTTCATTCCCCTGAATCCAAAAGCTGAAAATCTTAAGCCAACATTCGCAAGTTAAAATAGTATATACTAAGCCCAATTTATAAATAGTCATCCCCTTCTCTCTTCTAATATCCGAATGGAAAAATGGTAGCCACCTTTGCTACCTGGCCAGGCAAGCATGAAAGTCCCCCTCTGTTTCTCTTGTTCATCACTCTTAATGACCAGGCCATATTTCTGAGAGGAGTGAATGAGCCATTGTGGAAAACCTTGGCCTGAAATAATAGAGGAAGACAGATAAAACGACAACTCTATTACTTACATTGTACTAAAGTTAGTACTGTTATTGTCATCATGTGTAGATGGGCATTAAAAGACACTGGCCTTTGAACGTACAGCAGGTTACTTCAACTCAGCTCTTATACACCAGCTACTCTGCAATAACTGCTCACGTGCATATTCTTAACTTCAGACAAATATGAGGTAATGCAACATGACCTAAAGTCACTGGCTTTAACTTAAACTGAATTACTTCACATTCGTTGTGAACTATGAGCACACGCATGGACAAAATGGACTAATCGAACAGTGTAATTTAGTGAGACAGATAATTGGTCTGTGGGACTGGCCCTTATATCTTTTTGTAAAGAAGAGAAGAGGAAAGGATGAAGGAAAGCATGTGTTGAATGTTACATCTAATGACCTGAAAAGTGTTAGGCAGGAAAGTAATGTAAGAAGCTTACTGTCCCTCTGAGAAAACAGAGGCTTGGACCTTGCTTTCAGATAATCTCTGACTCTATGAGGCAGCTTAGACCTCTAAGTCTGCAGACCAGATTTCCAAGAAAGAGAAATTCTAATGACACAATCCTAGAAAGAGTTCTGCAGAAAAAAATGTGAAGTGAGTGTAGATTAATTTCAGTTATGTTAAGTACTACTTTTAATATTCACGTTCTGCAGCACTCAGAAGTACTAGTCAGAATTAAGAGGACACTGTTGAACATGGAGAGCACAGGATAAGTCCTTGTATCATAAAGCATATGCAAGAATTTCTTAAAGGAAAGTGATGTATGATCTAAGCTACCCAGATTTAAAGAACTGCCATTTATCTCAGGAGTAACTGTCATTAAGTGTCAGTATCCACCTTGGAAAGAAATTACATAGACCTCCGTAACAGGGATAATAGGCATTTGTAGCATGCAAGAAAGTATTTTTCTGAGGTAAAAATTACTTACACAAACTTAATCACTCACAGTCTGCCAATCCAGGATATCCTAACAGGGATGACTCTAGATTTTGCTAATAACTGGAACAAAGTTTGCAAAAGAAAATGTATTACAGCTAAAAGAAACTTTTCAAAATTGGTGGGACCTATAAGTACATGTTCAACAGAAAGCTGGATCCTGCTGCTAAAGAGGGACTTTTCTTCCAGCTAATAAGTTCGGAGTGAATTATCAGCATTGTAACTATAATGCATTCCACATTCAAATAAATGGTCATAAGAGGTTCTGTTCCACAGCCTCCTCCCTGTGAGTGAAAGGTTTAGTCCAGGGGCCTAGCAGCGTGTTTCCTTGCATTAACAACACCCAGTAGATGAAATAACGCTACCATATTTTCCCAGTTAAATTACTTTTGAGCATTTCTGGGAATCAAATTTATATTGATGTCATCTTTGGCTCCCTTGGCTGTGCCAAGCTTTTCCAAGTCATGCCACAGCAGCTGGGCCTTTGTATTTTTTATTTTTTATTTTATTTACAGATTTGACAATCCAGGAGGAAGACAAGGTGCATTAAACCCCTTACCTTTGTCTTTAAGTCTGTTTGGGAACAAAATCAGAGTACTCCATCTTCCCAGAGCAGACCTCTGGAGAATCAATTTTGTAAAACATGCACATCTTGGTAAAAGAGACTGTAAGAGTTGAGTTTTCAGTTGTGATGGTTTGCGAGGAAGTGAAGAAATTAAGACCGCTAAAGGAAGCTTCTAATAGAAATGTATGAAGGAAGTAAAAATTAAAGATTTTTAAATAGTTACATTTATTACCAGTGCAAATGCAAAAGATTTCAATCTAAAAATAAAATTGAAAATACGGAATATGTAGTAACCATAAGGACTTATTTAGTACTGATTCTCTCTGTTCTTATTTCTCATGTTCACATTGCACAGTTGTAAACTGGGTGTTTTCCTCTTTGCCAAGCCTTCAGCACAGCTCTGTCCATGCCTAGCCCTCACAGCTGGACCTTGACTTGAGTTACACTTGCTGCTGGACTCGGAGTGTCCCTGTGGGATAAGGGGGAGATTCCTGAAGAGGGGGGGGGATACTGGTGCAGAGCAGGAAGTTCTCTTTTCTTTCTATCCATTGAAACCGGAGGCAGTTTTATTCCACTGGAGTGCGTGGCAAGATTTCCCTAGATGCTCATGTCACCCAAGTCACATTTGGATCATACTCAGGCTGTCACAAATTTCTCCTAAAGTGGGTTGTGGACTGAAAAATCCTAGATATATATGCTCCTTCTTAAGATGACATAGACGTCAAACAGAGCCCAATTATGCTTCTGGCTTAGGAGAAGCAGCAATGTTAAACTGCCCATCCAGTCTGCAAGCTAATCTATGTCATCACCTCTTTGTCATCTCAGAAAATAATGAATGTAAGGCCTTGATACAAGGACAGGAGCCTATTTCAGCTGTGGGTTTTTTTTGTTCTGAGTTAACATTCCTCTCCCTCTCTCATTTATCTCTGACAAGTAAAATGTTTAGGAGTCAGAGACTTATGCACCTTTGCAAGAAGGTCTGATTTCTAGATCAATAGCGTCCTTCTAATATACCAATATAATCCATCCTCCACCATTAGGTTATCATGAATCAGAAACGTGAGAATACAGTCTAAGCCCTTTTTTACCTTTGGTAATTCATCCTGGATTTTCAGGTCATTTCTTTTTTTGGTGTTTCAGTCTTTTTCATATAACTCCACAGTAAACCCTTACATTTTTGGCAATATGCCCAGGGTCTAAAAAAAAAAAAAAAAAAAAAAAGGGAAGAGAAAAAAATTCTTGTTTCCCAGCCCTTCAATGTGAATAAACTGTTAAAACTTCCAAACTATTACTGTCGTTTTAAAACCAAAATAGTTACCACCTTTCTAAAAACGGTGATGCAAGCAACACAGCTTTGTACTTCTATAGTGTTTGACATTTTAGGTGCAACAAATATTGACTCCAATGTTCCCTTGACAGAGTACAAAAATTCATTTTGTGAATTGTATTGACAGCCTAAGTAGGTTCTTTCATTCTCACTCGAATAGGCTTCTCTAACTTATTAACTCAGTCTTGAGGGTTTTGAATATTTACCTCTAAGATCTAGATATATTTACAGCACAACATATATTTTGATATGCAAGAGACATAGGATGAAGGTTACCATGCAATCAAATTATCGTAAAACTTCATAGAACACCCAAATGATGAGTACCCATCCTCATACAATAGCCCCTAGATCATAAAATGGATAGGTCATCTTCAGGCAGACTGTAAAGTGACATATTCCCAAGGTGGTGGCTTTCATTTGCCATGACTTTCAATCCGGGGTATGCAAGTCTGCCTCATGACGTTGAGGTAAATAAAGGAAATTTTAGAAATAAATTTCAATTAATTTTACTTGATGAAATAGGGACTTTGGTTTAATAAAAAATTAATTTGTACCAGAAAACTCACCAGACAATCCTGCAAACACACACACCCCAGTCCATGCCTCTACTTTTGATGACAAACAGAGAAGGACATGGCAAATCTCCAGGAATATTATTTAATGAATCATAATTTGATTAAAAACACTTCTGTATACTATCTTTAACAGCTCATCTGGAACATATCAGCTCTCCCAGTATGAGAGTTTTCCAAAGGATATAGCAGTGAGTCAGGTTTCACATCTGATAAGCCAGACTTGAGAGGACTGTATCTCAGCTCATTTGGGTCTTATACCCTAAACAGACCAAGATAAATTCTTTTTTGCTTGTGGAGTCATCCATTTTTGCCTTGATAAATGAAGATGAAGATTGTCCTCCTTTTTCAAAGGCTAATTCAAGAAACTTCAAAAGTCTTCCTTTCTTTCTACTGATCCATCAACATTTTCATAAGCCAACTGTGCTTCTCTTTGAGCTGTAGCTGGTTCAATCAAATAGGATAAATCTGTCCAGATTCTTTGTAATTGGGAGAAAGTGTGGTAACAGCCACTCTTGCTTAAAATCACTTTGGTGAACGTTGCAGCTGTGGCAGTCAGGGGAACTCATTAAACCCCATCCGTAGTTTTCCAGTATACAACTTAGGTCAAATGTTTGTCTTCTAACATGCTGCTTACTGTGAAAATTCATGCTTTATCACTTACGTCTGCTCTGCAATAGAAATGAAGCTTTTGGTGTATCCCTTGGCATCCTAGCCCTATGACCCAAGAATTCCTCTGATCAAGTCTTTGAGTTTATGCTGTGGCTTCCTAGTTAGGGTGGCCCTGGAGAGCTTCCCTGGGAAGAGATCTTCTCTCCTACCACCTCGCCTTCACCTCTCCAGTTTATTCTCTGTCTCATGCTTTATGCAGTATGAACTTTTAAAGGTCTGAAGTTGAAATATTGTACCCCAATAATACAAAGATACGATGAATAGCAAGATGGTTGGCTTTACTGCTAACTGTGTTTCTCAACCTTTTCCTGAGGGTGTAGTCCCCTTCTGCTCCGCTGAGGCTCATCTATCAGAAGGAGCTTAGTTCCTCTGGAGCTGGGGAATGAGAAGTCGCTCAGCTGAAAGTATACGTGCTCCCTCCTCTGCCCTAAAGGCAGGGAACTGCAGGTAGCAATAGTGTGCAGTTAGTGTCCTGGCTACCGGGAACAATTGCTGCTGGCAACTGCAAACTGGTGTCTCTTCCCTCACCCTGAAGGACTGGGATTGCTACTACCATACTCCTGAGCACAAGTCATTGTTTAAAATGAAGCTCACACAATCCTAATGTTGCAGAATAATAAAATAAAAAAGTTAAGCCTCTACAGTAACTGTCTGCTGTGAAATAGTTTGATTCCTCTTGACTGAGTAAAGCAAAGTCAAAGAAATCACATGCCAGCAGCTGTAATTAAGAGATACCTTCTATTCTATAGAATATATGCTGTTAAATACATCTATGGGTCATGAAAATTAAAGAATACTCACTTTTTATTGACCACTTCTAATGTAAATTCCATCATACAGTCTTATACAGCACCCAGTATATTTCCAATTGTGTGGGAGTTTAATGGTTGCTATACAAGTTTCCAGGAGTCAAAACAAGTAATTGTCTGAGCATCAGTGAAGAACTAAAAGCCTTCTGTGCCAAAGGCAGACAAGAAGTAACCAGTCTTGGAGAGATCATGAGGAACATTGTATGTATATTTACATACTTAAAAGAGTAGTACTGAAGCCCTGTCACAATAAGCCAGGAAAATCCCAGAATAAAACCAGTGCAACAGATACTCCAGCCCAGACTGGAAGATCAGCGAGTGCTGATAGTTCACAAACAAATGCTGCGTGGATATGAGAGTTTGATTCCAAGCATCCACCAGTTCAAGTCAAACGGTCTGTACCAAAATCATCAGAATAACACTGTTACAGGACAAAATTGGTAAGATCAAGATTGGAGTTTGCTACTTTCCCTTTGAAACACTGATAGGAAGACGCTAGGAGAGCATTTCAGTGATTCCAGGAAAATTTAATCTTGTGCTTTTATTTTAAGTTTCCCAATACCAGGTTCCTAGGAAACATTTGCAGTATAACTAAAGAGGAATGAAGTATGTTACAGAGTTATAAAATATTCCAGAGTTAACTGAGGAGCACAATAGTTTAAAAGCTATCATTAGCACCAAGAACTGAAAATACTGCAACATTCTCAATTAATTTTAACTTTTAGCGACTTTCATCCAGAATTTAATTTTTGTTTCTTTGGCAAACCAGAGAGCTCTTGCTGAAAAAGCTCGGTGACAGCTATATAATATTATTGTAAGATCAAAGACTTTGTTTTCAGAGTTAAAAAGGCAACCTATGTTGAGGGCAGTCATATTTTTTTACTCTATAGCAACATATGTTATTTATCGGTAATGTTAACTGTAAATAAAAGTAATAAATGCTAATTTTCATGTTGTGTATCAAACTGAATGAGAAATAATGCACTAGCTGAGGCAAAATAAATACATGTGTTATATTCACTCAAATAAAAAAGAAAGTCACTAGTTAATTAATCCTTAGATTTCTAGGACTGAATATATGTTAAAGGCAAGATAAAGGTATAGATTAACCAGTAATATTAAAAGCAGCTTTTTCAAAATATGTATTTTTAATTTGGGGGTGGGACAATATATAATACATGCAGTCATTTCTCTCCAATTATCTCACTAACGCTTTGTCTTAATGTCTTCAAACTCACCCTGGAGTCCCTTGTTTGGTGGAAAGGAATTTCACAGTGAATCTCAGATGTCATGCTTTCATGCTAATAAAGTTAACATCAACAATCAAACCTGTAATAAGTTCAGATGCAGATAGTCTTTACTGAGTTCCTAGGAAACATACATTCAGCTGTGTTCACAAAATAAAAGGAGCCTGTAGAAAATGTTGGAAGATACTTTTCTGAGAATAATACCACAGTGGCTGTTTTCCATTAGCTTTAACGTGACTGCGAATGTGGTGTCACCCATATAAAACAAAGCTGTTCATTTTCTTTCAGGATTTGTGAGTGCAATACAATACATTCTCTAATGAGACAGAGATAAGTAGAAGTGTTTTAATGACAGGAAGAGGTTCTTGTTCCTAGAGGTTGTTTTTGTCTTTCACTTAATAGCATATATCTGTCTTCACTGAGGATTAAAAGCTCTCTCTGAGATGATTAAAGATAATTAACAATCTGTAATATGCAAAGGGTGGAATTTATCTTCAGATTTTAAACACCTGAATTTGGGTGCCCAGGTATAGGCATCTACATGTGAATGAGATGCCTCAACTTCCCCAAGGGTCCCTGGGCATCTTGTAAGCACAACCAGTGGAGTCTGGAGAAATCCCCAGCTCACCCTGAAGCTGAGGGATCCATCTGGCCTGTTGAATTGTCCCAGGCTTCGTTAGCTTGTACCAATTTGAGTCTGATTTAGCTGTATCGCCTGTTCCCTTGGGGTATCCTGTCTAGAGACCATCTGCAGCTTAAATAGGACATTGGTGTTTCTTACGTCCTGTGCCACCGCTGTCAGACCCACGGATAGGAGGTGGATATGCTAGGGTTTTTAAATGGAACTAAACTATTAGTTTTATTGTGTAAATAAAGCCAATACAATTTTTTTCCAATTCATAAGATATGAATCACATCATTCATTTTCATCCTTTGTCCCTAGTCACTCAAAAGGAAAAATACAAACAAATTTGGAAAGTCAAGCTTTGTCTCTTTTAGTAATTTTTCTTTCTTTGATTAGCTACTATGTTTGAATTTCTCTGCTCAAGAAATCATATCATCATGCAATCATTTTCTTCTCTTAGCTCCTCTTATCTCTTAGTTCTAGTACTTGGAACAGCTTGAGTTTGACAGATCAGATTTGGTGAATGTTAATAAGCTGAAGTCAGTAAAACATCTGTCCAAATAATTTATTACAAGTATTGCACTGTTATATAGGTTTAGATGATATTGGAAGCCATTAGAGAAGTTAACTTACAGCAACTTGCAACATTTTAAAATTTTCGAATACTGGGTTTGACAGAATTTCAAATGCTGCAATTTATAGAAGATAATCAGATGTTGTGGTTTTATTGTGCCGTGAGTATTCTTTCTCATTTCCTTTATAAAGGTCATTTAATTTTCCTTACTTCTCTCCACAGTGAGCAAATCCCTCTATGAAAACCTATAAAAGAGAAGACTAACCATCTATTCCTGTCTTCAGCTTCACCCTGGTATGTACATTTTACTTTTCTGTATGCTGTGTACTATTGCAAGAATAGCTGTCTGTATTGGGTCACGCTGAAGGTATGAGTAGTCTAGTATTTTATCTCCAATGGTGACCAATAATTGGTGCCAAGGAGATAAAAACCCCCAGCAAAAGGACCCACTATATTCTCTTAGTTTACAACCACCTCCTGCTCAGAGATTTACAGAAGCTGAGTCTCGTAGCTATTTCACTTGTACCAGTTTATGTCCTGTGTCTTTTGCAAAATTTAATTGACAATGTTTGGTCATGGTGAAAAATTTTATCTTTAAGTAGAAGCCTGAATGAGATAATTTGTGCACTCCCACCTGGATGTCAGAAAGCTGAACATCTAACTGATCCTCACAATTTCTGATTCCTTTTTCCATTCCTCACTCTGACAGACTGTACTTTTATTAAGACAATGTTAACACTAGCTTTTTATCACCCCAGTGAAAAGAGAAATATTTCTGAATTCTAAGGTGAAGGTGAATTCATAAGAAAACAGTATGCTCTTGTCATAAATAAAAAATATGTATCGGGTAATGTGTAAGTTATGTATTTGATTAGTCAAAGCTCTTTACCTTCTACAAATCCCAAAGGTACATTTGGAGTAACCTATCTATTTTGATGCACAACAAAGTCTTTTCTAGTGTACAATTTCAGACACTTGAGAAAGTAAAATATCAAAATTTTCAAATCCCAAGTGAAAACAGAATGCGTGTGCTCTAGTATGCCTAGTTTTTTCTTGTAGGTTTACCAGTCTGTTTCTTGTAGGATCCAGAAGAAACCTAAGACATCTTTGCTGACCTGCTGTTTAAATAAGATAGTTAAGATGTGTTAAACTTGGAGTCACTTAGTACTAGTACTGTGGTGAAAAGTTCATCTTTCTTAAGAGTTCAGCCAAGTTAGTTCACAAAGTAATGCCTTCAGATCGTTAGTATCTGATCGTTCATGACATCATTTAGAAAGCAGATATGCTATATCAGTGTTGTTTAATATTACAACCAGCCAGCAGCATGTCCTCCAGAATCTCAGAAATATTTTTTCCAGAGTTGTCAAGAGTATCCTTTTTTTAGCTAACAATTCAGATTCAGTTAGGAATTTGAACTAGAATCCCCTGAAGTTTCTGGCTCTTGAACGAATGGCAACAGACTTCAACAGAGTTGATAATGACTTTGAATCTGGTAGAAAATCAGCTCCTGAAATAATTTCTTGACCATCCCACAGGGGAGTTTAACTACACGTGAATCAAATGCAAATAGTAACCAATACATATACTGCGTTCTCAGCACTGAAGGTTGATTTATTGCTATTCTCCATAAGAATGACACTTTCTCTTATTAGTCCAAGAGTTAATGGTGAAGATTCTAGACTCCTTATCAAATCCTTGTCATTTGCTAGTGATATTTCTACTAAGTCAAGCAAACAAGATACCATCATCTTTCCTTCATCTTAGTAGGAAAGTGCAATCTGCCAACCTGTTAAAAATTGAGAACAGAGAATCCTCCAGAAGTCCAACCTTTGCACTTTGGAGGGTAAGAAAACTCAAAGTAGAGATTCATGGTCCTCTTTAACTTGCCTGTCATCTCTCTGTGAAGTGTTAAATTCCCACAGGAGGAGAAGAGGGAGTTGCAGACTGTAAGAATGTGTATTATACTGGACAGATCCAGAAATTTGCTCTGTCCTAATAACCTCTGTGATTTGTTTCTTGTGATTTTCCAGTTCTCTTAATTTGCATCAGAAAAGTACATTTTATGTCAATGTTTAACCTTTTTCAGCTGAAATGAAGGTTACTTCAGCCAAAGGAAACATTTAGTAGGATGATTTCTTTTATTTACTTAAACTTTGGTAGGTGACTTAGCATCTGAACAGCTCTTTCTTGGAGCTTTTTTTTTTTTTTCTCATCAGAAAAGTACTTCTCAAGGACTTACAGAGAGTCTAAAAATACTCAAAATATCTTTAAACTCAGTTCATTCCACAACTGTATGGACAATGGAAAAACACAGATATGTCTAAAAAGCTTACCATATGCAGAAAAAAAAAAAAAAACCTGGGGAAAACCTTGCTTGATTTTAAAGTTGCTTTGCAAGAGCCTCATTTGTCAAGTTTCAAATAACTTCTCTAAGGCTTTTCAGATTAAAAGCTAAAAATCTCACTCCCACTCTTCTGAACTTTGCAACATCCTCCTTTTGAACACATTGGAAATAGATGGCACACATAACATTCCAATAATACTTGTCTCAAACATTGTAAACTGAGAGCTGAAAAATCAATTTTTACAACAATCAGATGTTTAATCTTTATTATTTCCTTTCTGTCTCAAGCCATACTTTTCTGTACTTTACTTAATAGCCAAATTTACAAACCAAAATTATTGATCTTTCAAATACCGGTACAAAAATATGTTGGGCTTCTGTGAAAATACAAAATGCCAACTTATAACAATTTCAGTAAAGCCATTCAATAGATGCAACAAACAAGAAACTTTGGAGTGATAGGTTTCTTGGGTAGGAGCACCTTTATAACTAAATATTTTACTCTTTGCTCTGATGACCAGTGGTTAGGGACTGTGAGGGATGTTTCTGCCTGAAATCAGAAGGGACTTTCTTTCCATGAAATTTAAGATTATAGCTGTGCTGGAGGAAAATAGACAAGAGCAGCAGAATTAAGGCAAATGCTATCAAACGTCGGAAAACTTTGGAGCTGTTGGATAGTAGCAGGGAAGCAGCACATCTCTGAAATCAGGTAAAGTTTAAACAAGCTTACTGGGTAGACAGAAAAAGAAGCAGCTATATAGATCTAGCAAAGAATATCATGGGAAGCAAGTAATAAAAATAGTATGCTGCAAAGCAGTAGGGTGAGCTGACTGTAGTTATTAAACAGAGGTTGAGAAGAAATCCCCAGAAATTCTCCAAACCAGAAATTCTACAGATTTCCAGTCGGGGTTGTAGGAGATTTGGCACTAGAGTATATCGTTCTTATTATGATTTTGGAAAACAGTTTAAGGAATCTACTGTTGTTGTAGAGCACTCCTCAGCTAAGAGACTGGTTCCTTCACCAGCTCTGTTCTGGCAATTTATTGTCATGACTGAGGCTAGAAAAAGGAGGTCACTTTACTTGAACTCTCAAGTTCCATATCATGCCACAATGCTGACAAGATCAGCCTAAATCCTAATGAGTTAGATCTCATCCATTTCAAGTTAGTGAAAAAAAATTTCTTTGTGATTGAGTGCTTAGAAAATTTACAACCTAAGTTATGCACATGAAGCTTTAAAGAAAAGTGTCTTACAACAAATGATACCTCTAACTTGTCCAAGATGTTGTCACACTTGAATTACTGTACTTAAAACTCTGCAAATTATTACTGCAAAAGGTCAAATATCTAGGCGGCAGAACACATAGAACTTATTAACTCAGTTGCTGAAATATTATTGCAGATACTAACTAACATCAGAAATTTGACTGGTAGCATCTTCTGTGTGATTTGTCCACTTAAGGAAAGTAATTGAAAAACAGCAAAGGGCACAAAAGAGGACGAGTTGCTATTCAAGCTCTTTTGTGCCTCTTTTGTAGGCTGGGTTACGCAGCTGGCTTGTGTTAGGAGAGCGCCATTTTGGACTGGTTTGAGCAGGTTTGGGAAATATTTAGGGTTTCTGTTTGTTTGTTTGTTTTTGTAGCCCTTTAATGTATTTTGGTCACTATGGCTTCCTTTTCTGAAGTCCCTCAACACATCAACTATTTTACAAACCTCTTAATCTTCACCATTCAATTTATTTGTTCTTTGAAAATGAGGCTGGCTGCTCATGTAATTCTGAATGAGCACCCATTTTAAGGCTGATGAAAGCAGGTGCCTCTTCTCTGGCAGTATTCAGATTAGTAGTAATGCGATGGAAATGAAAGAAAATATATCCTTATACAGCCTGATCTCAATTGTGTCACCTAAATTCTCCAGAATTCCTTTGATACTAATATGATGTTCCCTATGGAGATGTACCATTGTGTTTAATATTAAAAACTGCTCCTCAGTATTTTAATTTTATTTAAAGAGGAGAGAAACTTTATTGCATTTGTTGAAGAAATTACCAGATAATTAATCACCTTGAAATTTTTTCTTCTTTATTTTCTGTTTTAGCGTAGCACACAAGGTAAAAATCACTGCCATGTGTACCTATGCCTTTCTATCTTTCATCTAGCATACAATCCTTTTATTTTCCCTGGTTAATATACTGTACATAAATACAGGCTCAAATTTGAACCTTAGAAAATATTAGTGTTTGTTTTCTTCCAAAGGGTTATTAAGCCAATTCTATTAGCTGTCTCATTAGAAAGAGATCCTGGCTTTTGATGCAGTTCTGATAAGGCAGGAGTACTGTTATGCTGCTTTCCCTGTCTAGGACAATGACATACATCTGTAAGGATATAATATGCAACTGTTGAAAACTAATAATGTGCAGTATAATTATTACTAGTTCAAGTGCAATTCTGAAAGAACAGGTAGTTTAAAGTGCATATGGATATAAACAAGACACTCTCTCCTATCACTGCTAGAATATTAAAATCATTCTGCTGTCTGCAGCTGGTTGTAGAGTTAACTTCTGTGGAGTTAGGAAATAAGTAACTATTATAGCAATTGGCTTTCATGAATATTGGCTGTAAAGACTTACAAATTAGAATATGGCAGAGTTTTAAACTTTAACATCTTACATTACGTTCATCACATTCAATAAAATATTATATTCTTCTATGATGTTTCATCTGTATGCATAACTTCATTATCTCCATCTTCTAGACAAATCTAGTGAAATGCAATGTTTTAAATCATGCTGCTCGTGAGTGAAGTTTTCCTCATACCTTCCTTATTCTTTTCACCAGCTTTCACAATTCCCAAGTCCCAGAGGAAATTCTTGGAAAACAATTTAACAATGTTTTAGGAATAAAAAGTATGCGGAAGGCTATCAGAACTTTATGAGGCAAAAATTGTGGTATGTTCATTTAAGTCTATAGAACTAAACCAGATGAGAGAAAATATACTACAAATATTATGTGTCTAGCCACACTCAGACTAATGCTAATATTCATAGTCTGGTTGATAACAACAAAGGATTTCTATACTAAAAAATGCTGTTACCAAAGTGTACAACAGACTAAATAATTAAAAACCAGCTGTGTAATCGAATTAGCATTCACACTTTCTTATCATGACAAATTCTTTATTAGAATTCCTTTATTTAATGATAAACTTTTCAAATTCTCAACAGTCCTTTCATCTTGTGCATTTACGAAATTTATTTTCATTTATAAATTAAAAAAATCCTTTAAAGTTCGAATGTATGTTAAGAAGGTATAAAAAAGATCAAATTGTTGAGGCATCATTAAAGACTACCAGATTTGACCTGGTAGTTTCAAACATGCTGGTTAGACAACAAACACGGACATTTATGGGGCAAAACTAAATTAGCAAAAGGCAGACATGGGGTTAGATTACAGAATTATCTTTAAGGAGTGTATATAACTCGTAACTACATGTTAAATGGCTGTACTGGGGACAACAGAGAAATGATTTGGCATGACTGGCACTACAGGTTAATTAAGATGACAGCTGACTGCACTTTGGTCTCTGAAGCAGCTCCTAAACAGTATTATGATGTCTTCTAGTTAGTATTCCTCAAATAAATTATTTTATTTGCTTAGTTTTTCTCAGGCTGCAAAATGAGACAAAGCTTTATTTGAATTCTGAGAACTCTGATTTATTTGAACTTGGATGACTTCTTCTCTGTTCTAGCTGCATATATTTCCAAGTCAATATGAACATGCTCATTTACTTGGAAAAAATCTGCCTTTCTCCTAGCTGTTTAGCTTTCCAAACAAATGACTATTGGTTTAGGTCATTGTGTTGTGGCCTGTCTGCCTTATTCATGTCTTTGGCTGGTATCTTTACAGCTGTGTAGTGTGGTTATGGGCAATAACATGAATAGATACTGTTTAAACTTGCAGGGTTATTTGGAATGTACTGTTTTACTAAGTCATATTTTAACTGAGTGGATATTTTTATTTCTTCCATATTTCCCTAAGCAAGCTGGAAATAAAATAAAATGAATTTATCAGAGCAGCTAAGAATTATTGTTTACCTACTGAAGAGGTGAAGAGAACCTGGACTGATAGTCAGCATAATTAGCTGTGAAGAATTCTTACAAAAGTCAGTAGGAGTTTTGAATAAACGTTGACAGCAGGGTAATGTCCTTAGAGGTTATTTTGTGTTTCAGATGAACCTTCCTGTTCTGCATTACCACCTGTGCTGTCCCTTGTTTGACAAATTAAAAAGAAGCATCACAGATATTTTAATAAAAATCACAGAGTGCTGCCAGTATTTTAAATGATAAGACAGTGCCACAGATTTTTGAAATTCAGAGTAATGAATAACAACTTTAAAATATTTCAGTCTCTGTGCCTATTGAACAGCATGATCCATTCCCCTAAAGCCAAATCAATAAATGGAAAACAAAGTAAAATATTTTTAAAAAAAAAACCCATAACAAAGCTGTAACATATTTGCTGAAGAAAGGATCAAAGAGCTAATAATATATTTGGATGTTCACCCATCACTTGTTATGCTACTGAAAAGTACTCATGTTGAGCAAGAATGGACAGAAAGCATCATGAACAAAACTTTGTTCAGTAGATACTTTGCTACCGGTTTACTAAAATACACCACTAATCCTGATCTCTTGATTCAATTACGTTGACAGTTTTTGTCATATTCCCATGAAGCATTAAGTGATGTTGACTAAAAGGATTCAGGCATATTTTCACTATTCTTATGCCAGATATGTATTAGTAGTTTAATACGATAGCTTATAAAAAACACACTTCAACATATATACAGACTTTTAAACTTGCCTTATTCCCTTGCAGCACTATTAGAACCTGTTTTATGTGTACAACTGGATCTTTTATTTTGGGAGATTGAAAACTAAAGGTTTTGATTAGATGAATCCTTTCTAAATATACTATTGACATCTGCTGTCAGCTGTCATCTGTCAGCTTCATAATTAATAATCCAGATTCTAACATGATATTATCTAAAGACAATCAGTTTATTGTTTGATGTTCTTAGATGAAGCTTATGACTTCTTGACTCCCATTTCTCATCTTCAGAAAGCAATATGTTAACTTCCAGTGATCAATGTGAATAACATTGCTGAGGTGTGATGGGTGTATACTGACTTCTTAACTACCCAAGTTTCACTCTTTCTTGTCACACTTTTTTTCTTCTCTTGCTGTACACCCCTTATACTCCTGCCTTCTCAGTCAGACACAGCATTAGCTCAGAGGGCCTGGAGGCCAAAGGTAGCTGGGTCTTCCTCTTCCTACCTGCACAGGTTAAAATATACTAGTTCCCAAACTCCCTTTTATAATTACCTCGAACACCTTCTGCTGCCTGTCTCCCCTGAATTATCTTTGCTTTGCCTCCTTGCCCCAGAATTTCAACCTCTGCTTGGCTCACCAGGCACTTCCATTCACTCTGATATGGATCTGGAGATCCCTCCCAACAAATGAACATGATCCTTAAGTGAGTAAATATACACCAGTTTTATCAGTTTAATTTTTAAGATGCATGTCTCATAGTGGGTAACACTTTCTGTGTTGCTGAACTATAGTTGAAAAGCAGAATTTATATCAAACAGTAGGAAATAGAGTCAGAGAAGACCTTGAGATAAATCTCGTCTGTTGTCTTACCTTTAAAATGTCATTCCTTATATGTTCTTCTCCATGGGTCTTGTCTTTTCTTGTTACAGGCATACGTTTCAGGGCATACATATTTGTCTTTCCTGTAGAATCTTAACTAGTAGTTTCCTGAATTGTTGACATTTGTTTTCTTGGAACAATTTATCTTGATTTTGCTGTACTGTTCCCTTTCTTACCTAAACATTGTCTAAGAATTCTCAAATTTACTATTTTATGGTGACTTTCCTGCAAGTTGCAAGCTTCCCCTTCTCCAGAGCAAGACAGGAAGATGCACATTCCTGTGTCCTCAGTTGGACCCTATCATCAATACCAGTGGCTGTGAACAAAGAACTAAACTTTGGTATAACTCCAATAGGAAAAACCAAAAGACTGTCTGATCTTGAATCATACAAACCAGATACTGGACTCACATTTCTCCTGACTGAGTGCTTTGCCTATATTTTAAAGTGCTTTGAGTATTTTTTCTTATATGTGATCCCACTTCAAGATTATTCAGTTCTTGTGACATTGGGTGTATTTCTGTTGGGTTAATATAGAAGAATTCTAAATAACAAAAGATTTAGGTTTTTTTTAAATGTAACAGTGTTTATTTTTCTAGCTATCCTTAGTCATGTTTTTCATAGGAAAGACAGAGATAAAATCAGCTGTACTGCAGCGTCAACCAACTATCCACAGCGAACAACACTGTGTACACCACAGAATATTATATTAGTTAATAAATATGTGCATTATTACAATAGCTATAACAATTGCTGCTGCAAACCGCATCATGTAGTTTGTCCTATTGATTGGAAAAACTACTCTAATTCATCATAACTTCATTTTCGTATCTGTTTTCTTTCACTAACTGATAGATACTTGATTTAAAGAAATTTAAAAAGAAAACCTGTGATTCTTATTTTCATAGTGTAGATATCTATCTAATGAAAGTGACTTCAAATGAACAACTAATTTTTCATGGGCTGCCAAACAACAATGATTGGCTGCTAACAGAGTATTTGAATTTGCACTACAGCCAATTAATATTGATATAAAATTTAAAATGCTCACAAACTTTTCCTGGTGCTTGGTATTAAATTTTCTGTGTCCTTAGGAGCATGTGTTTTTGATTTAACTGCTAGAAGTCTTCTTTGATTATTTTCAAAATAGGAACTGGAAATATTTTCTAATTAAGAAATGTGTCACAGTTTGGAATTCTTTGGTTAGAATACATCATTTGGCAACGTACAAGGTGGTGGCTTCTGGCTTGCAGAGAAAGATGATGTTTTTCTGTAAAAAGGTAGCTGTGGAGATGTCAGTAGATGTTGCTCATTGAAGATGAATATGCAAATTGAGAGTTCAAAAACAAAAGAAATACTGTGCCTTGGGAATATTTCCTTTGTTGTTTTCTTTCCTCTTTTCTTCTGCAGAAAGAGTTGTTAGGAGACTAGGAATATTAATTATTATGATAATAATAATTGAGATTATAAACAGGTGAACATGCTGCAGTTTAATGAAAAGGATAATTAAAAGTTGCATTAAATGTATATTTTTTACCTTTTTTTTTGTTTTAGGACTGTCTTTTCTCCTTATTTTTATAAAGGAATCTGAAGTCCCCACTTTATAAAAGCAGTTCTGTATAATTTATATAATGAACTGATGGAAACAAAAATGGAATTTATAACTCAGTGATATTTCCCTGCTTATTGTGCAAGAGGAGGAGAAGAGTCATGTGATAAATTAACTGTAAAAAGGAGTAGTAACTTGCTTCATAGTGAGTAATAAGTAAATCACAATGGCATTCAATGTAAAATGTGTTTCATGAAAAGTACTAATAGGAGCACAGTTTGATTACATAAAAAATCCATTGTCGTTTAGCATTTAGTTTACATTTCCAGGTAAAACCTGGTTTATAGCAGAGACAGGTTGGGGGCTTTTTTTGTTTGTTTATTTTTCTCCCGTATGTGTTCAAATGCAACGATTCATTCTCTGCCCAAAAAAATCTTTAAACACAACTGACTCTTAAAAAAATTAAGAGTTCAGGCAACACCTATCAGAATGGTGACTGTACTGAGTCCCAGCATTCTCGATCTGCCTAGTGCAAACTGGTGAGATTTTCCCTGACATGTACACTAACTAGCAAACATTTCACTTTCAATTTTATCTCTCTGCCCACTATACACCTCTAGCTTTATCTTATTTGTTGCACAACATTTACTAGAGATAAATATAGTGCGAGTAGACATTGCATTTGCTTTTGATGATACAGTTCAGAACTGACCTTTGATTCTCCTGTAATCTCATGGCAGAGTGTTTCTTGGGCAGAAGTTACCAAATTGTACTAAATTATACTGAGCTGTGGTGGTCTGGAGATAGCAATAAACTAAATAAGTAAGTGCATCCTACTTTCTTGCAACTTTCTATCCAAAACTCTACTTGGACTATAGGGATCTTAATTTGCCATTCTGCAGATGTTTTGCTGCATGGCTGGCATTCACATAAGACTGTGCATGACTTGCAAGACGAAAAAACACTGTTACCTACCAGGTTTTCCAACTTTTTGTAATTTTCTGTAGATACTAATTTTTTATTCATTTGTCCCTGGAATTGGTTTAATCCCTGGATGAAGTCCTGAGAGGTGCTGGGCACCATTTACATCAGGCCTGAAATTTCAAACTACATTTTGTTATTGCTGATAGAAAGGAAACCGGACCCACGCGCACAGCCGTCTGTCTGTTGCAATAAGGTTGTAACCTGGCTGCCAGGTTTGGAATCAGTGGGAAATAGGTCTTTTCAGCAGTTCTTGAGATTTTCTCCACTGTGTTTTTATGTTGGCTTGAAGTTTATATCAGAAATATGCATTGGCTACAGGTATGCAGTCACCTAAAATAATTTAATATCTACTGTTACAGTTTAATAGCAGGTCACATTGTTGCTTGGAAGCCCTATGTCCTTTTTCAAGAACATTCTACTCAATTAAGCTATTGGGCTGTCATTGTTGTCTGGTAGACTAGGCATATTCATAACCGTGAAACACGCTAGAATTATAAGTGCAGGCAACATTCATGCTTATCTTTACGTGATACTAAGAAATGTAATGCTAAGTTATTATTTGGGGAATCTATATGCTCTTTCTAGCATCAGCCTATAGGATCAGAGGAACATAAGGGAAGATGCGACCTAACCTGTGGAGGTTTCCAGGTATTTGTCATCTTTATAGCTAGAAATGTGTAATATTAACATGGTGAAGTTTAATTCCAGAACAGCTGCTAAGTATTAAGCTGTGATCCGAGCACACTTAATGTTGAAAATGTGGTTCTAAGGGAGAAGTTTTACAAACTATTTGGAAGGAATTTTAATACTGCAACCTGCTTATGGGAGGGCTTTCTTCAGAAATGACAGAAAAGACCATGGCATTATTCTCATCTCTGTTTTGCTCAAACAGAAGATTCTGAGCTCCTACTAGACTCAAAATCCAGAGTTTTGTTTTCAGGCAGGACTTCGGGCAAAATCTGCCATACAGGAGTATGGAGTCAAATCATGAAGTCACTATTACTAAGATCACAATTTCAGTGATAGTATTTTTGAAAAAAAAAAAAGACTGCAGGTTTTGACCCATGCTTTTTCTAATTTAGCCAGGGCAAATTTCTTGCAATCCTATTCTCACAATGGCAGCTTTTATAATTAAATGTGGTCAGAACTTGAGACTCCCACAAACCAAAAGGAAGCTTTTAACAAGTTGGTTATCCTCAAGCTAGTAAACAAAATCAATGCTGGAGAACACCTTCAGTACAGATTCATTTAAGATGTCTACCTTCTGACTCACTTAGTGTCTGCACTTTGAGTATTGCCTCTTTGAAATAAATGTGTGTAAAAATGTGATACATATGTGATGTCAAAAATTTTTCACAGCTCAGTCGATTACATTGAATCACACATGTACACTATTTAAAGAAAAAGAGGAAAACCAGGGAAGACGATGACACACAGTAGCAGAGGTTAGAACACCAGAGGTCTACTACACAAGCACTCATTCAACCTTGACAGCAAGCACTAGGTAGGGCGATGGTCACAACTGGAGCTTAATAGCTATCTGGTGAGATTAAGGAAGAAAAACAGAAATTCACAGGAAGAAGGAAAGGTGTTTTATTTTGCACTCATTTTCATGAGGTAAAGTAGTCTGTCATTAGAAAGTGACAGGTCGGTTGGTGTACTAGCTGGAATTTTTGTTCAAATCCCAAAAAACTGCAAAGTGAAATGATGCAGGTACCAGCTGAAACAACGCTTACTGTGCTATCTGGATCCTTCCAGCACAAGATTTCCTGTGTTTAAGTGTACCATCGCACTGACTTCATTATTAGTTAAATGGCAGAGAAACACGCATCTTTTCCATGAAAACAATTTTTGAATTAATTGAATCATTTGCAACCCCTTCACGTGTCAAAGTTAATCAGAAAGGTCTAACTTACTCTCAGATATAGGACTCTTTGTGAAAGGCATTGTTATGAAACACTTTTTCAGACCGTTTGTACTTTTGCCTGCTACAATCTTCAGCTTATGTTGCAACAATAATTACCTCCTTTAGGTTGCCTTTATATTAAATATTGAATTTGTTAGTTAATAATAGTATAACTCAGTTCTGTGTGATCAGTAAACCCATCCTGATGATGTGAGTTATGCCAAATTTATTGAATTTTGTATTCTCCTCTGGAGGCAGCATGTAAAATAGAGGAAATCTGCAGCTGGTTTATTTGAACTCCCCTCTCCTTTGACAATAAATAATGACATTACTTAAGAAGCTGTTCATGAACCCATCAAATTAGCATTATTGAGCACAAATATTATGTCTTATAAGTCATTAATTATTAACAAGCTCTTTGCCTATTCAGAGAAGACGAGCTTCTCTGTGAAGCCGCTGGTTACAGCAGACAGAGCAATATACTTAAAAGTATAGGTGGTCTAATCATATAGATTGTCCCAGTTGACATTTCAAAAGCACCTGTGGTTTAAAGGCTGGACTTGCAAAGAGTTTTAAAAACACTTAAATCTAACTTTTAGCAATCAGTGACACCCTCGCTGCTAATGAAAGTCTTGAGTTATTTAAGTTTTACTCACTGCTGTTGTTTTTTTCTCTCAGTGCACATGCACACCATGAAGCTGTGACATTTCTGATTCTTTTGGTGTTTGTGCTGTGTATGAATTCACAGATCAGATCTCCTGATTGTTCTTTCTTTGGGTCTGATACAGTAGGCATTTTCAGAGCACTGATAAGGCAAACAAAAACCGGGGAGAAAAATGTCTGTTGGCTTCCCCATGAGTAAAAATGTTCATCTGGAGTGTGGGAAGGAGTGTAATTTCTTTTTTAATCTGATTTAAAAATCTGTACTGAACATAAGCCTTCCCCCATAGGAGGATTTTAGTGGCTTAATTTTAGCTATTCAGTAGTGAATCCCTCTCAGTCATTCCTGTTTAAGTTATCCCACTTTAAAAGTTAACGTATTTGTTTTAAGATAGACTACTTCAGATTTCCAAAATCAATACCTTATAATCAGGTAATTATTAGACTGTTTCTGATTATGCTACACTTCAGTTAAACTATACAGCACAAGTTAATTTCAGCTGGAAATAGCAAGGGATAAAGATTGAGAAGAAGATTTACTACTCTGAAATTGCAAGTTGAGATATGTTTGGATTTTGGATCTAACGTCCATAACTTTCACAGGTTTTGAGGGAATTAGGTTCTAAGACATACATGAAGTGCATTAGTGAAAATTTCACTACCATGTGCAGTATCAGTTTATTAGTGAAAATTTCTTGAAGTTCCTGACACTGTATCTTCAGATGATGTAAACCAGTACAGCTATATTGTCTTGGTGGAATTATAGTGGCCACAGATCAAGTGAATATCCCTTTAACTCTTTTTCAGGAAGTCGAAATTGAGATTAGGAAAGTATTTTGGTGTTTATGCAGTTCCTGATTGGTTCTAGTTGTCATTTCATTTGGGAAAGAAAGAAAAAAAAAAAAAAAAGATAATAAAAGCTTGGACACAAATTTTATTATATTGGATTGTGCTGCAACTGCAAACACACAATAAAAAGTCAGTGGGTATTTCATAGCATTTTATTTCACACTTAATCTTGCAGTGCTAACAACTTTGTGCAAAATTAAGTTCTAAAGTTGCACCAGGATAGAAGAGCTCAAAGCTTAGCACATTCAGCTGGTTGAAAAAGTGAAAAGGAGATAGAACTATGTTTTCTGCAGCATTTGCTCAGCCTGTAAAATTAATTTCTGAAGGAGTCTTGAAACTCAGATATTATTATGGACACTAATTTTGTTAAATGAAAGACAAACCCCTAGTAATTTGTGTTCAGGCAAACTGGTAAGTACAGGATGTGCACAATCAGATTTCTTGCCTTGTCCTACTAGCTGCATCACCACACGCTTCCGTCACTGCATGAAACTATCACAGAATGTGTGAGACTGTGGGCTTTTTGAAGTGCATATTACATTTTTCTTATTTCTCTTTTCAGAGCCTTTAGGGTGCCTGGGTTCTGTTTTTTAGCTTCTTTCTTCAGCAACAGAGAATTGAGTTGCTGTAGCCACTAATAAAATCTGTAAAAATAACACATGAACAACCTTTGAAGAAGTCTGCCATAGAATTAGATGCCAGATTCAAGATAAGTATATTTAATACAAGAGCAGCGCTAGTCAGGATTTCTGAGTCTCATTCCAATCAAGGAAGTTAGCTAAAAGAGAGGAATTCTGTTTATCTTCCAGTTAATAAGACAGGATGGTTTCCCTTCAATTTCTCCATTCATCAGCCTCTGATTTCTTCTGCAATGCAGTGGATTTTAGTGTTGGTAAACAAAGTAATGAATGAAACAAATAGAAGAAACCCTAGGCTGCTGATCTGAGTTATTTCAATATCCTCTCGGATAAGCCTTCTGATTCATTAACAGAGTCTTTGTTGAATTGCTAGACCTTTTAGATTCAGTACAGTGTGCTCATCTCTGTTCATTTGGAAGGAATCGTGCTTGATTTAGTTATTTCACATGGTAATGTATGTCACTTGATAATTTTCCTTAGCTTTCATAGTTTACATATTACCTTGCATTTACATTTGATTTGCTGGCACATATCAACATTCAGAAGTTTGTGAATTAAGTATAAATAGAATGTGCCTGCTTGCCAGTCCAGTTCCAGTAAATTAATACCTAAGTGTGAATTACAACAATCACGTCCTAAGAAGGTTACAAAATACGTGTAAGACTGAGAAGTGGAAATTTTCAGTGTATGTGATGTTTTCACAAGAGTTTTCCCCATAGGTGACCAAGCTTTTCAGGTAAGTTGGGACATATATGCAATCAAATTTTCAAAAGCTTGTAAGCAGATTTGACTATGCCTGTATTGTAATCCAGAAGCAGAACTTCAAGTCAGCTATATATAACTCAACCAGCTCTAAATAAAATGCAAGTTGTAGCGGTATGACAGTGACAGCACGTAGCTTCATTGCAGACTGGCTGAAAACCCGTCTTGGACGCCAGAAAAATACCTGGCTAAATAGCCTAGAGGGAAAATGGTGCATCCTGCCTACTCTCCTCTCGGGAGATGAGGTAGTTTAAAACTAGTTTCTGTCAGTAGGTATGCTCTCAAGGGAACCACTGAAAGTGCAGTAGACTTGTGCTTAGGTGGTTTCAGCCTATAGGCAAGAATCCAGCTGGATTGAACTGGCAGCTGCCCGGAGAGGCGGGTATGGCTATGGTGAACTGCAGCCGCTGAGTATCAAAGCTTGGTGATGGTAAAGTGTTAATGCAACTGTTGTACCTTCAGTCATTCCCAATTAGTGTAGCAACACTGTGGTTTTATAAGTAGCCAATGCCTTGCAGGAGAGAGATGTGTTGCCTTATTGCTAACATTTGAAATGGTAGAGAATGGATGAATATTTGCTGGAAAAGGAAAACAGATGCACTACCTGACATTTAGGGTATTTTCCCTTTGAAAAATGGAGTTTTACTGAATATTAGTGAGTTCCTGTAGAAAAGAAAAGAACAATATACTCCAAACAGGACCGCTGCCAACCTTTGCATGGTTGCTTATGACAGCCCCTGTGTTTCCCACAGTCCCATGGACTTGTACTGCAGAACAATCTTCACTGCTGGGTTCACAGAGCTGTACTTGCCTATAGGCTCTTTTTAATGTTAAGGAAAGATCGTGTTCACATCATGCTCGATTTAGTAGTGCCAGAGACTATGTCTAGCCTGCAGAGCAGTTGAATTCTGGGATACAATTCACGGTCTTAGAGCACTGCGTGGTTTGGGTTTCTTACCCCAAAATTGCTCCTGTGCTTATTCTGGCATGAGTTATCACTCAGACTTGTGTGGGAAATGCCTTAGGACCCCCCCAGCTCAGGCGTAGCTGGCAGGCCAGTGAATCTCTGTGGGGCTGTCGCCTTAGTGCTGCTCTCGGCATCCACATAATCTGTACCGCACTACTCAGATTTCTGCTTTTCACGTCACGTTGGCTGTGTGTCCTCTGAGCGCTACCAATGCTGTAAGGCACATCGCCAGCTGCTTCACGTCGTTTCTACACATGAATCTCTCTGCCAGATTGAGTTTAAAATATTAATCTACAACTTTTAGATAACCTTTCTAGGTGATATCCACAGCTTGCAGAACTCATTTAGGATATTTTCTTCCAAAGCTGCCATCTTTATAGATCTGAGAGAAAAACATCTTCACACAATTATGTCAGACAACTCAGATTCTCTTCTCTTTTTTTTTTTTGGTTAATCTCTTCCATGGTTACTAGTTGGATATCATCTCTGTTTCACAATTCATCAATTCATTCTTTTCTTTCTTCCCTTTTTTTCTTTTTTTTCTTTTTTTTTTTTAATTTAAGATGAGGCAGTGCTAACATACCTAGCTGAAGTTTTTGATCCCTGAGTGCTTACGGCACGTTGATCCAAGCCTTCTAAGTGATGGACTCCAACCTCTATAGAAGTATCACGGTAAATTATTAAGGGCTTCTGGTTTTGTATATTATGCCTTACAGCTTTGGAAGAACTTTATTATCAGAAATACTGAAGGCTAATGTTAACCCTTCAAAAGGTTATCTGAAGGCACTGTAAGGAGTAACTTCAGCTTCACCCTTTGCTTCAGTGAAATGCTATGTTTTTGGCAAAAAAATTCTGTTCTTCTGATATGCTTTTTGCCTCAATTGCAAAACTGTTTCAGTTAATCAGTTTTCACTTTTTTTCACTTTGCCTGGCAGAAAGGTAACATTTTAAAATAGTTTAGTAATTTAGCCTACTTTTTTTACAATCAGGATGGAATAAAATGGAAAAGAGTGGTATAGACCTGGTCCATACCCATCAAAGTCAATGAAAAGTCTCTAGGTACTATGTAAAGGCTTAAGTTCAGCCCACCAGTGAGCAGTAAATTCACCACACAAATGTTTTGTGGGCCGATGAAGGATCCATGCCACGCTTTGAGACTGCAGGTATGTGTGGTAGCAAACGAACTAAAGAGGTAAGTGATGTTCAACTGGATATTTCCATCTTACTTCCCAGAGCACTGTACGATTAACAGCTTTTTTTTCTTCTTTTTTTTAAATGAAGTAATTTTCAAGTAAGGTCAAACCAGATGAATACAGATATAAATGGGCTCTTTAATTACAAACAACTCTATAGCTTTTGCACAAACTACCTTGGAACATTTGAATGCGTTATTTGCAAGTATAAGACAAATGGTTGTGCACTTAAAGTGTCATTCACAAAGTCACCACTCGCCAAAGAAGTGAGTTAGAGCGTGAACTGCCTGTGTGCCTGCACCAGCCCTGCTCCCCTTTGCCCCAAGGCAAAATTACCCCATTGACCTGCAGGGCACCATGGAGACAGAAGTATTCATTTAGACAATTACTGTATACTAGCTGGCAAGCTATAAGTTCTAGAGATATTATAAAACAGAGTCAGCTTCACGGGAAATTTTCTCACTTCCATGCTGTAAATCTCACCAAGTTGTCTCCTGCCACCATGTTTCATATACTGTTGGCAGATAATAATGGATTCAGTGCTTTTAAAACTAAATTGGCTCTCCATCACTAGAGCAATAGGCAAACAGAGAGCAAATACAGTGCAAAGGTTTCCTATCTCTTAAAACCTCCAGTAAGGTCAGTCCCTTTTGAAGAGAACTCAAATATCTGAGGAGGGAAGGAGGGTAGGGAGCAGGCGGCGAGGAGACCTTCAGGATATGTCTGTCCTACAGAGCAGACGGTCAATGTGTACCCAATGATGAGTCACATCACCTCTTTCTGTCTCGTTGCTAATGCACAGAAATTCTAGGAAAACCAGTAGAGGGCTCTTTTTTTTTTTTTTTTTTTTTTTTTTTTATAAATTTGATAGAAAGTAGCTTTTTGAAAGGTGGCTAGGATAAATGCAGGTGCTAGGGCTGTGTGCTGAACTAGATCACAGAATCCATTCCGTTTTACTTCCCCCCCCCCCTGTTGGGGGGGGGTGTTTATTACTAATTTACCTTGGATTATTCTCCTGATACTTTTCCTTTGTTCCTTTTTGCTGTCCTTTCTTGCACATTTTTAAGGGTATACTGTAATTCTTTGTTGTGTCTTTTATTTTCAGGTTCCAAAAGGAAAAAACATTCCAGTCTTAAAAAAAAAGGTCTTGCAACTTTACTGAATACATACACTTTCAGAGGTTGTCTAGGATGGGAAGAACTGCTGTGTTTGCAGCCCTGTGCACTTAGCTGTGGTTCAAAGATGTCAAAGTTGGGGCATTTTCTGAGCTTTTCTGAAGTTTTCCTGGACTTTGGAATTTGGATTAGGTATTTTCAGTAGCCTGGGCATATGTCCTATCAGGAATCAACAGGAAAAAAAAGGTGAAACAACACAAAGTTACACAGGGCCAACATTATAACCAAATAAGTACTTCTTGTAGCTTTTTTATAATTGCCCTTCTGCTTATTTTTCACAGCATCACGTGAATCCCTGAGGCTTCTGCCAAGAATCTAGGGTCTTAATTAAGTTTAAGATATGTTATCATTTCAAGTTGCCTTAGAGTTCATCTTACATAATTACAAGCCAAATACTTTTATTTTGATTTTTTTTTATCATTATTTAGAGATGTTCCAGGCCACATAGCATGTCCTTGTGAAAATGTAGCTGCTACCAAAGCAATGACTAAAGTGACTGTACTTCGCATAACATCAGCAGTCAAAAACCTTAAAAAGCTAAATAATACAAAACATTAATGGCTGGTCTTTTTCATGCATTGCAGCTGCTTTAGCAGATATAATATTATTAACTTCTTCTGTTCACAGTAAATTAGATATGCAATCAGTAGGGGTAAGAGGCAGATTTACAGAATATAAAAATGGCCTGTAAAAGATTATTCACAACAGCAATTAGCTCTTGCTGAAACTTGGGGCAGGTAAAGTATTTTGTAAACAGTAAGAACCATGGTTTCCTTCTAGAAGTTAATTCAGGCAAGGTACTTTATTTGCGAATGCTGCTGCTGTTTTCCATTTTGCGGGTGGAATCACGTCTGTGGCAGGTGGCTGGTGGCAGTGGCTGCAACAGCTCGCTACTTGTAGCCAAAGGAGTTTTCCTGATATTTCAAGTAGTGGGAATCTGTGTTGCGTAAAGGATTTATAACTGGCAGGTTTTAGAAACAGTTGACTGCAAACTGGTTCAGCATGGCAAGGCCTTATCTATGCCACAGTTCCAGCTGGCTGCAAACCATTTAAATCAGTTATGTGACTGCCTGCTCTGGCAATAGCATTCTGTGTTTTTCTCCCCTTGGTTTGGCAGACGTCTTTGGTTCAGCCAGACTCCATTTTGTTGATGCTTTGTGTTTGCTAACTTAGCTCCAGTCAGTTAAACTTGTGCCGTGGGCTTGCTAGAGACTGCTAAGAATGACATTTGGTCTACAAAGTTTTTAATGAGAGGATGATGTTGAGAATGTCTCTGAACAGCTGTGCTTTATTCAGAAACCTGCAGCTGCTTTACAAGGTTTTTTTTCATTAAATCTCAAAGAATTCCTAAAATGTCTTCACATGATATCCTTTTACCATAAAGCAAAAAACTGAGGTCATGCCAGCAAGTTAGTCTTGAACTGGGAACAGAATCTAATGCTTTCTGTTTCTCAGCCCTGCATTATAATTATTGAATCACTACCTGAAATGTAACAGAAATTGAGGGCTAGGTTCTCACTTGACACAAAACCCAACCAGTCTCAGAAGCTATTAGGAAGGCTCAAGTCAGAGAGACCATAGTGACTTACAATATCAGAGTAGATGATTCTGACTCCTTTCTTAAAATTCTTTGTTACAATCTATATGGATTGGCGTCTAAACTCACTGCTATTTAAAACAAAAATGGGTAGCTATAACACTGGGCTTTCTTTTTTTGCCTCCTTTTATTTTGAAAACAAATTGAAGGAGCGGTATAACTGTATAATGGCATGATAAATCAGTCAATTTACATCTGGCAGAATAAAATTAGCATTGCCATTACTTCATAATAGGGCATGGCTATGACTATGGAATTGATTTCAGAGTAAGGCCGATACATTACAATTTTGTTAATATTGAATATTAAATAGGATGATAAATTGCTAATCAATGCAATTAAAGAAGCAAATCAGGAAAAAAAATCCTATTGTTTACTTTTTTAATTGTGTTATTGTACTGGGCTTTCATATTAGGAAGTTCATATAAATATAA
>JAOBAS010000083.1:39031791-39042357 GCA_025311575.1 Elanoides forficatus
CCCCAACTTCATAACAATTTTTCCCTGAAATGGGCCCTTTATTTCTAAGGCACTGAGATATATAAACCTAAACCAGTATTTCCCATCACTGGAAAAAAAAACCCAAATCATTGTTTTTTCTGTCCTGAAAATTGTTGTCTTTTGCATCATATTTGCAAAACAGATTCCTACCACCACAACCCCTCAACTTGTACAAACATCTATCAGTAGATTTTAATGATCTGCATTCTGAACTATTATTATTTAGCATTCTGAGCTATTTATGGATCTTTAAAATAATCAGGTATCAGTTTCTACTCTCTCTATATGCTCTCTTTCAGTTCCTGCCATTGCATGTTTGAATGACTAATATTAGGATCATTCAGAATTACAGCCAGTTAATTTTTAACATATATATCTCTAGATAGAAAGTTATAAATCTACACTTAAAAGTATATTTATAAAATAGTCTGACCAGTAGTTTAAGAGATTGTAGGAAAACAAAGTTTCCATCTTGCTTCTGTGTGCTTATGTAGCTGAAATCTGGATTCATACATTGAGGGGATCACACAGAAGAACTCGCTACCAGCGAAATTCTCATCATCGCTTTTGTAAATGTGCTAAGTTTTTTCTAATCTTTGAGGTACTGAAAGTGTCTTGATTCCCGGGTTTATCTCAGCAAAGAATAAATGTCTGAATGTCCCTTTGTATGACAAGCTCCAATTAGGCACTGCAAATGACAATGGGGTGATAACAGTCCCAGAAGTGGAGAGGCAACTCTGCAGTAGGGATTTGCAAACCCTTGCTGGCTTACTTAACTGCTCAGTCTGTTCACAATTTATGGCTGAAAATATGACTCTCACTTCATCTTCTCATTAGGGCTAAAGTGAGGCAAAGCTCCTGGTAATGTTTATGAAGGCCAGTGCTTTGAATTTTTTCCATGTATAATAAATATTCTGGGCTTGGATGAAAAACGGCAAGTATCTGAAAATCAGACACAAATTTTTGGAGTTGTACTTAACTGGGAGTGAATTAATTTTATCCTGTGACACAGGCTTTCTTTCTGCTGGAGACTCATCTTTCAGGTATGGTCATTTTTTTTTCTGCAATTAAACTGGGACAGATGCATAGACAGGTGGATACATTGTCATATATTCCCATTCTCCTGGTGTCTAACAAAGAGCCATCCAGTCCTTTTCATCAGATAACTTGAGAACAGTAGATCAACTGGCCTTTAAACCTCAAAAGATGACCAGGCAGCATTTTTTATGGGAAAAATTATTTCTTCGCCATCAGGAAGGGGTGGACCAGTGCTTGAGGAACAGTATATGAAATAACACATTCTTGGCATATAGAATGAAAGGATTAATAGACACAACAAACATTTTCTGTGACTAGAAACTGTAAACAGAGAAACAAATGCTTCTTGTTCAGTTTGAATTTATTCATTTGTCATTGTTTCTACCTTTCTGACATGAACTGTAGAGGTACAAAATCTTTGTGTAACCAATTAAAACAGGACTGTGCTAACAAATCTCTCCCTTTGGGTTACTCTCCGGTAGAGGTTGCTTCTTTATTAAACAAGCACTTAATTACTCCAGGAAAGTCAAGCATATATTTCAGCAAGATGAAAGTATGCAAATATCAGGAGAGCTATTTCTTTAAGATTTTAGTTAGAGCTGTAGAAATTCTGCTCTCCTAGCCACGTGAAGTCATGCTTGGCGCTACGCATGTCACTTTCTGTGCTTTTCACTCCAGGAAATCCTGACTTTCAGCATCACGGCGATTAGACTATTAAAAGGGTTCTTTAGTAGCAGATTCCGAAATTATACAGCCTGGGACTTCAGGTCATTCTAATTCTGCAAAGACCTCCTAATGAAACTTTTCGATACACCTCTGTCATTGAGGGTAAAAGATGAGTGAGTTTTGCGTTGTTTCCTCACAATGTTTTAGTCTGTGCTCTCTGCTCAAGTTTTAACTAGCACATGTTTGGGAAGGAAAGGGACAACAGGGGTGGACTTGCTGTTCCCAGAAATTGGTATTTTACCTTTTTCCGATTCTTTTTTCAACAGTTGCAGTCTGCACACTGAGGCCACACAGTTGTCTAATATTGTGCATGGAGGAATTGACTAAAGATGTCTGCGTAGATACACACGAAAGAGTGGATTTGAAGTTCTCTTCTGTTATGCAACATGGAGTGGGAGATCTGCTGAGGCAAGAGATTTTATTAACCTTTACTTCTTGAGGCTGAAGGTGCAGATCTGCAGGATTAGCCTGTTCTAGCAGTATTTTGGGACTTGCACTGTTGATTCCACACCTGAAGTGCAAGAGGATACAAAAAGGGGAGATATTGGTAGGATAATATTCAGGATTTCTAACCTTCTTCTGAGGAACAGAACGTTATTTTAGGAATGCTTCCTTTACAAAGTACAGATTGTATATATAGAAAATGGACCATTCACTTTTGTTGAACATATCAGCTGAAAAACTGATGCCTACGTGAAGCAAACAGAGGCTTATAGATAGGGACAATTTTTGTTCCAGTTTGAGGAAATAACTCTTTCATTTGCTAAGTATTTTTTACACTAGTAGAGATGTCCAGCATTACTGAACTGCAGTGAATTATACCAGGAATTTTATAAACTGTAGCCTTTGTCAAATAAGAAACTTAGTACGTGCTGTGCCACTCAATGTTTTCTCCAATGGTTGCAGTATTATTTCAGATGAGTCTCCAGTGAAATAGAGTAACATCCTTTTGTTCAGAAAGTCATCAAAACCAGGGAACTTATGATCTTTATCAGCAAATTATTTGCATTTCTTTTGCTACAGTATCAGAGAAGGGAAAGAGAGAGAGGGAGAATGAAACAAACAAAAAAAAAAGTAGAGCTGTTTGGCAGAGGTTCTAAAGCAAAGCCTGAAGTGTATTTATGGTTATAATTTTGCACAGATCACTTGGTGCTCTAACACCATGCTGCTGATCACAACATAAATCACACTTTAATTTTAACCTTTGCAATTCATCAATAGTTTCAATATCAAATATAATTCAACACTGACACTATTGGTTTACAGGTAAGTGGAATAAGAATGGAGGAGACTTAGTAATGGATTAGTTGGCCTGTCAACAGAGGCAGAAAGATTCATGTTGTCTTCTCTATGTTTCTATCACATGCACAAAGCTATAAATAATGGCAACAGCTAATCAGACACAAGAAAGATATATGCTGTCATTGAAAATCAGTTATTTGTACCATCTAAGCTTTAAAAATTTAGCCACTAAAAGGGAAACCATGTAATGAAAGAGCATTTTGCTCCTTGTTTTGCATAGGTATATAGATTTAACTGATTTTTTTTTAAACATACAAAATTATTTTCTTTGGTCGTGGTATAATAGTTCTGCTTCTGAATAAGTGTTTATGCAACTCCAGAAAATAAGCAACATTTTTAGGAAAAGACTATCTTATCTGGCCAAACAATTTTTTTTTTTTTCTTTGAATATGGTAAGACTGGAATTTGGCTTATTCTCTGCTAAATGTAAAAATATAAGATTTGTCTGCTGTGAGGTTTCTTAGTCTAAACTTGTTCACTGTGATATTGGAATTTTGAAAAATGTCTACCCTCCAAGAGTTTCAAGTTTGCAACAGCTCCCTGAATGCTGTCCTCCACTCTTAGCCCAGCAATTCAATGGGATGAACAGGCAACTAAGTCTGCATTGTGGTGGTGATGGAACAGGGACCTGCAGAGGCTGATGAATCTCTGTCTTTGCAGATAGTAAAAATGTTACTGGATGTGACCACAAGTAACCTGATTTAACTTGGAAGTCAGCCCTGCTTTAAATGAGAGAGTGGATCAGACGACCTGCAAAGGTCCCTTCCTACCTAAATTATTCTATGATTCTATATGGTGACCTGTAGCTCTTGGTAAGATATTCTATATTATCTCCTACTTCTTTTCCCTCTCCTTTTTTCCTAAATCCGGGTGGGGTTTTTTTGGATCACATCCAACAGAAGCACAAATGCCCTTGAAGGCTCTACTTGGGATGGAAAGTCCTAAATACTCAGAGTTTTATTCTTCCTCGTCTTTATTCATTCTGTTGACTGAATTATTTTCATCATACTAAATCTCTATAAGGAGCTACTAATTCAATGTTGATAATAATATTAATCTTCCTTGTGCTAAACTTTATACTCAGAATATTGACACAAACATTCCATTAAGTTTATGGTTTGTGGTGTAATGTCAATATGCTGGAATGAAAAACACAGTGAGAAATCATTCTGCGCCGATGTGTCCGTGAGCAAGCCTTCTTCCCTCTCCTTCCTCTTCTCAGGGGTTACAGGGGTTCCTCACTAAATGCTAAAACTGTTTAGTAACACACTGACACACATCCTTCAAAACAGTTTAAGATCTTTAAGAGATCTAAGGTTGGAAAGGTGCCAGTGCTGGGTATGGGATATTTGTCTGCGCTTAAGAGATTACACAGCGTTAGCTCTATGAAATGCACAGTGAGTTAGAATTTTCCTCTAATCAAAGTTATGCAGACACTCAAAATGTTTCTCTGTTTTACATGATTCATATAGATTCTGTGTTACCTCCAGGGAAATACTGAGAAAACTTTTACTCTGTAGGAGTGTCCTAATCTCTATGAGAAGTTTGTGGCTTTGGGTTTGTTTTTTTTTTTTTTTTTGTGGGTGGGATGCTGGTGTTGGGTTTGGGTTTTTTACTATACTTCAACATATATTTAATTGGTGGACTAGGACTCTTCTATAAAATGTCAATGTTACCTTTTAGGAAAATCAATCCTCTTAAAAATGCTGAAGTGTGTATGCAGTAGATCATAACACTAAGGGTATATATTGACTGAAGAAAGTGAAAGGACTCCTTTAAAGAATTCCTGCTCTTGTAGGAGGACATCACATGCAGTTTATCATATATGCTGAATTTTCATTTAACCAAAATACTGCTTCTTCCTTCCTTTCCTCTCTTCCTGAAATCCTATACAAAATAAAGTAAAATTAATCCAGACCTGGATCTCCATCAATATTGCAGAAAAATCAAGTAAAATCAGAGTCTCCTAAGGAAGGATTATACATAATGTTTTGGGATCTGAGCTTAAAGTAGTAAAAAGGACATGGTATCGGCATGGCCTTTGCATTTTCCAAAATTCTTTGGCTTATGTCAGAGCATGGAATTAACCTAGATGTTTGCCATTTTTTTCCTGAAGAACGTTGTCTGAGGAGTACTGTGTGATATCTCTGGTGAAAAGTGGCATATAATTTTGAAGGCAAGCATGTTACAGTAACATTGACTACTATTATAATATTAGGATAGTAATGTGGAGTAAAAAGAAGCAGTAATACTAAAACTCTTATTTTCGGATGAAATTATCTGCTATCAAATACTCCATCCTCTTTCAGGATTTTAAATGTAAAAATACAAAACATGCAGTAACGATGGATAGAATGGTACTTCAACTGCAGGTTTTTTCCGTGTACAGAATGTACCCTATGGCTTCTGCTGACATCTGTGGGAGAGGTGAAATCACAGGTACAAATCAGAGCCTTTGTGAAGAAGAAATGGTGATAGGACAGAGTGCTTGGGCCTGTAGAGACTACTGCCTCCTTGTCGTTATAGCAGACAAATATAACTGAAATGGACTTTCAGAAAGGACCTAAGCCGTGATTTTTAACTTTCAGTCCTCTCTGAATAAATTACTGCTTATGATCAGCTTCATTACTTTCTCAAAGCCTGGCCATAATCATAAGTAGGTAAAGGAGGAGTGCTTTTTATCATTTCTTTGGAGAAACACAGCACACTCACCTCACAAAACTGTAATTGTACATTACTTTTCTCTGACACGTTATAGAAAAAAGAAAAGGCATTAGAGAGTAAGGTAAAGAGACTAATCTTGTTGAAACATTACATTCAAGCTAACAGCTTATGTTAGAGGAATACCATACTTCATGCTCAGGAAAGCAGTTTGGTCCGTGACTGGTGTACGAGAGTTGGACACGGAAATTTGAGTTCAGAATCTCCTACAATACTTTGTGTAGGCGGTTTAGACTGCAGGTAATCAAGGACAGTCTCGGCCATATCCCACAGTTAGGTATCACACTGCTTAATGCGATAGATCTTGGGTAGGACCTACCGGTAAAATACAAATAATAATACATCTCAGTACCAGAACTTTTAATGTACAGTATTCTCTTATGTAAAAGGAGATCAAGATTATCCCCAGAACATATTCTGAATATTCATGGATTGGTATAGGTACTGCAGTGTGAGAAGTCTGCAGAGCTGGGACAGCTGTCAGTTGTGTTGTAAGGTGTTTTGGGTTTGAAAAAAAATCTTCGCTAAAGGAGGGAAAAATGCTGATTCTTCTGGAATGATTCCACTGCCAGCCACTTCATATTGTTCAGTAGCAAGATTACCAACTCCTACAGCTCTCTCTTTTTAAAAAGTCATTGAAATCATCTCTGCTCCAAAACACCAGACCATAAATACCAGTGCATTAGATAAAGTCAATGCATCATTTCCCCTGTCATGTCCTACAGCATTCGCAGGTTTGGTTGGAAACAGTTTAGATGGCAATTTCAGACTCTCAGCTCCAAAGCAGAGGTGTAGATCTTGTCAAGGCATTGAAAAGAAGCACTAAGAAGTTGCTGAATGTACAAGAAAAGGATGGTTTATATTTTTGTTGCCTCTGTTCTATTATTTCTCCTTGACTTGCGGTTGTAGTTTTTTAATTGCTTCTCTTTGTTCTTTGAATCACCATTGTTATCTGGAACTGTAATTGCTTCATCTTGAGATCAGCCCTCGAGAGCACAGCATTTACTTTTCCTTTCCTAGCCATGAGCCACGGTTTTACCATTTACTGGTCCTGCCATGGTGTGTGTCTCTCCATAGGGCCCGTGCTAAAGAAGCATCATTGCACCTGAACAATGACAGCAGATACTAACCTATAATAAGGAAAATACTGATAGCTGTCATTATTCTTTAGCTTGTTTTTGTTACTGATTGTTACTGAAAGAATATTGTGTTCAATTCAATGGAA
Source organism: Elanoides forficatus (assembly GCA_025311575.1). Lineage (NCBI taxonomy): Eukaryota > Metazoa > Chordata > Aves > Accipitriformes > Accipitridae > Elanoides > Elanoides forficatus. The sequence goes on from JAOBAS010000083.1 coordinate 39,038,825, forward strand.
AATTCTGCTTCCATCTTCCCCAGCCTGTTATCAGCAATCGCTACCCTGGCTTGTAAAACATTAACTCACCTGTGAAAGGTGGGAGATTAATAAGAGGTGTTTTAATCTCATCTATTGCAGCACAAACAGCGTGATGTGCAAAGGCGAAGGGAGGAAACAGAAGCTATTTTCTTTTTCTTGAGCTGCTTGCTAAATCTATCACTCCCTGAAAAGAAACTTCAACAGAGTCAATGACAGTTAAGACCCTGACAGATTCAGATAAGTCACAGGCCACATGGGTGTCAACGTACCTCTTGGAAACTGGCTTCTAAATAAGTGCCAGCTCCAACAGTTTTAATGAGTGCCCACGGAAAAGCACCCCCAAAGTTCAGTCCCTGCAGAAACCCAAGGTGGTCCTGTCGTGGTGTGCCGGCAGCCTACACTGCACAGCCTGTGCTGGTGCATATTCATGGCTCACACCGAAATATTAACACAATCTCTTTCACCTTCTGCTCCATACGAAATGTATTCTTGAGTCAACACACTTGTGTCCAAAGCTCTGCTTGGGCTAAGAAAGAATAGGTTTTAACTATTCCAAGTAGCCAATTTCTCATCTTCTATTTGTAAGGCTTCTGGCTCTTCAAAATCTGTTTGGGACAATCCAGCTAGTCATTCAAGTCTCTGGTATTGTGAATTTTTAAGTTCACTTGGATTGGCTTTGCTTCGGACTTGCTTGAAGGTGGAGAGACTATTTGTACAAATAGAAGAAACAGCTCAGAGCCCTAAAGCTGAGAAGTCACTTTTAAGCACTATCTGAAGCTGAGCTGAAGCTCTCTGGCCCATTAATTTGCAGGAGGCTTCAGTAACGTTGCCAGCTTTACCCTGTTTCAGTACTCAGAATCGCAGCAGTACAGTGTGTGTCCTAGGACTGATGCTTTTACAAAGCTCTGCAGTAGCAAGAGAACGTATTTGTCTTCCAGAAGATGGTGGTTCTTTAGCAGCCCTTATGTCGTTAACCCTTAACTGCCAACATAGCAGGGAACCTTTTTCAGGCCCCTTAAAAGTAGTAAAACTTCTTTCTCTGCTTTTCTCCACCTGCCAGCCATCTTCAGTTTTCTGTCTTCCCAGGTCTTTCTATAGCAGACAATCACTGCCATTAAGACCAAGAACTCTCTTTCCCTAGATGGTAGAGCTTGTAAAGAGAAAAAAAGAAGAAAGAGAAAAAGAATGGAGTATTTCTCTGTAAAGGGCACCTGTCTTTTACAAAGGATAAAATGTTGCCGGATGAGCTTAGCAACATTATTAATCAGTCTGCGGAGACATCTTTCTTATTTTTTCCCTTTGTAGGAAAAATCTTTAGAAGAAAACAATCCAGGCAGAGGAAGACATATAAACCTCTGCAACCTCAGATGGAGCGGTGTGTGTGTGTGTGTACTTCTCCTCCTTGTTAAGTTAGCCCTACTGTCTTCAGTAGAAATTTTTTAGGGAAATGATATATTTTCTGTTGAAGTTCATATAAAAATGTAGGCTTTGAGTGTTTTCGGTTTTTTGCTGTTTAACAAAAAGTTGATTATTTCTTTGAGAGCTCCATGCAGCATTGGAATAATAATATTTAATTGTCTTTTTGCTTCTGTCCAGATCCTTGATTGAAAAGCATCACCTTTATTGCAAGTTTCTACAAATGGCAGTGTTTTCCATGCAGAAAAATACCCAGGCAAGTATCTCTTCTAATAAATTATTCTTTGCAGAGATTTACTTAGCTATTGGGAATTGTAGAGAAGTGCATATCAGTATATCAAAGCATTTTACAAACTCTGTAAAGTAGGGAACTAACACTTTATTGATGCTTATTTTAGACTGACAGAAATACTGAGTGATTCACCCAGATTCCCACAGCAAAAACTGCCCTTCCTCCCCTGTACCGTCATTGTTTGGCTCCTATACACGTCCTCAGAAGGCGTATAACTGTAAAGTTCTTCAGTATGAATAGAAAATGCTTTCACTAGTGTGGGATTTTTCACTTTCTTTGTACTGCATTAATGAAAACTCCCACTGCCGCCAGGGGATTAGGATGGATGGATGCAGGATGCCATGGCAAAGCCCACCCTTTATGGATACAGATGCAGGAGCTTACATCTAAGAGCTCCTTCCAACTGTAGTTAAAATACCTGAATAAACAGAATGAAAATTCAGAGTGAAAACTAAAAAAAAAATATCCTGAAGTTTTCTTCAGAAATGGAAAACGAATAGGGAAAAAACCCTTCATTTTGAAACAAAACTAAGTAGCCTATGCCAGAGGGAAAAAGACTTTTCCATAGGAGAAGAAGACTCTTCCACAGTCTTGTTTTCTGCATCTCTGAAATAGAAAATATGCAATTCAAAGAAAGAGAGCATAAGCAATAAGTAAAAAAATATGCAAAGTAGTTTGAAACTATTGAGTGAGGTGGTGAAGAAAAAAACATTTGGTAACTGCAAAGTCTGTTAATTTCTACTAGAACTGCTATTGAAATGTCCTAATGATGCTAGTGAAAAAAAGAAAATCTTTTGTGTTCTTTTTTATTTCCATACTGTTTATAAATTTTACCAATATCATCGTGGACTCTTTGTTCCTTATTTGTAGTTTGTTTGACTGTATCACATTTGAAACTGAGGCTGACAGTTAATAACTGTATGGGAAGGGTTTTGTTGACATTATTATCATTGAGAGCGATGAATAATAAGGTGAGTATCTGAATGTGTTAATTTCTTCTCCCACCTGTCGTGGTTATCAGCATAAATAGCTCTTTCACAGTGGTTCCTAAAAGTCTGTTTGCATATAATCCATAGATGGGCAATGAGGGAGCAATAGCTTATTTTCAAGCTATGTAAGAAGGAAGGTAGGATCAGACACTTATAAATTTCCATCTAAACCCATTTTTACTTTTTAAATTTTCCACTCCCTTTGTAAGGCTGCTAGAGAATGAAAATGGTCAGTGTGGTGGGTTGACCCTGGCTGGAGGCCAGGTGCCCACCAAAGCCTCTGTCACTCCCCTCCTCAGCTGGACAGGGGAGAAAAAATATAACGAAAGGCTCCTGGGTCGAGATAAGGGCAGGGAGAGATCACTCACCAGTTACCGTCATGGGCAAAACAGACTCGACTTGGGGAAGAAATTAACTTAATTTATTACCAATCAAACCAGAGTAGAGCAATGAGAAATAAAACCAAATCTTATAAACATCTTCCCCCAACCACTCCCTTCTTCCCAGGCACAGCTTCACTCCCGAATTCTCTACCTCCTCCTCCCAGCAGTGCAGCGGGATGGGGAACAGGAGTTTACGGTTGGTTCCTCGCACCTTGTCTCTGCAGCTCCTTCCTCCTCAGGGGCAGGAGGACTCCTCACTCTTCCCTGCTCCAGCGTGGGGACCCTCCCACAGGAGACAGTCCTCCACCAACTGTTCCAGCGTGGGTCCCTCCCCCGGGCTGCAGTCCTTCAGGCCCAGCCTGCTCCAGCGTGGGTCCCCCGCGGGGTCACCAGTCCTGCCAGAAAACCTGCTCCAGCCTGGGCTCCTCTCTC
>JAOBAS010000083.1:39042474-39066156 GCA_025311575.1 Elanoides forficatus
TGCAGGTGGAGATCTGCTCCCCCGTGGAGCTCCCTGGGCTGCAGGGGGACAGCCTGCCTCACCGTGGTCTTCCCCACTGACCTGGGGCTCTGCAGGGCTGGGGCTCTCACATGTTCTCACTCCTCTCTCTGGCTGCCGTTTCTATGTGCCCTGAAACTTTTTTCCTTCTTAAATACATTATCACAGAGGTGCTACCACTATCACTGATTGGCTTGGCCTTGTCAGACATAGGGGAAGCTTCTGGCACCTTCTCACAGAAGCCACCCCTGTAACCCCCCCCACTACCAAAACCTTGCCACGCGAACCCAATAGAGTCAGGAAAATCTCTATGTTTTTTCCGGCCCTGCTGCTGTCAGAAATCTTTGACCAGTTCCTACCTCTCGTCCTGTTTGCCACTGCCCTTGGTAACCAGAGACCAAAGACTTCCAGAAAAAAAGCAAAATCAATAGGAAGTTTATCTGATTTTCATCAGATACCTGCCACTGGGCACACATTCATTGCCTACCCATCCTTCCTTCTGATCAGTTAAATTAATGGTTGAGAACCTGAACTAAAGAAAAAAACAAACAAATGTTGTACTGGAAAAGCTAACATGAGGCTTATTGCTGGCAAAGAGCAGAAAACGGGAGGGTGTATAGAAAGATCTGGAGAGTTCAGAACATTGGATTAAGTCCAGGGATTTGTGGTTGAAAGTGGATAAGTGCAAGGCATTTCTCTCAAGGGGCAGAAAAAAAGAATAACAAGCAGAAATAAAATACAGGAGAGCAGGACAGAGAGCAGCAATGCAGAAAAGATTCTGAGAGAGACAGCAGGTAACAAATTAAATATAAGTGAAATGTGAGGCTATTAGGGGAAAATGCCACAGCTATTTTGGAGTGCATTCCTCACGAGGAGAGAAAAGCGATAATGCACATTCCCATAGCCTTACTGTGATTCTAACTAGGCTATTGTGTTCATTGGGGGAGAACCACGATGAATTAATGGTGCTGATAAACCGGAGGTGTCCAAGCAAGAGGTACCTGTACACTTTCTCTGTTAACAGGGTCCTTGGAAATCACTGTGGTTTACCAGTGATCTATGATGGCCAGAAGAGACTTAAAAGGATGCTGTGATGCCAGGGAGAGCTTTCAGAGGGAAGATTCATTTAGCATCTGGACAGGACTATGATAAAGGCTTTTTGCATTGCTGTGTTGTGGCAGTAATTGACTCTTAAATTTGAGAGGGTATGGAACATCTCTCCTCCTTGCTGATGAAGAAGTATGTGACGAAAGAAATCATCAGAAATCCAAGTAGGAGCTGAATATCAGTGCAAATAGATGATATTTTCTGCACTGCCACAAATTTTCTCTCCTCCTCCACAATTCACAGAATTCTATGGCACTGTTGTCATATCCAGTGAAGGTATGAAAGCAAGTTTGTGTTAATCAGGAATCTAAAAGAAATATTTCATTTTCAGTGTGAATTCTGTCCTGCTTTACTAAGACACATGGAAGATTTCAAGTAAGTGAAATGGAAGATGATTTCTGGACTTTCCATAATTCCTTAGAATTAGAAAAAGGAATCTCAAATCCTCTAACATATCGTAATTTAAAGTCAAACTAATGTCAAAACTGTTCTTACATTTTCCATTTTACCTTTCCATGTTCTTTGAGACTGGCCTCTGTTCTCTTTGGTTTTAGTCTATGCCTCTTCTCTCATCAACATTATTCCAAAAACTCCAAGTGCGAGAGTTGGGGGAAAAAAAAATCTAAGGAAAAAAAATCTTTATATCAGTAAGAGGTGAAGGGTTCTAAATCTTCCAGTCATATTGGAAGTCACCTTCTAGGCAAGCTACAATCATTTTTTAATTAGGAATTTTAATTTTTAAAGACATTACACTGATAGGATCAGTTAGTGACTCCAGTCGGTTCGGATATCTCAATATATTTCTGGTTTCAAGTTTATAATTATACTGGAAAATGCAATAACATTCTGTTACATGATAGATTATACTGTTACGTGTTATAAATTCAATATTCTTGAATAGCATTCATTTTTTCCAGTCCTTTGAAAAGGAAGAGAGTGATGAAGTCTACAATACCCTGCATTTTTTTCAGCCTTCTTAGTTCTTAGTCCTTGAGGCAAAATATTTTTAAAATTACCTTGTAGATACTTTCTAAAATCCTCTCGCATGTTTGTTTTCCATTTGAATCATACTTCTATTACCATGAAATAAGTAAATACATTCATATTATGCGTATAACCCTACAATTTCCTTTGAAGTATTTCTTATAGGCTTAAAGGCTTTGATAGGGGATGTCTAAATTTTTACAGATTTTTACTAGAGCTACATTGTAATATTATCATATTATTTTCTCATACTGTTGTTTTTTGCTGGGTTTTTTTTTGGGTGGAGGGGGGCTTGGTGGGAGGATTTGTTTAACAAACATTAATTCTCGGTGATATAGTTTGGGACATAAGTGAGACAACACTTTTTACCAGAGCGGTTAATTCATCATTCTTCATTCCAAAGAGGAGTAATACAATAAATTATTAAAACAGATTTTGTGCATCTGTGACTATGTGCACATGGAAGAGGGAAGAAAACTTTTTAAACCTTTGCTGTTCTTCTGCGTACTGCCTAATTTCACTGTTCATCCTCTTGCCGTTGAAGATGAATCCATCAGTCCTTTGAGTTATTTGCTAGCAATTGTTCCTCCTCTGGAAACCCTAGACACCATCCAAATGTGAAATGGGGGGCCTTACCCCTCCGAAGTGTACAACAGAGCTCAGCTGTTGCTGGTATCTCTGCTATGAGAACAACATAAGGACAGCAATATTCAAGCAGAGGTGTTCAGATCAGACTGCAAAATCTCCCGCAAAAGCAGAATAAGTTTTGCTTGACCTGAACTCCAGGTTGCCACCATCACCGTCTGGGTAGCTTAAAGTAGACTTAAATATCTCTACATTATACTGTAGTAGTCTTTCCACTGGTACTTTGTTATCCTTTTCTCCAGGATTTCCATTGGTTTTGATAGGTATTAAATCAACTTCTTGCTGTTTCCCTTTGCATGCTGACTCTTTAAAGACGTTGAGTCAGGATCAGGAGGCTGGTCTTGATGGAGTGTTACACCCCACTGGCTTCATCTTCAGCCCTCGCTTAATGTCTTCCTAATAGTTTATTTCTCAAACATTTCCTCTTAGACACCCAATTTTAAATAAAAATACATAATAAGCCCTAAGCTGTCCCTTTTGGAAGAAATTTCTGATTAATATTTGCTCTTATGCAGGAGATGTTTGCTTCACAAAGTTAGTCGACATTTAAAATTCAATCAGTTATAATCTCACCTCAAATTTTGTGCTAGCAGAATCAAGCACAAGCAGTGTACAATAGTTAAATCGTAAACCAATTAGGAATAATAGCTCCTTTAGGTAATAATACTGTTAAATAAAATTAAGCTTTGCATTAATTGTTTCAGATGTTTCTAACTGACTTCAAGTCAGATTTCACCATGCTTTCAGCTCAAGTTTTGCATGTGAGGAATAGGTTGTTTAACGTACGAAGAACAGTTAGTTTCTAATCTCTGGATGTTTTATCCATGTGATTTACTTACTTGGTTCTTTTGTGCTTTTTTGTGGAAAAAATATTCTGACTGAAAGACCTGGCGTAATGTGATGTGAAGGAAAGCAAGAAAGAACTCAATGCCTTATTGTTAAATTTTGAAAATGGGCATGTATTTGTGAATAGGCAGGGAGCTGGTACAGAGTACTGTATATATCTGAACTTGGAGTCCTCTGTGACAGAAACTTTGCTTGATCAAAGCCGGGATTGCTTTCATTTTTTTTCAATAGCCAGCACACACAAAGCAACCAGGATACTTCATTAAATGTTGCATCTTTAAAAAGTAGTGGTTGCACATTGAAACCATCTTGAATGTTTTCCCAACCATCTATTGGGAGCAAAGAAATAAGAGAATAATATAAGAACATTCAATTGAATGAGTCCCGTAGTTAAAGGTTTTGTAAACTTCCTTACTTTGTAGGTTGTTATGAGCTCCATAGAGAGTATTACCACCTGTGTCAAGGCAATACATTTTTTACTGGAAATCATATATTTTTCTTTTCACAAAAAAGTATATTCCTTCTGCAAAAAATGTTCTTATTTTTTCTCAAAATGTCAATATATTTTTTGACTTGGGGATTTTATTTTCATTCTTTTTTGAATTAAAAATTAAATGCAATTTTTACAGGTTGGTTTCCCCCACCCCCTGGCAAATCTCAGTTTTACCAGTTTGCCAGAAGAGTTAAGCTTTTTCCTCCTGTGTTAGTTCTTTATCTCCTATGCTTCATTCAGAGCTCATCAACTTGAATGTGGGTAACCAAACTTCTTCATAATTTGAACCCATAACATTTATGACATGATTAAGCAAAAGTAAAAAAAAAAAAAGTAAAAAAAAAAAAAAGTAAAAAAACCCCTAAACTGAAATAGCCTAGCAGCCCCACTGCCTTACACTGTAGGTACATTTCAGGAGCATCGAGTGTAATCCCAGTGAGACTGTAAAAGCCTCCTGGAGCTATTGGAATCTGCCTTAATAATACTGGGTAAATGTCTGTGTCCTGAAAATGTTTTACAACAAATTCCATTACAATTTTAAAAGACTCGCCTGCCACTATCACAGTCTACAATGACGTGTCTCTCTGAAGACCCCTTGGAGTTAGCTTTCTGATTTGTCCTACCACCTTCTAACACCGCATTAGTGCTGAAGGAGTCATCCCATTATAATATAATGAGGTGCCATCTCATCAAGTTAAACTCTTGTGCACCAACATCTCTGGGAGGTGATGAAGGCCTTTTAGAGCTCCTCGCTGCGACCTTGGAAGAACCGTCTTGTGCATCTGCATATCCAAATGTCTGCGGACACTCAGAAACCTTTCTGAGGACAGTTTTAACAACCGCTCACATATATTACTGCGACAGACTAGGCAGAACTGTAAAGATGTATTATCTTCTCAGGTTCTATCACAGCAGGAGTCACCTGTAGGAAAGCTCTTCAAAAATAAAATTGCATAATGAAGGAAAGGGGAGGGGGGGAGGAGGAGAAAGTTTGCATAATTACACCAAGTGAGAACAATCAGCTAATCTTGGTGATAAGCAGAATTTGAATTTAAGCCAAACTGTAGGCCAGAAACAGCTTTAGTGCGCTGGTAGGTCATGTCTTCTGTCAGCAGAGGAGCGGTAAGTATAACCCTTCATCTTTTTAATGTTCCTTTGCAGTCCTGCCCAAGGCTGGGAGCCAGAGAGGATGCTAAACTGCTCCAGCTGCAGGGACATGCAGCCTGAGCACTGACTGGAAAAAACTGCTGCTGATTTCTGAGGCTCCCTTCTCGCTCACCGTAAGTGTGCAACTCCCGGAGAGATCTGTGAGAGTAACACTGTGATTGAATTAGAGATACGGAAGTTGAAGGTTTCTTTTAAAAGGGAAAGATGGATTACAAACCTGTAAAATGACCATCAGGTTGCCATTCTCCAGACTTTTCTCTTTCCTTTTGAAACAATCTGACTAGCTGACATTCCTTGCCTATTTTTCTCAGATCTGAGTTGCCTATTAGTAAATACAAATCTATTTAAAATATACATATACCTCTGAATAGACCTTGAGCACGAAAGAGAATCTTAGTCTTTTTACAAGCCATTCCCTGTAATAAATCATATCCAGGCCCCAGGCAGGCACTAAAATATGTGTGAGGCATTGGATGTGTCTTGTCCCATTTGTGTTAAAATTTAGAGACAAAAGCTACCTGGGCAGAGCATCCATTAGACCAGGCTTTAGATGGACTTTTTAAAGTTTTGCTGGGAGGAGGCTTTAACAGAGCATAAGATACAACATTAAGTATTGTTCTCACATCTCTGTAACTTGGATTTTTACTGTATATAATCAACCTAAATCCCATGTAGCTGTTTTTCTTCTACGATTTGACAAGCAGGCTAACATTAAGGTAGAAGTGTTATTTATACTATGAGATGAGCTAAAACTATTGCTAGCCATTTGGAAGAAAGGTAGCCAAAAAAATAAAAGGGTGATATTATGGAAACTGCAAGCACAATATATTATGATGGGTGTTGAAAAGAAAACCCAGGGAACAGGTGAAATTGTTCATAGTGTATATATTATCAAGAAACAAATCTTATGCACTTTGAGTACAGCTATTACCACTTGCACAAAATAGGTGATAAAGTGAAATATGAAGAACCGTAGACCCATCAGCCTCCTGTCTAAAGCACATAACGTCTCGCCTTCACCAAAGTAAATAGCATGATGTATTAATGGCGTTTAGTCAACCAAAAGAACCGGTGGACTTTCGGTCAGGTTCTCCAGTCACTTTTATGTGAGGAGTGAAATATTGTTTTTAAAAGTTTGAAAGAGACATATCTTGGCAATCCCTGGAAATAGCTTCTCTGCTAAGCTGTGCTGTGATTTATGTGAATTAGTATCAGTCTGGCTTCAATGTGAAATTAAACACTACTAGTCCCAAGATATTCGGGTAACTTTTATTCTTAATTTTCTTTTGATAGGTGTAGTGAGTACATTTAAAAGTGGAACGGTCATTCGAATTTTTCACAGAAAGTACAATTATAGATTTTTCTCTCCTTTAGTCCTAGTGCTTTTTCCTTGTAATAAAAGTGGACTTCCTTTCTCCATCAAACATACTGTATAGCTGCCTTTCAGGTGAATTATACCATGCTTGTTTAGACAAATGTGTAGAAAATACCCATCTGCAGTCTTGCTTTTCCAGTCGTGAGTATTCAAAGAATCTTGTAAAAGGAAAACTTGTAACAGGTACGTGTTTAATAACAACCTATAGTAAGATTTGTCATGTCTAGATGCATGTGGATTTGGGGTTTTGTGTTGTTTTTTTTGTTATTGTGGTTGGTTTGTCGTTTATGTGGGGGTTTTTGGGGGGGATGGATCCAGTGAAGAAACAACCGCTGACGACACCCCTGAGAAATAATGAATTCTCTACAAGGATAAAATGCTGCAGTAGGGTTTTTTTAATAGTCTAATCATGTACAAATCCATCACTATATATTTCTCAGAGCAGGGAAAAAATAACTGAAATAGTATCTCTGTACCATATTGCAGAGACCTAGTGCTATGTTGTGAGAATTTGTTCAACAACAGGATTTGAATTAGAAGCTAGAATGCTTTAAAAGTGTGAAAGATGAATTTTGTGTTAGTGGAAGATATATCAGGATGTTTTATCATTAGCTTATCTCTGACTCTCATTGGCATACACATAACTTTTGTGACTATACAAGAAAGCCACAGGAAAATTGCAGGTTTGGCATTGAAATAATCTGAGAGAAAACAATAGGAAAGTAGCACTCTTCTTCAAATATTTCATAGTGCTATTGTTTTAATGTCAATATCATGAAGCAAATTGTACGATGTCATATCACGCCAAGTAATGAAGTCTGACATTTTGAGATATTGCAGTTTTTCAAAGCCATATTTATAGAAGTGGGCAGAAACAGTTTCATAAGTCCTTGCAGGAATGCTTCTCTTTTTTGGAAGAACAGCCATCCTGTTCAGGCTATATCTTTCATTTATACTTTAAATAGTGGATGTAGTTCAAGGGTTTTTTTCTTGTAGGTTTTCATGTATCATTTTCAAAGCCAGATACCATTATAAACAGTTTGGTTGTTTTTGGTTTTGGTTTTTTTTGGTTTTTTTTTTTTTAATTAAACTTTGTATATAAATCAAAAAAAGCTGGAAAATAATAACCTTTAGCTAAATCTAACCAAAAGCTAGATTTTAATCCTGTTACTAATTTTGATTATAAAATACAGGGCTTGAAGAAACTATGAGAAGTCAGTAAGTTTGTACTCTTGGTCCAAGGCAGGGTCAGCTTTCCCAACATATTTCTGATGAATGTTTATCTAATCTCAGTCCCTAAATACTGCCATTGGGATCTCTGCGCATTACAGAGGAGAGACTGACTCCTCAAGTACCTCACTTACATGCAGTACAACAAACAGCTGTTACGATTAGCATAGCAATAATCTCATATCTTCACAAACCTCTTATTAATTCACAGAGCTGATCTTTTTGGGTTATACAAGACACTCAGAAATGTAGGTTGCATTGCAATATTCCTAAATATAAACTTCAAAATGTGCTTTCTGCCAGTCAGCATTATGTGCTCAAGTAAAGAAGGAAACCGAAGCTGAATGCGTCATTTGACTAGACGCAAGTCTGGTGACTTTTGCATCTGAAGGTAGAAAGTCTTTCCACCTTTATTTGTGAACTACTCACCAAGGGTAAAGACTATCCCAGCTAAAATGATTAAAAAATTTTGGAATAATGAGTCTGAGGACTTTACAGCTCATTGGAAAACATTTTGTGAACAGAAAATTATACCATCTTTATGAGAAAAAAAATCATTTCCCTCGCTACCTCTGTGACCCCAGAGTGAACAAAAACCAACAGGAGAGTAGCATTGATAAGTTGCTGTGAAACAATGAATAGCCCAGAGATGGATTAAATCTCCTCATAAAGAGTGCTTCATCTTCTGTACTCTATCTTGAGATGCAACTGGGAAAGAAATGTTCTCTTTGAAGCCTTCATGGAAATGGCAGGTTTCAAATAATCTGTAATTGCCTAAAATGTCATGATCTAACACATGTGTTTTCTACAATTTTCAAAGCAAAGGGCAGGCATCTCCACCCAAGATGAACAAACAGGTTTAGTCAAAAAAGGAATGCTATCTTCAAGCTATGCTATAATTATAGTACTCTGTTATGAGAAAGTTTTCCACTGGAAGGATTTACGTTTTTGATACTTTTAGCAATATCCTCAACACGGAGGGCACAATTTTCTATTTATTTATTTATTTATTTTTAATAAAAAGGAGCGAGTTTATTACCAGCAATGAGTTAGCAAATACAAAGACTTCTGCCACTGGTAACAAAGAAAGCTCAGCTGTTGTCACTCATTTGTTCTGTAAACACTACAGAAACACGTATTTCTTTACAGAACAGTTAGCAAAGCACTGGTTAATTTTTACTAGAAGAATGAACAGTTACAGTTTGGGGTGGTTTTTTTGTTTTGTTTTTTTGTTTGTTTATTTTTGTCTTTTGAAAGTCCCTGCATACAAAGACTTTTCTGAACCTGTTACATTACATACAATAAATCACTATCTCATGGTCTTCATATAGGAACATATATATATAACTATGAATACTGCACCTGATTATTTAAATTAGTAAAGCTTTGAACAGTTACCTACTGAAGTGTGCTGGAAAAGACTAGAAGAAAAAGAGGAAAAAAATCTCAAATGAAGGGGGATCCAGCAGCTTGCACAGATAGCTATGAAAATTAAAGTCAAGGTGAATTTTTGTCTCAAATTCAAATAGGATACAGTTCTGTGTTATTCACCAACTGGTAATTAGGAGAGGAGCTACTGCACTCATTTTTTCAGTCCTGAAAGACTCGTAAAATATATTAATTAAAAATGACTGAGAGGTGATACTTTTCATCTATCTGAAACCCAATAGGAGCTTTTCCTATGGCAGAAGCAACTAGCATCCGTCAGGGCCATAGGTGCAGCACTAACTTGGAGGTTATCTAATGAATCATTGCTAATACTTTTTCTCCAAGGATTTGGTAGCCTTGGAAGGTTTCATTGCGGAAATTGTTCTTTTTGTGAGATACAGTGAGATCACAGCACTGGGTAACATAAATAATTATGTCAGGCTCGCATCTAGCTCTCTCGTAATCCATGACTGTTTGGACACTGAGGAAGCATACAATTTATAACAATATATCAGCTCTGTTTCTGCAACCAAGTGTGTATTAAGCTCACATTCTGTATTTGCTCAATTCGCTTGGCTTCAGACTGGAGTAAGGAACCTGTTATAAAACCCCTGTAATAGCTGTCTGGTAAATAGCATAATTTGTTACATAGCAGATAGAGGAAAAAGGGAGGTTTACGGTGGAGAACTGTATCAATAAGTGCTTTGGTTTCAATCACAAGTGCATCGCTTTTTTATTTCTTCACATAAGGTGATAATGAAGAATGATGACCTCATGTCTAGACCTAAGCTTTTAACTTTGTTGCAGCTCTGGGGGCTTCAATGTTTTTCAAAAAGCAATCAATCAAGTGCCAAAAAGTGTCTGGCTAATTACCTCTGAGACTTTCTAAAGCTCTCCATTCTTTCCTCATAGAAAAGTAGTATTTATAAATTGCTTTGTTGAAGCACAAACCAGGTTATGGCCTATTCTCCTCTCCACCTTTCTTTGCTTCTGCTCGATACTTATGGAGGTGCTAATTTTGTGAATCTCAGCATTTGACAGTGTTTCTTTCTATCACAGATTACTGTCACTGTTTCCTCCTGAACATTTTTGGAAAAACTTATTTATCTCTTGAAGTAAGACTAACAAGAATATCCAAGTTGTGAGCATCTTGGGGAGGGAACCTAAGAAAGAGTAACTGATGAACACCCCCAGTCACCCAAAGACCTGGTGTCACCCAGATCCAGTGAGATGATTAGCAACAATGATTTATTTGACTAAATTTGAGGTCTCTTTGAATTATCTATTAACCTAGAAGTCAGAGGTATTTCAAACAGAACAACATATAATCTAGGAAAAAAAAAGGGGGGAAAAAAAAAAGCTGGAAGGGATCTCTGGAGGTCTCATAGTTCAACCTGCTGCTTCAAGTAGGACAAACCTCAGCGCTAGATCAGGGAGCTCAAGGCTTGCTTTGGGCAACCTATTCCAACGCTCAATCACTGTCACAGTGAAGTTTTTTCCTTACGTCCCTAGCTACCTGCTCAATAGCTGTCTGCAATTGAGGTAGCATGGACTTTCGGAGCAAAGATCTCAGTAAGAGGGCAAATACTCAGAGCAGTGTTCTTAAGGGTGAGCTACGCAAGATGCTGTTTTACATCTTTATGTTTGGTCCAGATACTTGAATGTATTGGTCTTTTTTATTTTTTTTTTTTTCTAGGACCTTCAAGCACAGACAATATTCGCAATTGTCTCTGTCTTGACAAAAATGAAAATGCATAATAAAAAAAGCGCTCTAAATATATGGGCCTAATGTTCACTCAGCTCATTTTGAGAGCTAGTAGCTTTTCTGTAAAAAATATTATCTTTAGTGGAACAGGTAAATGACAAGCCTGGAATTTCAGTCTCAAAGTGGTGTTCACACCTGCAAAGTCTGACCGGTAGCTCCAGTTATGAGAAACTATTTGACTAGGAGGTGATTGTGGTCCAGGAGAGCACTGTTAAAAAGTTTTCATTCCTTAGAAAGAATCTACCAAGGCAGGAACAAAACTGAGATCAAAGCATACAAGGTAAGGCTCTGCAGGAAAACCCATCATTCTGTCAGGCTAGCCAGACAACAAGCAAGGAGACCCTCGCAAGCATGCGGAATGGAGCTAAGTGTACAAGACAGCATCACATATCAAAGCAGTCAAAGTATCATTTCCGTATTACTGAGAAGAAAAACCCTCCAAAATGTAATAAAATCATTCTGGATTCAAAACCCTCACCCAAAAAGCAAAAATGTGCTATATAAGCCAAAAGAAGGACTCCAGTTGTTAGAGGCTTTGTGAATATTTGTGACGCACATGAAGAATGCTCCAAAACTTAGAAAAACAATCCAGCTTCTGAAAGGGAAACACCCACTGACACAAATACTTTAGAAGGAGCTAAGTGTCTCACTTGAGATCAAAATGTACCAGGTTTACATGTGTCGTGAGTAGAAAGTGCAGTGAGTAAAAGGGAAGACAATATTCCAGATGAAAAGCTGATTGCTACTGACACGTGTGAGTCCTCCCAAACCGCAACCCAGCGCCTCCCTCAGAATTTAATTATTTTTTGTGTTCCATACTTAGAAAGAAACTGCATATGTGGAGCAAAAACATATTCACATAATGTCACAGAGTAAGGGCATACATTCATCTCAAGCCACTAATATAACCGCCCTCTATAGCCACATAACAAAAGCATGGGTAAAGCAATGAATATGTAAACAGTTTAGAATGTGCTTATAGAAAGTCTTCATATAAATCATTAATGTGGTACAAGGTAAAAGACAGTCTCCACAGGAGATTTAATGTGACATCTGAGAACATAAAGAATTTGTGGTTGCTCCATTTCAAAACCCAGTACTCCAAACCTGTTGGACTTTTAGCTGTCTTCCAAACAGAAAAATATTTTGAAATGTCAGGATATTTTATAGAACTGCTCTGGGAAGCAATACTTAAATTTTTATACAGAGACTAGCTGTTTCTTCCTGTTTATGAGTTTTAAATATTCAGCTGTTTGTCAAACTACAGGGCTTACAACTATATCTACTTTTTTTTTTTTTTAACAGCAGGGATATTTACTGCAGTAGGGTCCTAGAGCCGAATTTTTGTATAATCCTGCAAAGACTGAACATTAAACAGGGTTATAGGATAACTCAGCTTGGAAGGGACCCAAGGAGGACATTTAGTCCAAACTCTTGCTTAGAATAATTAGTGTACACACTTTCTTCTCAGTCTAAATATTAGTGGGAAAATTCAGATACTTCTGGTTTATATTTTTTCCAAACTCAACATTGTACTACACAAACAGTTCTGAAATAACAACAGTGAGTGGTAAATCCCCCTGAACTTACTTTTGTGTTAATACATTTAATATATGTAATATTTTTTGTGACAGTGAAACTTGAAATGATGAAACATTTGAAGTTTATCATTAATTTAAATACAATGAAGTAAACACACAGTGTGTAATCATATGAGCTAGTTTTTTTCTGAGTAAACTGAAGTATAACTCCAGTGTTCTTAGAACATCAACAAAATCAGGAAATGATTGCAACTGGCATTTATAATAAGCACTAGATATGGTTGATGTATGAGATAATTATAATGCTTTGCAGGAAAATCTAATAAATCCCAGAACAGTTACTCTGTAAAATCTATTTTTATGGAAATAAGGGTATGAATATGTCATCTATTACAGCAAGAGGGCTATACAGAAAATTCTGACAGCCTCAGTCAAAAGCAGTGTCCACTCCTGAAAGGTAATTGTTTCTGAAGTTTTGTACACACAAAATAACAGGTGTTCCATTTTCTGAAATGAATGGTTTAATATTAAAATATTAAAATCTTCAGAATTTGCACAGCTTGATGAACTTCTACAAGAGACATGCACCTGTTTTGCAACAGAGGTTAAAAGACTGAATTAATTGTGGTGGATGTAGTTTAATATTTTGGGAATCAATAATGTACAAAGAGTTTGAGTTTGAGTTAAACTTCTGATGTATGTAGCATCCCAAGACTAGCTGAGGCTTTGGATGCATATGGTTGTATTAGATATGAGCTATAATGAAAAACATCCTAATTCTAATTCTACAGTTAAACTGAAAAATCCCTGTTATTGTTTTTAGAAGAGGTTAGTAAACTGGAGTTACTTGTGATTTACACAGCCCAAGGATGGAAAGCTCATTCTCAATCTTCCATTTACAATTCTTTAACTTCTATGGATATGAAAAACAAAAGACAGACTATCCCCTAGAGAGCTGACAGATGATTGAGAGAATAATCTGTCATTCCTAATCTTGGTTTTAAAGCATTTCTTGAATGCTTCAGGTCCTTTTTGCCTGGGAATGCTCTTGAAGTTTTCATCTCTAAAAGATGATAGAAAGCTATTAATATGACTTTATGCTTGCCTGAGTTCCCCAAGGGCAAGCTTTCAGTATTAGATATCTAAGATAGGCATCTATAATCCATTTTGCATCAACTAGGATGGCATTTACACATTTGCAAGAATTATAACCAGTAGGTAACTTGATGCAGATGCCTAACTTTAAGTGCTGCAGCAAACGGTTCTGGAAAACATCCCAGTTCTCAAAAAGTCACATAAACATGTGCTTAACCTTGGACATAAGGTTCCTCTGAAAGCCATGCAACTAGTGAATTGCTCACATACTTTCGGGAGTCAGAGTTGATTTAGAAACTTAGAAGCAGATCATGTGAATTGGATATATCTCAGTCTTGAGAACTGTCAATGAGCTGCCATTTTAGCTACTTCAGTCATAATTTTTTATCACTGGTATGTTAATACTTCTTAAAGTAGAGTGAAGATGAGTAGAAAATACCCAGCAAGAAAGAACACTAGCAGACAGAACAACTCCTTTGGCAATCTGCTTGCTGTTGTGTTAGTAGATGTGCCACTAGAAACCAGCTTCACTTACAACTAATATTTCTGGTTGATCCCAGTTTTTCAGTGTGCAACACATTTTCTTCCTCTTTAAAAATTTTTCAATTCAGCCCTCTCACCGAAAACATTTCTTATTCACTAGGTTGACTCAGGTGTCCTAGTCTCCTTGACATGATAGCAACATTTTTGTCCTATCAAAGAAAGAAGTAGAAACATAAAACATAATGTGGAACTTAAATAAATCTTTGCATAAGATCTTCAGGTTTTGATTCAGAGAAGCTGACACGCTCTCTTCACTCAGGTCTTGAAGGTATTAATTCCCTTTGAGTCAATTCTCTAAGCCTTTTGTTAGCGTTCCTCTTCTGTACCTGCTTCTTTGAGAAAAGCCATTTCCCCATAGAATAAGAAATTTCCAAATGAGAAGTGATATGAATCTTTGAGGAGCCAAGTGACTACCACATGAAAAGAAGATAATGGGATATATTTTATCTGGATTGAGAAGCATCTGCCAAGTACATCTCAGAGGAGCTGCCTGTTAAGAAGAGTTTAAAATAGATTGTTTACCCCATTAAATATCAGCAGAAACTCTACTTTTGCATTGATTTCCTCCATCTATATTCTCAGCTGGGAAAGCATAAAATATTTTAGAGAGAGAAAAGAAAATATTGTGGAGTGATGCAGCAACTGGAGAAAAAATTAGGCTTGTATGGGTAAGAGTATCACATTCTTTGCTGTCTTGTTTTTATACTCTCCTCGTATTTTTCCTGTGCAGTGTTTATAATTAAGGAGAAGGATTAGGGTCTAGATACAAAGCCTGTTGCTACTACTGGGAATTCTTTTCTCAACAAGGTTGAAATCTAGCCCATGAATCCCTTAGCTTTACCCAAGGAGGGAAATAAAGACCCGAACTGCATTTGGGGTTTGGGTGGGGTTTTCATTTCTTTGTTTCGGATTTTTTTTTTTTTTTTTTTTTGGTTAACAGTATAGATTTCCAGTTCCTCAAAAATTTGAACATCTATTAAGTTCACAGATCAATTAAATTAGGTACATGCTTAACCATCTTGATAAACTGAGGCCTTACTTGATAGTAGGAGCTCCTGAGGGCATGTGAGAAGAAGTTAAAGCTGGGGCATTCCGAAGAGCAAGATCCTGGCATTAGCATAATGTCTACATGGAAAATATTGATGAGAGCCTGGTAAAAGAGACTGGGTTTCTTACATTTTAATTTCTTCATTAGGTTTTTAATTTATTTCAATTCAAAAGGTTTAACTCTTTTTTTTTCTTCAAGAACCTTTTGAAAAGTTCATAGAGACACTACAGAATTAAAACAGTTTGGTGGGTGCTATAGCATACATTATCTCAAAGATACTATTTTAGCATGAACAGCTTTTAAAACTTAATCACCTAACCAGCACGCATTCCTAACTGATCTCTCCCTCTAGGACTGCTACATTTTCTTGACCTTTTAATAACTGATGACTTTAGAGAAAAGATTGTTCAGATAGCTTCTTAAAAGTCAAAAGAAGATCTGAGGTATATTTGCAAGATCTGAAGAAGACATCCCTAAAGCAAGTCGTGGCCTTGTGAAGTTCTGATTTTCTTGTTCTTCCCACATGCTGCAGTAACTCTTCCAGGGACAGAAGTTGGAGACTGGGGTGGGCTGAATTGGTCTGCGTTTGAGGAAGCTCATCTGGGAGATACCAGTCACCTACTGCTTCCTCTGTATGTGAGGGTGGGCTATTTAGTTTATTAAAGAGAAAATAAAGTCTACGTCTGTTTCAAGTTCAGGTATCTATGGCTCTAAACACACATGGAGGAACAAGTAGATGGTAAAGTCTTTTACCAACCCTTTTACAAAGGGAGGTCTCTTGTCCTCCCTATCAAACTGTTAAGTTTCAGATCTTTTCTGCAAAAGTATGTAAATTATGGTTGTTTTTTCTTCATTTTCTTCTTCTGGTTTTCTTGAATTAGCTTCATTCTTTAAATAGCTTCATTCTCACACCCTGCATGTGTATTCTATATAATAGTTAGGTTTAACTCTAAATTTACACTGTATGGGTAATGCTTTTTTAAAAAATTATTTAAGTCTTAGAAGTTACTTTAACAAAGTTGCTGTTGCTTCTGCCAGCAGTGATGTGGCCCCATGAGCGGAAGGTAGGGTTGGATAACATCTGCACTGCCTGCTTTATTCTTGCTTGCGTACCCAAGGAGAGCCATCTCTTCTAGCAGCCAGTCATGCGTGTCATTGTAGTTCCAGCTGGTTGAAGCCTCTTGCTTAGAGGGTTGTAGTATTGACAAGTTTGTGTCCTGCTGTGTGGCAGACAGAATTTTTCCACCTTTCTGAGGAATATGAAAGTTCATATTCTACACTTTACTGTTTGAGCTTTATACTGATATGATGCTACCATCTTCAGTAACATTATCTTAGTGTGAAAGCAAACTGGCATGATGAAAATCTGGGCTGAGTTTTCAACTAGGAAAAGATTTTCTGATGAGCTCAGTGATAGATCTGCAGCTTCACTTTTGAAAGTTTGATCTGTCCCTTCTGTATGTTACATCTGCTTTCTATGTTGCAGAAAGAACATTTTGTTTATAATTGCACTTGGTTTTTGCCTGGCATATGTTTGGGTAAGTGCACTTGCCAGAAAAATTGTGGAATATTCTTCTTTGTAACAAATGTAAACAAGTTTCAGAGTTGTGTAGTCTCTCTGATAGCAAATACCATTTTTTATAGTTGCAAGGCTCTGCATGTGATGTAGAAGCTCAGTACTCTTGAAGTGAAGACCTGTTTACCAGATCTTCCTCAGATGTCTGTTGTCCCAGATCTACCACTCTTGGCTGAACTCTGACAACTGATAAAAGCTGAGAGAACGAGCCTATGCTATCGGCTGAGCAGGCAACACTTCGTACTGCACTAATCTCCTGAAGCCTGGTGAGAAATTGTATGAGTGAAGCAGTGAAGTGGCCTCAAAGAGATTTACTGATTTGTTTCCTATTGAACATAACAAACCCCAAAAGATTTTATTAGTAGTTTTAGCCAACGATTATAATAGAAAGGTGTTCATTGGTTTCAGATGGGTTTTGATTAGACACAAGAAAGATTGAATTAAAATATACAGAATGTTTAAAAGAAGACTGAAGAGGACAATAAAGATCAGTCAGTTCTTATGGCAAAACTGTTCCTTGGACTGTATGTATAAGCATCTTGAGGATGTTGAATAACAGAAATATAATTTCTAATAATAATAATAATAATAATAATAATAATAATTTTAAAAAAGTCTAGAGGCACAGTACATCATATTTTGCAAACTGATTTTTTTTAATTTCTTTTTTTTAATGTTACTATTATAAGCTAAAATGGATTTTACCTGGAACATAGAAGAAAATGTTTAAGGATGGAGACGGGTCCATTCTGTCCTGTTTGATAGTAGTTCATATTGCACAGCTTCCTATGGTTTATACTTCACTCTTAACTCCTTAAGCTTCCTATGGCCAGTGTCAGTGCATCCACTCTGAAAAGTGAACTTGAAGAAATCCTATTTGCATAATGTTTATGTTCAATTTTGAAAACATATCCTGGAGAGTGAATGGAAACATTATAGTCCAGAAAAGATGATAAATGTAAAACAGTATTAAAAATGTTCAATGACCTCAAGAAGTCATTGCTTAAGGGACCATGTCAGTCAAGAGAAAAACTAACTTGAGTATAATGTTAATTGTGTGATTCCTCTTAGAAGATTGTGGTTTTGTTTGTTTAACTGTGATATTAGTACAATTACGCACAAAGCAGAGGTCAATAGTTATTCAGTTTGAACTAGAAGACAGGATATTAGAGTAATTTGACTGGAAAGAACTAAAGATATGAGAAGTCTTTCAAGCGAATGAAAGTTTGATAATGAAAGGTCTTAGGTTTAGTATTGATTCATGAAAAAAAAAACCAAAACAAATTTTGCAATAGCCTAGAGCTGATGGTAAATGTTAATAATGAGCGGGGCCGAATTATTTCAACAACAACTAATGGGGGCGCGGGGGGAAGAGGTTCAAAACCTTCCGTATCCACTGCAGAATTGGAAGGAATAGCAGTTATATACTTTGTTTCAGTTGGCTTGCCTGACAACTCAGTCACGAGATTGGAATTGAAATCTATTATTGTGACTAATCTGAGCCAGAAGCAGCATTCAGAAGTCCAACAGTACCAACAAGCCCCAGTTTTACATTCCAGAAAATCTAAGCATCACGGAAGAAAGGCAGAAGTTACCTGTGGATATACAGAAAGGATGACCGAAGCCATTCTGAACAGTCAAACAGGCAAGCAAAAAGTCACTTAAGAGAAAGTAAACTCAGCTGCTTTAAAAATCATGAGAAAGTCAAGCAAAATCCAAGTAAAAGTGAAAGCTCAATAAGTAATCATATAGCTACTGTTTGAAATGGCTTGTGGATAACACTGAATACAGAAACATAGGTTTACATTTCTAGCAAGGGGGCATATTGTCTTCGTGATGTGTAGAAATGGAGCAGTTAGTAAGCTTAGCTACTTCCAGTGACGCTATTTGTCTAAAGTTTTAATTAATTCTGAAAACATATTGAAAATGCTAACAAACATTTGATTGTAGGTTTTTCATTGTTTTCTGCCTGCGCAAACACAGTGAGCAAACCTCTACCGCCATGTGCCAGCTTGGTGCCATCCAGCGAATTCATTCTGAATACATCTGCTAAGCCATAAGCAGAACATACAAGGTATGTTCAGATTCATTATTCTTCTCTTAACTGTACGCATACTGCACACAAGAATAAATTTAACTGCACTTTAAAGAAATGCTACTGGAATGAAATTTAACTGACTTCTTAAAATGATGTCCTGCCTAACCAGGAAACAGCTAGACGTGCACTCACGCTTCTTCCATATATTCCCCATGAAGATTTCACATTGCTGTGACACTAGCTATACACAATGAATTTATTTCATGTTTGAGGTGATACATTCACAACACTGTAGTCATTTATTTTGACAACATAGTCATCACAAAGCAACAGGGCGTGTAAGTTCTTTGCTCCAAGGGCATTGGGGATTGAATGTTTGACTTCCCCTCTGAAAATGAAGCCGAATAAAACACCCAAAAGATGACAGTTTTATCAGCTTAAGTGAAGAAGCAGTTCTTGGAGTACTGAAAACTTCATGAGAAGTTGCAAACTGATGAATACATTAAGTCAATAAACTTACTTCATTATTAAACTGTTTGGTATACCCTTGCTCAAACACATTAAATATGTTGATTTTTTCATACTTGAAAACCAGTAGGAAATACTATTCCATTTTTGTATCTCCACAAGTCACTTTCACTCAGTTACAGAACACTTCGAGGTGATTTAAAGAAATCAGTAGCTGATTTGACTAACTACTTAAAAGTTGGTTGTCTAACTATCCCAAACCTTCTCAGGTTCCTGGAGAAGTTTAATAACTGCAAACCATCCTGACTGTGACAAAAATAAGGTAAAATATGGACAGCATTAGCCCTAGTCTGGCCTGATATTTAGCTCATCAGGCCAGTTAAACAGGAGCACAACACTTCTTTCCCCAGTTGCAGTCCATTGGTGTACATCATCACCTGGGATGGGGTTGGATTAAGAGATGTGCTTCGAATTCAGACCCATGATGCAGAGTAAAATTCCAATTTCTTAGGGATGCACTAGATCTTTGGGGGAATTTGTGCTATTGAAAAACTAAGAGACCCCCATCCAAAAAACTTGCCTGCTCAGGTCCCAGATTGTAAGTGGTTTGTCCATGAAACTCCCACAGAAATTCTTCTTCTACTCTTACATGACTTCTTTCAGCCCCATTCAGTCTGCAAAGTTTCTGATAGTTATCTTAAGAGAGAGGTAGATTCATCAATTATTTTGCCTGAAAAAAAAAAAAACCTGTTAACTTGATGAGTGACTTTCAAAAATGAAGTTCAAAAACTTCACAAGTTTTAAAAGCCAAATTTTTCCAAACCCATGTGTACAAAAGGCCTTAGGCATTAAAGAAATGGCAATGGTTACACCAAAGCAGAGTTGTGTTTTCTTGTACATCAAATAGCATCACTAATTATTTTATTTGAAAAGTACTTTCTTTTGATGAGATTTTTCAGAACAAAAGTTTTCTTAAGTATAATAATTTGTATACATAATACATCTTAGGAGGAATGGCAGATCACAAAGTGATGGAGGCAACTTAAGCTTCATCAACTCATTATGCAGGAACAGAGAGTGGGAGATGCTGAGATATGAAACGGAATGGGAAATTACACCAGAAGAACAGTGGCCTATATTTTGCTCTTTACAATACATAATTACTTTCTAGTACATCTGTGTATTGTGTAGTGTCCACTTTGATACTCTTCCTTCTTTAAAGACACGAAATCTCATCTGCCTTCCATTGAAGTCCAGGGCAAAACTCCTGCTAGTTCAGTGGGGGCAGAACAGAGCCCGTGCTTCCCTCTTCTCCATGGAAAACACACTGGGATTACTTGCCATATCCACAGTTCAAAAGCATTGTTCAGAAGGTAGACTATTCACATTTTGTCAAGTGAAAAGTTTTCAAGAGAGTTCAGTCATGAATTATATAACTGAGGAAACTGTCTACAGAAAGCTGATTTTGAATCACTGAAGCATTTTAATTCTTTTTCGAAGATGGCCAAATGTTCATGTCTTTGTGTGAATTTATTTTTAGCTCTGCTTTCTCTTCTGACCTGACTGACCACTGGTCTGGTAAAGATTTGCAGCATTTTTCATGTCACAAAAAAAGAAATACTATGTGCTCTCAAATTTACATGGTGGTAATGAGGAAATACTTACAGCGTTTTCAGATTTGTCACTAAGTTGTGTGAAGTTTTGTGGAAATCCGTGCTTTGGTTTGCATCTTTCAAAACCAGACCTCCTCCATTTGACTATTTAAATTCAAATATCTGGGTGTATAATATTTCCTCTTAAATTTATGTCCATCACAAACAGTCAGAGTTGGCTTATGAGGAGAACAGTAAGTTGATTAGGTGTTACTGATTTAGGTACAAGTCGTGTCATACATCGGCCCACTGAAAAACAAAAACCATGGAATTTCATCCAGAGTTACCAACTTCATTGACATTGTATGTATTACTCGTACCCACTTCACTATTTTTACTCCAAAGTTTCACATTTACATGTGATCTTTATACTTGATCAAATTCTTAACACCACAGACAGTAACATACACTTTAATGTGTAGATATGAACTGTCTCTCTTCCTTCAAACACTGTGTCTATGATCTTTTATGATTCAGCATCATTAAAAATATATTTTAGGGTTGCAGAGTAAATAATTTGCAAAGATAAAAAAAATAAATAATTGCTTTCAGTAATCTTGCCTTTAATCAAAAAATCTATTTTAGTAGAAGTAGTGTTGATTAAATTCACTTAAAATGAAAGGCTAGGTGCTCGAAGGATCTTAATAGTGTTCACACAGAAACCACTCAAATATTGCAAGTAATAATTGGATAAAGAAACTTTATATGTTCTACACTTCTGAAAGGTCATTAAGAGATAAGTAATGCACAGGTAATAGGCAGAACCAGTTGACTTATCACATCTTGACTCCTGAGGGGAATCAACACAAGGGGCCCTAGAAACAACACGCTATTTAACTTGCGTGACCACGAGACATAAATTCACAAACCGAGTAGGACAAGTTCCCATCTCTGTGCTACCAAAGTAAAGCTGGAATATCCCAGCTGCCTGCAGAGGAATGGCTCTGAAGTGACAGCACAGGAATGAAGAAAAGATTTTTGGTTGGGTGCCGGCAGGTTTTTGGCATGCTGAAGCGCTTAGAGAGAAAAGGCAGCCGACAGCGGAAGGTGAAGAGGCTCTGGTCCTCACTTCCACCAGCTCATCCAACCATTGAGGGGTCAGGAGCATCACCCCCAGAAGAGATTCAAGCAGGACCAGCATCTTGTAAAACTGATTATAACGAAAAGAGATATATGTACATGTAGCATGAAATTTTGGCTATATATATAGGTTAATGGAGTTTAGCTATTGGCCTCCATGAGAGCAGATTACAAGCACTTTTTTTTTTTTTTTTTTTTCATGATATCTACCTACCTCTTATTGTGTCAGGGTAGTATGAGGAGAGCAAACGGGAAATTTCATCTTGTGAGCAGCACTGAAATAACCTGAACGGTGTGAGTGCTCTGTATCCCAGCAGAACAAACTGCACACTGGCTTTGGAGAAAGAGGATGTCGGGGAGCAGATCCCAAACTGCTCTGGGGATCCTCCCTCTCCTCAGCCCCACTCGGAAACATAAGCAAACTTTAGCTGAGATAAAAACCATTTTCTTTTGAGTGTGTTTATACAATCTCAGGAGAAAACTGACTTCAAGATGTCTAGGATTGCAAATTACGCAGGGACCACAGTTAGTCTATACTGAGGTAGCGGATCCCCTTAGGGCTGATGGTCGTCCCCTCTCTCTGACCAGCTACCAAGTCTCAAAGTTAGAGCTAGAAAAAGTCATGTCCCAGTTTGTTTTAAATCTGGTCAGATGATAAAGGCAAAGAATGCCCTTTGCAGTGGGAAGAAGAGCCTCCATCGTACACTGAGTGTACCTCAGCACCCTTGTTGGGATGTACTGTCAGACTGGGCAAGAACCAGCAAGGAAGTGGAACATAAAACAATCTCTGGCCCCAGGAACTGGGAATGTGTCAAGAGCAGCTTATGGACACTTTGCAGGAATGGCCACCTGGAAGCTGAGCACCTTAACTTGCAGCAGTACCTGTGTCCTTAAGCACGTAAGTATTGTTAGTGCAGATAGTGAATAGAAGTGTTATTGTAAGTGGTAATTACATAGTCCGAAGTACACATAGATCTTATTGTGTTCCTGCACTCTATCTCTGCTCACCAATAAATATGACTAACAACTATGACAATAATAATAATAATTGGGGAAAAAAAGAAAACCCACAGCACAACCTCTAAATGGAAAAATAACATATATATTCTTTTATTTAGTCCTCTTAAACTCCAGTTGGAAAGACTGGGAGTAAATGAAGACAGAATAACACCCACAGTCTCTGTAGGAGATTGCTTCCCACACTGACGCGTATGCTTGGGTACTCAGAAGAAATTATATGCACTGAAAATACAACTTGTTGTGTCAAAAGAATCTGGTAATTTTGAATAAAAAAATTAAAATTGTTAAGCGCCAAGTTATATCCTAGACCAGTAAGTATAGTTCCTGTTGACATTGTATTCATCCCTAGCAGCAGGAACCTACAGTATTATGTTCCATAGCTGTGTTTCACTAATGGTTTTTATTAAAATGATATTTGCAAATAACTGCATAATTCACAAGATGCAGTCTACCTAGGGCTCTTACCAATTTACTGTATTCTACTTGTCTTAAAACTTGAAAAATTCTTTTGACATTTTCAAACATTTTACCTGGCTGTTTTCTTTAGGATTTGTTCCCCCCCC
>JAOBAS010000083.1:39066238-39077872 GCA_025311575.1 Elanoides forficatus
GTGAGTGATTGGAAATTAATTGTATTTCTTACCTTTCTATTACACATGGTGCAATTTTTACCTACTGATCTTTG
Source organism: Elanoides forficatus (assembly GCA_025311575.1). Taxonomy (NCBI): domain Eukaryota; kingdom Metazoa; phylum Chordata; class Aves; order Accipitriformes; family Accipitridae; genus Elanoides; species Elanoides forficatus. The sequence goes on from JAOBAS010000083.1 coordinate 39,066,313, forward strand.
CCTCGGTGTTTGTACACTTCAACAAAACAAAGACTTTCAACTTCCTGGGTCTTGGGACATGACTCTGCAAATCATCCTAAATCCCCGCTGAGCTGTTTGGGGCTGGAAGATGCATGCTGCACGTAGTGCTCCTTAGCACTTTCCATCTCCTCTTTTGTGACAGCTGGGAAGGAGGAAAACAAAAATTAAGTGAATGTGACAGTGAAGAGTGGAGAGGCACAGAACTGCAACACTCAAGAGGAGACTAGGAAGGACTGGGCTTTCCTGGTTCAGGCAGCTGGTACCACGCCTTGGATTTCCATCCAAGACAGAAAAGATAGATTTCAATAAGGAAAGAAGAAACGTAAGGCATCTGCAGAAGTGAAAGACTGCCATGTTGTTGTAACAGACCACTGCAGAGGATAATTCATGCTACGGTAAATTATCAGTGATATGTGAAGTTATTGGTCACAAGTGACTTTTGGGCTCATTGGCTTTCCTCAATCTATAAACGAAAGTTGTTTATATAGAATTGCCATTAGGAGACAGATGCGAGATCTGTTCTTCATCTGGGTCTCATCCATGACGAATATGTGGTTATTGTCTGAAGTCCTACAGCAAGATAATAACTTTTTTTGAAAATGATGGTGCTACTAATTATGTCACTTTTCCATTGCAGTATCAGAGCCCACTGTCCATCTGTGTTTTTTGAGATTTGACACAGTAAGAATAGCTGAAAACATTTCAAACATTGGTAGGTGGATTCTTATGCAGAAGTAAAAAAAGAAAATAGTTTCTAACTCCCTCCTTCAAAATTGAACACCTTTCAGTTTTTCATTTACTATCAAAGGCCTAAATTCTTTTATGAAACATTCATATTTTGCCAGATATATCTTAGTTTAACAAAAGTAGAAAGAAAAGTTGTGCTTCCACTAGGGTTTGATTTAAGAGAAAAAGGATTTTTTTTTTTTTTTCATTTTTAATTCAGTTCTGTTGCTTTATTCTTTTTATTCCTCTTCTCTGCTAAGGTTTATCTCATTAAAGAAATTAAAGACCTACCTTTCTTTTGATTATGACAAAGGAATAGAATATCTGAACAGTCAGATTATGGAAAAAAATAAGTTTGCTGATGTAAAGTTGTATGATTCAGATCAGGTATTAGGGGTTTTTTTTAACTGACTTCCTTTGTGGCAACTATGTAGTCAGAAAATGATACAAAGTTTATAAACAGTAATCTAAAATTTAAAGTTTCATTTTGAATGAAAATCACAAATGTAGAAATCTCAGGAATAATCTTCTGAAAGCAACTCACTAAATGTGGAAAGATATGAACAAGAAATGCCAATCTGCTCCCGGGGGGCTGGTAACTTTTGTATAGCTCCATTGCAGTGTAAGACCTTCCCACGAAAGATTTCCTATGGTCAGAAAATACGTATAGAAGTAATAGTGGATGAGAGAGGAAGATATGGAAATCGAAGGCCGCCTTTGCCTCTGGTGGACACTCTGCAATCTGTAGCGGATATTTTCTCAGGTGCATGGGGTAATCTAATATCCCCCAGCAACTACAGAGCAAGAAACCCTTTGCCTGCACTTCTGCAAACCCTCGGTACTAAATTACCTCCCGTTGTGTTTTGCTCACGTAAGTTTTTTCTAAGATAACTGCTTGGGTTCATAAATGGCCAGATTTTCTTTTTTTTTTTTTTTTTCCTCAACTATCTTTATATGCGGGGTACATTGACTCTGAGAAACTGGTTTCATTTTAAATGAAGAAAAATTAGAAACTAGTTAACTTCAGCCTGTTAACAGACAGTGTGAAGGGCTCAACCAGATGAAGGAAGAATGACTATCAATTCAAACCCGTAGGCACACATTTTCTTGATAATTAATCAAAGATCTTTTTCTACTTGAGCATCTGGCTTCTCCAAAGAAAAGTGTCAGATGAAGAAAATGATGGAGAAGAGTGAGTGTGATCCTTGTCACTTCACCACACAGAGCAGGTGCTCAGGCTCTGCCACGTTATTCTGGGTTTTTACTCCTACCAGCAGATTTTGTCAGGTGTCGTCTTGTGTATATTTGGGGTATTTTCCCATAGTTCTTAATCTCCTCACGGCTAGAAGTACGTTTCTGGTAGGAACAGCTTGTAAGAAAGAAAGAGCAGCCTAAGAGCTCTTTAAAACGTCAATGGGTCTTCAAGATAACAGCCTGGGCGTCAGCAGAGCCGGCTGGCCATGGCGATTTTCACAGCGGAAAGGGGAAAAGGCCACTGCGCTTCCGTGACAGGTGTCACACGTATCAGTGATGGCTAAAGAGGAAATCTGCAGCCTGATAACAGGAATGAGACAAGGCTTAGCAGATTACCTGCAAAATCTGTATTTCCTATGGCTTTATGGCAGTTTTATTTTCACAATGCGGGGATGGGTGTAACTCTGAAGGAGAGGGGAAAAAAAAGTCAAGCCGATTTCCCATTTGCAGCTGAAAGCTAATCAACAGGCAGGCAGCAACAGCAGTGGCATTTGTTAATATGAATCATGTGTTGGTGACACTGGGTTAAATTTATTGTAATGGAGTTAGAACTGTTTTACTGAACAGAATTTTAAAAATGTAATTGCATGACAGGAAACAAAGTTAATCGTGAGTGAAGCGCCTCAAGAACCCTCTGCAGTTCCAAACAGAGAAACTAGATAGAAGAGGCTGTCAATTTGATCTTTATTACGATAAGGATTTATAATAGAACTAGCACTCCTGAGTGTTTCCTTGAGTTAGCCAGATTTTCCAAAGCATGCAATACCTGGCCGAAATAAAACTAGATTCTGCAAAGAACTTTAAAATAAAATGTTGAAATGTCTTCAACAACAAAAAGGAGACGTTTTAATGCATGCGTCCCTTTGTCCCCCCCAACAAACAGAGCACCTGTGTTTGCGGGACAGAGAAGTAGATTCGGCCCTTCCTTAATTTACAGAGAAATCCTGCTTTCCTTTTTCTTGCCGAACAACACACCTCTGTTTGCATTTTCAGTATTATGGAGACTAGGCGTCTTTAGCACACAATGAAGAAGATAAAGCTATTTTCTCTGGGTGTCAGATATCTATCAGATTTTGAGAAGTGCTGCTACCTTAAACCAGACTACCTGGTACTGCTCGGCTCCTGTGACCTGAACAGGCAAAACAGCATCTCATTATTTTCCCTTAATTGCTCAATTAAGTCTATGGTCACTTGGTACCATCAGAGCAGCAGGGAGAAGCCAGAATGTAAAGGCAGCCCTTTACCCTGATGTTGTACAGTATGCAATATCTTTTCTTATCCAGCTAAACCCTATTTACACGACTCAGTTCACTGCTTAGATAAATTCGAAAGTGGCAAAACCAAGGTGTTTCTTCAGTTCCATTCTTCCCAAACATGACAATCTTGTTTACATAAGGACCATTTGAATTCACAGACAAATAAACCTTGAAAGAAGATTCATAAGACTCTGTGTGTGTTGCAAGTTCCAGTGATGCCAAACTGTAATGATAAAATTTGGAATAACATTAAATGTAGAATGAATGCTGCTATTCTAATGCAAATTTGAAGCTGATTAGCATTCCTAGTTTTAATAATATTAATAGCAACAATGTCAGATGAAGTAAAGTGATATTGTTATGTGTTCTATGCAAAAGTTCCTTTTTTTATTTTTTGATTGTAATTTTGTATAAATTTAGAATGTCTTCAGATTGCCCCATAGCAGAACACTTGGTCAGATCCTTTCCTTACTCTTGTGTTATTTTTCAGCACAATTTCTGAGTGAACTAGCTTGAGGAAGTGTAATAGAACTACATAAATGCCTACATGGAAGAGATCATGTGTAAAAGCTGTATAAATTAAAGGTAAGAATTTGATAATGAATTTCATTCTTGCTTTCTCTTAAACTTCTTGTTGGAAGTAAATGTTTCAAAGCACTAAGAAGCAAGATGCACAATTTATCTATGTTTCTGATAGATTCAGTATGAGCTTTTAAGAGACAGTATTTTTTACTAGTTAAGTACAACTTTAAAACACCTGCAGTTTTATCACCTTTTATCACCTTTATCAATTTTCTCATTAGGCACCAAGAGTTTTAAGAATGAACTTGATTTCACATTCTGACGTATGAAAATGGTCAATGACTGACATAACTGCCTTAATGAATTCATTGTAAAATAAATATTCTAGGCTATTTATAATTTTATCACATTTAGGAAGAAATTCATCACTGCATGAAGCAACAGAAAAAGTCTGGGCTTCACCCTTTAACTCTGAGTAACAAATTGTTTTAACTAAATTGCTAATAATTATGAACCATGACATAAGCCTAAGAGTTTAATGTCACTATTTAATCACATGTGGACTGTATCCACTAACCACCATTATGACTCAGTTTATCAGTTTCATTATTTATCCTGCAAGGATAATACTAACCAAAAAAAAGCAATGAAATACAATAGATAAATTCAGCTCATTTATGCTTTTTTCTATCTTCCAGCCACCACTGAAATTGCATTTTTTAATAGCAAGAGTCCTCTACTTTCTTCAAGGACAAAACTTGTCTGTGTTCAAAATATAGTCAGTCAATATTAGCCTAAATGGGTAAAACTACATAAGTGTAGCTTAGTTAAATATTCTAAATTAAATATATTTGGGAGTCTGCAAAATGGTGAAGGCAATAATCAGATTTATATTTGTATAAATGAAAAATGACAAAAAGCATTAAACAGTGTATATGTAAAACAAATGAAGTAATTAGTCAACCAGGTGAATGAGAGACGATAGGTAGTGGAGTACCTAGTAGGTAACCCATTGAGACAAAACTTTATTAATTCAAATTTCTAAGTATCTAAATTGCTTTGTTAAGCAGAATGGAAAATTAATTAAAAAATGAAAACAGTCATGACATTTAACTCTATTCAAACTGCAAATGAAGTGAATGAATCAGACATTCTGGAAAAAAAGAAAGGGAAGAAGTTCAATACTAAACAGGCAAAAATGAAGTACAGAATTAATGGTTTTCAGCCTCTTGAGTACTTCCAGAGTGATACATCTCATCAGAGGTCCACCTTTTGTAGCTTGTCTTGGTCTCTATCTAATGGCTTAATCATAGAAAAAATAATCTCTTTTCTTAGTTTTCTGCTTCATTTACTGATCATCTTCAATGAGGCAGGGTCATGAAAAAAATCGTCATAGAACTATAAATTTGAACATTCTGGGGAAAATTTTCAGAGTGGGAATGCTACATTTCTTCTTGAAATTAAAATTCTCTCTTCACCATAGGCCCATAAGCACTTTTGTCTTAGTTTTAACAGGGTCTTTGATTTTCTTTCTTCTGCTGTCTTAAAATGCTTCATGTATTTAATGCAGACTGTTCAAATAGACAGTCTTTAAGATAAAAGGCTGCCAGAGTTACTGAAGAATGTTTGTGTGGCAGACTGTTAATTCACATATAACCAGAATTTTATATACTTATATATATATATATATTCTATTATATTATAAAAATATGCTTGTTATAAAATATTTAGCTTCTGTTGTAACCAATATTGCATTATATTCTGTTTACTATAATGTAAAATTATAACATCTTTTATATGTATAACGAACATAGTATATAATACTAAACTTATGAAATTGGACTATCTACATGAACAGTTCCCATGTCCAGAATCATAGTCACAGTGCTGCTTCCCACATTCTGGGGAGGCACGGGAGTCCTTTTATCCCCTATAGACTATGCTGAAGCCAAAGAGGGGTGAGACATGATCCTCGCTGTACCTATGGAAGTATTTATTTCCTTTTATCTCCTGATACTTAACATGGACAATTGGCTTATAGATAGAGTTTTCTGGTACATCAGGTTGCTCCCAGCTATTTTCCTTCTCAGGACTGGTCTTTGGCATCCAACCACACTGAACTCTAATTCTAGCAATGGTTCAAACCCTAGACTGGGTTTGAACCACTTTACTTAATTCTAGGAAGAAGAGAAAAGCTGTTCTGGAAAGCCAAATTGCCTGGGAAGGCAGTTCTAAGTACCTTAAAAAACTCCAGAGTAGGAAGATCAAGATTACTTTACAATCTCAGTGTTAAGCACGTACTTTTGTGTGAGGCTGATGGGAAACACTAATGGTCTAATCCTGCTCCCTTGTTCACTCTCACTACTATTCTGAGAAGTCAACCCATTACAGCCAGTAGGACTATTCCACATGAGCAAATAAATACTTACTGGGAGTAAGTAGGACAGAAAAGGCCCTTAGTGGCTGTGCTAAGAAACCTATTTAAAAAATAGTTAGCGAGGGGCCAGGAAGAGTGTGCCAGAAAAATCCCATACTTCCAGCTAGAAATGTGCCAGACCCTGAGCTCAAAGGGCTGGAAATACTCTCATCACACATACTTAAAAAAGCATCCTACATTTTTCACGAAACCTTAATTTATTTATAACTAAGCTCAAGACTAGATTCCCTTTCCCCGCGTTTGCTCTACCATACAGTCATATGCAGGTATAGAAACAAAAATTATAGGGGTAAATATTGAAACATTTTGGGTTTAGTTACTCATTAAGAATATTTTATGTGTTTGTATTTAATGTTGTCCTTTTAGAAGAAATAACTGAGAGAAAATGGACTAACACTGCCATGCGTGCTTGATGAAGTAGACAGTGGAAATGACAATAATTTGAGAAAACCATATATAAGATCAGAACTTGGTTTTTTGTTCAAAAGTTACAAATAAACAAACAGGAGGAGATACTGAAAAGATATTTCACATGTAGGTATTTTGAGGCCTTCGAGTTCAACCAGTGAGGGCGAGTGTGGATTTTAGGGGGTTTTGAGTTTTGTTTTTTTTTTTTAAATTGGACTAGCTTTGGATCCCAAGTCATGTCTGTGAATAATCAGAGACGAAAATAGCTTCCATCATACAAGTGACATTAACCTAGTTTTCCTCTGGGAATAAGGAAAGCAACCATTTAAGCCTTAGTGGAAACGGCTGGGCATTGCACTCGTCTTCAGAAAGCTGCTCCTACACTGCACTCACGCCACTCGCCTCCTGAAAAGAGGAGAACGGGACCTACTAGAGAAAAAGTGCTGCTTCTCTATGTATTGGTGAGCTCCCTAGTGCTCCTCAGTGTTTTGTACATTAAAACCCAGGAGACAGATTGTATTTGTAATTGAGTGGCATGTTATGTATCATTAATAAATAGAGGGTATTTATTTCACTGTGCCGTGTGTTTTTGTCATATAACGTACACATGAGATATATGGTTAGAAACCTTTCTTTATGTCCTACCTAAAACAGCAGCACTGCACCTGATAGAAATTTTACCTGGTAGAAAATAGTACCAGAAAGTGAATTTTCCTCCAAATACCCTGAATACTGTTCTTTGAGGTTGTCGACATATTTAGCAACTACTCCAACCCTCAAGAAGTTTTGCTTCAGAAGGATTTCTTTCTCTGAACTTAAACCACAAGGATAGAGTCTATTTATTTTTCTTTTTTAAACAAGCCTTATTTCTTTAGAGGTGTTGTTGGGTCTCCTAAAGAGATACTAACTCCTATTAAGCTTAATATTGATAGATAGTTTTCTAGGAATTCAATATCAAGCTGACTGTTCAAAGTCTGAGAGGAAAAACCAGGTAATGTAGTACATCCTTTTGGTCACAGGGAAACCTTCTGGGAAAGTCTGAGAAATGAAAAACCATTGATCCTATTTCTCTGTGATTAATAGGTCAGTGAAAAGCTGCAGTTTTGAGCTGCATTTCTGACCATTCGGGCAATCTTTTTCATTGAAGATGAACATTTAGCCACAGGCTGAAGTTTCACTGTACATTTTCTGATGCCAGCCTGTAGACAAGCAGTTTATTTTTAAGTCACTGTGATCAATTCCACTTTAATGACAATGACAGCTAATTCTGACCTCATTTTTGCAACTGCATTTGCATTTGCATTTGCATTTGCTAGGAAATGCAATTGCATTTCTTTCAGTGACCTGCCAGGAAAAATACATAACTGCTGTAGCACTTGCAAACAATCCACAATGAATAATTCTCTCAGTGAGTTCAGAGTCTGCTTCTCAACATGGAATCATCATGAGTAGATTATAATTTCTTTGAATGTATTCATGATTAGACTGAACTTTGGTGAGCTGTTTTCCTTTGTGGATTAACTGTCAGCAATTAACTGCATGCCTGATTCTTGATATTTAGCGTTTGAGGTGTGTTAATTTGTGGTGTTAGGCTTTTACTGAATGCTGCTTTTTCCGCATGTCTCCAAAGGAATCTGTTGGAAGACGGCATGGAGAAAAGTTTATTAAACAAATATGGGACTTTGTGAATAAGGAAGATGGGTTTTTTTCCAAAGAAAATATTTCCCTCTTAACTAGAGCAGAACCAGATATCTGTTATGCAAAATAAAGAAGATTGTTTTCTATTAGAAACAAGGCAATGCTGAGCGAGTGTTGAGGAGCCATCAGGGCAAATAAAGAAATCTGCTGGGAACTGCAGTCACGCAAGGAGCGGGACACTTGAGCTGGACAGACTTAATCTCAGGCAACAAAAGATGGTGGTATCTTAATTCTGCTTATGCAAAACATTTTAAACATGACATAAATTAACACAAATAACTGAAATGTCTGTAAACTAAAGTGGGCTGCACTTCCATACCCACTTTTTTTTCTTATCAAAGCCAGCACTGGCTCTGAGTTTAATGAGAATTAACTCAATCCTCACACTAACATTTCCATTACTATTCTAGAAAAGCAAAAGTAAAGTTCTGCTGTGACAATATTTACTTTATACTAGTGTGTTTATGTTTAAATCATACATCTTCCTCTGCATCTCCTTCTATGGTCAAGCTTTCTTCAATCTTAACAGAAATAGTTACTAGAGTCATTAAGTTATGTTTTATTTACAGTACTAACATTTTAAAATTGTGTGCCAAAAATAATTTGGTCTTATCTTTCACTTGGCATTCAGCTGAATTCTCTTCAACCCATATCCTGCTGAATTCTATCCTGATAATACAGCTTATGTTTATCAGATACTAGGAAATAAATGTTGCCTTTGAAAAGGCATGCTGCTCTTGTCTACATAATTTCTTTTCGCTCGCTGACGATCACATGTATTTTCCTTCTTCTCTGTAAATGACTTCCTCTGGTTCGACTCTGTTATTACTTTCCGCAGAACAGTCGTGCTCTCTGTCGTGATCTGCTCCACAGTTTTGCTGCGTGGGTGGGTGTGATTTTTTTTCCCTTCGTGTTCCCTGACTCACAGAGCGTTTGATAGAGCGTGTGGAGAAAGAAGAGACGCGAGGGTGCAGACTAGCCACTAAAGCTGCACTCGTAGCGCAATGAAATGCAAGTTCTTCCGTAAGAAATATGTCCCCAGCAAAGCAGAAGGGGCAGGACCCAGCCATTCACAAAACCCCGTGCATATACATTGGATTGTGAAAGTCTCCTTGTGAGAAATGTGTCGTGGGCAGCGGCGGCCAGCAGTGCTGGGGGGTCCGCAGGGAGAACGCTGTGGTTAATGTCCTCGGGCAGATATATCACCTCTTCTCTTAGCTCTTTCTTACCTCATTTAAACAATTTATATTATGGCTTATCATACTCCAGTAGCAGCGTAACAATGCGATAATGTGAAATGGACCACTACCAGTACGATTTGTTTGCCTGAAGAAGCTTCAAACTCCCAGAAAATGCAATGCAATAATCTAATACTGTAATATAAGGATAATATACAAGTGTGTATAATAAATAATACATGATTCTGCATAAAAATCATGTAAGGTGGGTTTTTTTTGCTAAATCTACTGCTTTAAAATTATGTACTTATAATATTATTGTATATATAAATCTCTATAAAGAGGAAGAAAATACAGAGGAATTTCATTAAAACTAAAAAGCCAAAAGAAAAAGTATGTAAGAGTTAAGCTCTATTATCCTGATTTAAGAAAAAAAGATAGGATGGAATATTTATAAATTCTTTCTGGGCTTTAGATAACGGAGTTATTCTGGACAGAGTAAGGGCTAAATGGAGAAAGGTGAAATGAGACGGAAGACAGTTTAATTGAATATATGTCTGTCAAAATACTTCCCCAAATGACTGATGAAAAATGACTGGCTAAACCTCTTAATTAATCAATTCTGTAACAAAAAATAGTGTCAGGTACAACTTCCATTTTTATAGTACTTGATGGATTTGCTTTAATTGCAAATTTTTTGCCAAAATACACCTGAAAGGTAGATGAAGTGGAAATAATCTGTGTATAGCAAACTAGAGGTTACAACTAAAGTACCTCTAATGAACTTCTCTCTTTCTTGGGTATGTACAATACCCATTGAAGCAATGAGAGCCACAGAAGGAAAATATAATCCATAAAATACCTTCAGATTGTATTAGCAGTATGCAGTGGATCAAACGTATTCTTGAAGCAAATTCATCACCTTTGATGGAGTTACATCATAGACGAGTTCAGTTCAGTGTATTTAATTTCCACTGTGAGTATTGAACCAGGGAAGGGTGTTTAAGCTCATAATTGGCACACCAATGTATGGAAGAGAAGTAAATATGCTATTAATTAGAAGCTAAATATTGACACACAGAGAGATTAAATTATATCAAAACATTAAATGTAACTTGCTTAATGCACTATTAAGTATCCAAATATTGTGTATATGGACTTGTAATTACATGCTTGGATTCTGAACTAATTATATGGCAATAAAAAATAAGATTTCTCCAAACGCTTGGGACTGACCTGTCTTTACCCCGACAGAAGTCGATGACGGAATAGAATTAACCAGCATTGTGTTTTGTCCCAACTATTACAACTCGTCACAAGGCAATGTTGCGTTGTTGCTTACATCTGCGAACATGGGCTTTCCATTAGGATATGTGCTACTATACAAAGCTGTCACATTAAGAAAATCCTTAATTTACTTTTAAGTGTTGTACTTCATTACAGGAGAAAGCAGTGTCACTGAGCCTTATCTGCTATGGATTTAGCATTTGTCTTTTGATTACTTTATGTCAGGCATGCAATATCAAATTCTTGGCAACAAAAGCACAACAAATTCGGTAAAAGTGACTTTTTATAGCACATACAGATGTTCCTCAAAATGTAGGCATAGGCAAAAGAAACCTCTGAGAAAGGTAGCCAGGCAGATTGTGATTTTTCACACAAGATTCAGACCTTTACAAGAAGTGACATTAGAATTTGTAGCACCATAAGGACTTTAGAAACGCTCAAAAGCATTGGTAGCGTAGAAAACAGAAGGGAATATGAATTATTAGTGCATATCATTGTTTATCCTGTTTCACATCATGCTTCCAGAATTCTTCCTACTTCAGAGTCATCAACTCTAACAGAATATATTGATTTCAATCCCTATCTCAGTTTGACAAGATTCATTAAAAGCTGGAAAATTGGCAGGCTGGTTGCCTTAGAACCAAGAGATGGAAATAAGTTAATACCTGTGGATACAAGCGGAGAAAGAACAGTTTTTTAAATAAAAAGACTTTAATATAGAGAAAAACAATTACATAGTTTTTGACATGTGGCTTATTTTTCTGTGCTTTTTT
>JAOBAS010000083.1:39077882-39118440 GCA_025311575.1 Elanoides forficatus
GGGTGTTTGGTTGGTTGGGGGTTTTTTGGTTTTGTTTTTGTTTTTTTCTTCCCTTGGGAAACATTACTGAAATACTTTAAAGGAATCTTTACAGGAGATAAAGGGTCTCATGTACTTTGGCTCTTGTTCAGGTTATATTCTATTCACAGTAGCTGAAAAGGTATGCCTTTAGGGCATAAATATGTATAGGTTGTTAGTATAATCACATTAATAGCTTAAGTTCTGCCCATGTAGCTGCAGTAACAAAACCCCTTGTAATTTAAATATGTTTTCATAGTGATAACTGTTATATTGGATATCAAAGTAATACTATGTTAAAACCTATATATAGGCCATTACCATACTCACAGGTCCATGTAAATATATGTCTTGAAATACCTTTAATAACTACTTTAAAATACCTCTACTTACAGATGATGATTATGCATGTAAAATAAATAAATATGCATGCATGCATGTGAAGATGAAAATAATTAGGATAAATAAAATAACTTACACAACAAGGGTAGACATAAGATTATGGCTGGTCCATTAAAGTCTATGAATATCTGCCCATTGACTTCAATTAGCTTTGAATTAGGCACTTAAACAGCAGGAAGCAAATGGAATATTCTATTTGATTATCCTGGTCAATGAGCAATGAATGCATAAAAATAACTGTCCGCAGGCTTCTCTAAACTAAGCTAAAGAACGGCAACTTTTCATGATGTTATTCTTGGTTTTTTTCAGCCCAAAGCACTCTGGGTATTTCAGAGGTAAAAAAGAACCAACTTCAATATCTACAATGAATTTAGGTGCAGTTTCAAGGTTGCAGAAGAGCAGGGGTCCACAAGAACACATTTATATGATTGAAAATTTACTTTAAGGGGATATTTTTTGCTGGTATCAAACCACTTTTCACTACGAAGCCCAGCAGATGTGTTATATGCTCACAAACACAGCCAGCAGCCGGTTCAAAGGGAAAGGGAGACACGGCGACTTTAAGCCAAACCCTGCAGGGAGTCACCGGCACCTTCTGCAGTGGTCGACCGAAGTGGCGGGTGAGTGACCACAGTGCTGCGGATGAGAGGAGACCCAAACAAAACCTGGGACAAATAACGTTTAATGGGCTGAGATAGACAGCGTTTGGGTAATGAATGTATCAGTTTCCCAAATTTATGTAAAGTAGGTCAGCGGTTAATTGGGCAATTCAGAGGCCTGCCAAGTCTTGCAGTCCTGCCGTGAATCTCCTCCACTGTCTCCAGTGCCAACCACAGCCAGGGTGGTATCTCATACGGTTTCCTTGACCGGCCACTTTGCTGTGTTCAGGGCCAGCGGTCGATGCCAAGAGGTTAATTCACCCAGATGCCTCCCTCCTGCTGCTGCCTCCAGCATCAGCGGTCGCTGCCCCAGAACAGCCATCCGCAATAAAGCAGGAGCTTTCAAGCTGACGGAGAGGACCTTCCTCTGTCCTCTGGGCTTCTTATTCTCTGTTTCTTCTCAGACTAATTCATTGCTTATTTCTCTGCCTCTTACCCTCCTCTGAAGTGGTTTCGTATTTATCCCTAACTTTACCAAGCAGTTTGGACATCTCTGGATCTGAGAAATATGACCAATTACTTTGTGCCAATTGCTGTAGGTCTCTAGCAGGAGGGAAAATATTAATTACTGCAAGCAAACCATATTTTTTGGCCTCTCTTAATCCAAACCATACAATTTTGGTCTTGGTTTAGAGATATATGGTTCTGATGCCAGCTGGAAGGAGCAATACTGGAGGACCTCTCTGTTTTACACTGCTGAATATATCAGAAACGGCAAGCACTCCCAAGGTACATTTAAAACTAAATAAAATAGAAAAAACCTTGGTTATCGTTCACAAAAAAAATCAGTGTTATATCTAATTTCACCAAAGGGAAAGTGTACAAAACAGTGATTGAAATGCAAAAGAAACATGCTTACTAAAATTGAAGATATTGTACACTATTTTGACACAATTGCAAGAACAAAGGAGACACGGCATCTTGCTACATCTGAAATATTAATTACAAAACACCGAGAATGGGAAACTTTTAAATTAGACTATGCCTTAAAGACTGTAGTATAGGAAATTACAAGATAATAAGTTTGGGGTTTTTATTAGCACTATTTTTTATTCTTGAGGTAACACGTACATTGAAAATAAAAAGTGAATACAAAGTCAGGTGGCTGCTGGGGTAGAGGAGCTAAAAGAGTCTTCAAAAGCTTAGAACTATAAAACTAACAGTCTACCTCTGGGAGACAATGCCAATGGAAAGCAAGTACAATTAGGCGCTTTTGACCATCAGTCTTGCAAATTATCCAGGTAAGCACTCCCTACCCCTAGTGATACCCACAATCTAGAATGCTTGAGCAAGGGGAGCAAGCAGGAGTCGTTACGGGCTGTGATTAACCCGAGCGTTAACGGTTGGGGTTCTCCAGCTGCAGAAGTTGGAGGGGTTTCGAATCTTGCTGGTTTCAGCTATGGTGGCCTGAGTGACTATGCAGACGTAAGAGAACATCTAAGTAGAGAATGTGCGGTGAAAAAAGTGTAATGTCAGCTTAGAAACAGGCCGTCAAGATGAAGAAAAGTGACTAACATCCAGACCTGAACTAACACCTGCTATATTTGAGGAACGATGGGCCAGCTGGAGTAAAATATCATTGATGTGTTTTACATTAACAATTTGCATATTGATTAGACCCCATAATTTAGATTGCCTCAGGTTTGCTCTGAGCTCTTATACTGATACCTGGCAGCCTCTTAGCTGTGGATGGAGGAAAATTACTTGTACAGTCAATAACTGTTTACCTATATGAAAATAATTAGCAATCAGAGTGTACTCCACTGCCTTGCATGCAGGGAGTCTCATTAACTTTCTCCTTTGGATTTATACATCTACTAACAAATAAATGGAAAGCCATCCCATGTCCTCCATCACGGGAATGTGTCTGCCTTTATATTGGAAAGGCAAATACCAGTTCAAGCAAGGACACACTTTATGTCAGAGATTTGTCATTGTAGCTTTTCAGTGCATCGTACCATCATGCTGCCTTGGTCAACGCAGAGCATTATTCAACACGTTACACTGAGTGATGCACTGCAATGACAAAGTGTTAATCTCCATTAAAAATTTAAAAGACATACAGCTATTTTCATCTGGGGAAGCTGCTGCTGATTCATCTGCGGCCCTTCCCAGCTGAGGCAAAGTGGCAGCTGTATCTCCCAAGCTATTACAAATTACCAGAGAACCACCCTTCAGTTCAACTTCCAGCAGCAGAAGCTGGAAAGTAAAATTGCTCCCTAAAAAGATGAAGTCCAGTGCTCTTTTTTGCTACTTATTATATTACTAAAATAAGGTAGCATGACTTTCCTATTATCTGCAGATGATTCTCAGACGTTTAAGTACGCTGGCCAGCATTACCATCTCAGACATTATTTTACTCTGAAAATACTTCAACATGCTTACACCTTTCTGCCATGGGAGGCTGCCAACTAATTCTGTAGCAGTTTGTGCTCATCTGCTTGGGGGTTTGGGGAAGGCAGTGTCCTGCAGAGAGCAGAGCCAGGGTTACAAACGGGTGTTGAATGCTGAGAATAAGAAAATGTCATCCGTGGCAATGATCATCTACCTTTGCGGTACCTCTTCGGAAGATACAGAAGGAAGAGGTGCCCATAGTAATATAGTTTAAACAAAGCTTTATTTTGAATGGCCATGGAGACTAGGCATAGCCTGTTAATGATGTCATGTAGTGCTGCAAAGACATCACAAGCTGGTAGGCTTAGGTGGGTTGCAAAGAAATGGTGGTTTCATCTGCCCCCAAAGTGTTGATTGCATTGCCTGGCACCTTTTCCCTCACATGGTTACTGAAACTTTTCTGATGACGTTGAATTCATACTTATATAGCCTTCCATAATGGTGACTTTCACTGAGAAATTGAATCCGCTCTTTATATATTAATCTTAATAATAGCAACATGAATAAAAGGAAGAGAAGGAAGAGGATGATAAGAGAAAGCTCAAGGAGGGTGGTGTGAGTGCTCATGACTAGACTGATAGAGCAACGTCTACATCTTTTATCGTTTGTTTTTAAGAAAGATGCAATTTAGTTTTAGAAACGCAGACTCTTCTCATGCTTTTACGTTGGGCACGGCACATTAAACATGGTGACCACAGCCAGATCACAAGATCTATGCAAAGTTAGGAACTGTAGGGTAAGGCAAAAAAAGTAGCAACTAAACCCCAAGGAGACAGGTAGCCTGAAGGGACCTAGCCCACGAGGAATTATGGATTCCCTAACACAAAAAAAGCCAAGACCATGGGCAAATATAGAAAAAGGGAGGGTAAAAATCATCTGGAAACAAAAAAACCCATAGAAAATAAAAATGGAAAAGTTTTTATTATCCTAATTGGGGAAGCTTATGAGAAACAATGAAAAAAGTTACCATGAGTAATGTCTAAAAAACACATAAATTGGTAAAAATATGTGATGGATGACACCAATTATATTGAAGAGATACCATTTTCTTAATCAGAAATAGAAGAAACAAAGCAAAACAGTGAATTTATGTTACAGATCTGAGCACTCAGACATTCTCATGCAGTTATAAATAGGCTGTTTAAATAGGGTAGTCTGTGGGACACGTAATTCCAGCTGACATGAGGAATTGTTGAGAAGCGAGAGGAAACCTGTCTGTGCTGCTTGTTAGAGTAACAGCTTATGACTGCATGCAGAAACAATTCTCCTAAAGATCCAGCCTCCTGTTACAAAGAGCACAACAATGGATTTTTGACTATGATGGGGAGCGCCATCGGTGATTGCAAATAATGGTAAGCAAATATTAATCCACTGTCACAATAAATTTAAGTGTAAAGAATCTGAGTACGAAATAATACCTAATGCAGATGAAGCATGGGAAATATTTTTTCAAACATTATTTTAAAAAGTATGCAAAAATAAATACAAAAATCCAGAGAGCATCCTAATATTTTTTATAAAGCTTATTCTTAAAAATCACAGAAATCCTGTATTTTAACTTCCTTTCATGAGAAGATAAAGATCCTGTTCTGGGCTGTGCCAGCACTGAACTGAGCGAATACTCCATGACTCCGTTAGCACAATGACAAGCCGAACTAATGATTAGTTTGGGCATAATACTAGCATAGCTACATGACTTTTGGTTGGCTTGATGCATGGGCTGAGTCCTGTGAGAATACACCGTACATCTAGATACAACATATAAACATTCCCAGGGACAACTAGCACTTTGTACCATTGTTTAATACGTTAGTGAAGGTGTAACATCCTTCAGCATGTACAACTTATATTTGTAGTTGGATATCTGGTTTTCACACCGCTTTACAGAAATGAATTGCATGTCATTATGGATTTATACGCCTCTTTCCTAAATTTTGTCTGAGTTTACACACTGCCTAGCAATGCAGCTTGCAAGTGCTGCTGTAATATACAAATTGAATAAATAGGAGAATAATGGTATTAAGAATAAAAGACTTTTACTTTTGATTTACATAATACTTTAATTGTATTTGTTTTTCTATGCAAATACTACTGCTGGGAAGAGAGTTGTGGGAAAGACCAGAAAAATCTATGCTATAATTTCAACTCTATATGCGTTCTCAGCCATGAAAGTAATAAACAAATGTATTTTATTTATAAACTAATAACTATATGTGTACTTCTACATAAATTTTTAAAAATGTCAGGAAAATGCAGAAGTTACTATTATTTAGAAATGTGGAAGACAAAACACAGGAGTTTTGCCTCAGGGACAAGGAAAGCTGAGATTGTAAACTAGAATTGATGGCCTGGTGCTTAGCAAGCTGGCTGGTGCACCAGCTCTGGGATCAGCTGTGGGACCAGGTGTGCTCATCACTGGGGAGACTATACAAGTGGGTTGTGGGCCACTCGTTAAGAGATTTTTGTGGAGCTGATCCAGCAGATGCCCTGAAGTAAAGCTGGAGGATGAGGGTAAGAAAATGTTGCTAAGGAGAGCTGCTGAGGGCTGGGGTAAGGTTAGAGCATCCTCTGCTCTGAGGGGTTACAATGCAGGGTTAAAGAAAGTTTGATGCTGAGAGATGGGGCCATGAGGGAAGGCATGGCTGCTTCTTATGGCTCTGAAAAGTTACTAGTGAATGAAAACATAGCTTCGCTTCTTTCTTCAAGGCCTCTGTTTCGTAGCTTTTCATATCTATTACAAAGCCTGCTTCAACCTTCTGTTTTCTTTCCCTGTAACAGTTATAAGCAGTCTGTATGACTAAGCTGATCCTTCTATTTTACTTGAACATGTCATTAATTTTCAGGGAAAAAGGAAACCAGAAACCAACAAATAAGTTCTTAATAATAGTAATAATAATAATAAGCTTGACCTTATGAGGAGTAGAGTTTTTAAGATAAAGTCAGCTGAATTATTTGACTGAGTTATGAGTGGGCAGAGTTACAAGTGGGTATAACTTGTCAGAGTTTAACCAGCACTTGATACATCCCATGAAAATTTACTGGCCCACATAACCTAAATTAGCACAGGGCTAACCTGTCCCCTGAAAACAGGCTAAATGTAAGCAGCAGGTAGCATTGGACCTTGTGCTGGGAGATGTCCTGTGAGGCACAGCAGGCTTGAATTTAAACTACTGCATCTCATCCCTCTTCTAGGAGTAAATGTCAGCTTGTTGAATTTCTAGCCTGATATTAAACTAAAGAACTCCTGCCCCAAACCAGAGACTTAGTGTAAGAGAGCCAGGGAGATCAGACATAGGGGAATAAAACACAAAATTACACCCTTCTGATATAAACAATTTACAACACGCTCTGAATGGGTGGCAGAAACCTGAGGAAGAGTAGTGCTGAGTGTGGCTCAGAGAAACCTAATCTGCAGTGCAAAGTGGTTTAAAAAAATAATCCCAATACTGCCCTCACAGCCCTTGTTTGCAAAGGACATCAGAGCAGTGAGCAGAGAGAAAAACATTTTCTCTCTAGACCATCAGCCTCAGCTGCATCTTGATATGGTGGCATTTTCCCGGTGTAAGAAGATAAAAAATGAGTTGTTCTGAGGGTGTCCAGAGAACGCAGAGTTCCGGGAAAAAAAAGAACTTGAGTAACCTCTCAGAAAAGACAAAAGGAGATAAGTCGTTTCCTCTGCTTTTCTTCTTTGTATACAAGTCCACAGAGAAGGTGCAAACCCAGATTCCTGGCACTGACCATGCACAACCCTTGCCCAGTTACCTACCACATCCCCCGGCTGCTGAATAAAAGCAAGCAAGTCACCTTTGTGCTTCTCTAGTTAACTTCGTTAACTGCCAATTGCTCTTGTGATCATGTATAAGAAGTTTTTGAAGGAGAAAAGAAATAGAAGAGATTTTATGGGTCTTTCCCAACTATACACTTGGTCTTTTCTAACTGCTGAAATCCACTTTTATTTCCCTTATGGACAAGGTTGGTCCTGACTGTAGTGACAGCAAGAGAAATAGAAGCAGCTTATAAAAACTCTTGGGAAGTTGCTTGCTGATTCATGTGACAACAACTGGTGTCTGAAATGGAGCTAATTAATATTCTCATTATGATAATAATCTTCAACATTTCCCTTCATTTTTCCAGGCTCTTTCCTTAGCTATCTGTCTCTGAGATAAGAAAATTATTATCAGTGTATCAGCCCAGATACATTTCAGGGGAAGAATGGCAAGAATTAATTCTGGTCTATCTGAGGAGAGTACAATTAGGAAGCCTTTATGATGAGACTAAATCTCCAGATTACTGAATCAGATATCCTTGATTCAGACTGCTCTGAAAACCTAATACTCCACTCACTTTCCAAAATGCACTTGGAAGTAATCACTACTGTAAGGTGCACTTGGAAATAATCACCACTGTAAGGGATGGAGGGTGCAGGGGAAGCTACCTGTAAATGATCTGAGACAAAGCAATCATTTCATAATCATAGAAGCTTGTTTGCAAAGTTAAAGCTAAAATATATTTTATTGCCTTTTTGTAAATATTAATTTTATTGGTACAGTGCAATACTTCTGACATCTTATTTAAAAATTGGTATCTTTTGGAAGTTACCTTTGACCCCTCATTTTTCACACTTATTTTGTGCTGCTTGGACCTATGATCAACACGATGATAGCTCTGAGAGAATAATTATTATAGATGGTGCTGCCTGATTTTGTTTCACTGGAAACTCATTTGGGTAGCATTATCCAAGCTTTGACATATCAATGGCTTGTCATCTCTTTTGCGAAGAATTCAGGGGGAAGAAAAAAAAGAAAAAGGCAACTTCAGATTTGATTAATGCTTTCCACAAATATAAATGAATGTTATTCTGACTTCCAACTTGTCTTTGATTCTCCAGAACTGAATGAATTTTGTGTTCCCTGTCTTCTGGAGATCATGACTGTAATGAATACAAAGCATTAAAACATCCTGCTATCCAAAATTTGGGAAGGGGGTGGGGGGAAAGAAACAAACAAAATACCCCTCAGCCACACTTTTCACCTGTGTCAAAAAATGGGAGTGCAGCTTAAAAGGAGATGGGCATATCTTAGTGTCCTTTTCCTTCCTAGTCACTTTTTAACTTACCTCTGGAGAAAATGGTTATCGAATAATTCCATCTATGGTGCTTGGAGTGGTCTCTAGGCCCTTTTGAACACAAGGTCTTAATTTCTGGAGCCATGCTTAATAGATAACTCTAAAACTGAAGGTTTAGTAGGCTTGAAATGAACCTGGGAGCAACAGAAAGAGTTGACACTCTTAGCAGATGAGTGATTATATTCACATCGCATAGATTTGCTTGAAGTCTAATCCTCTGAACTGAAGTTGGAGCATTTCAGTAAGATCTGTCAGATGAGGGCTTGCTGGCATAAGATAGCACCAGAGCTATCTGAAAATCTGCCGAATAAGTTCCCAAGCCTAACGTATATTAAAAGAAAAACAGAACACCCCCCCCTCTTCTTTTGACTTAATAGACTCCACTGAAAACACAGCACTGTACCACAGCCTTTCTCTTCCTCATGTGTCAGCCAACTTTGGGGTTCACATTTCTTGCATTGCTTCATGGTTTACGTCCTCTTTTTTTAGCTTCAAATTCCAGATTCAGGCAACCCCTAAAACACAACAAGCGGCTCAAGGCAGGTGAGCTCGACTGGGCTTCCTCTGCTGGTTCCACTAAGAAGCTGAAATATTTTTCTGGCTTTCAAGCAACAAACCAGCAAACGCACTCATTAGTTTCTGGTGAAATTATCAGCTCCAAAGCAGTGAGGAAAAAGAAGGCATCCACACAGCAAAGGTTATGGCAAAACTTTCATATGCGCTTTCCCTACTTTAAGTCTGGAGGCAGAATTAAAGTTTTGGTGTTACAAGACTGTCTAGCCTATCTTTGCCTTTACAATTAGGATGTCCTTTCAATTAATCTCTTTGCTTGTTAAAACCTTCAAGTTCATACCACAATTTAAAATGTTGCAAGGCATAAATAACCTTTTCTACAACTGACAAGCTACGGAAAATTTGCTAGAATGGCATTTTTATGTAACCTAGTGCAGAATTTATATCTGTAATCAAATATGCCCATATAAAGTTTACTTTCATTTCCCAATGCAAATTCCTAGTGTTTGGATTACTTTAGCTGAAAAAGTTGCCTCTTAAATTATGTAAACAAAAGAATTCTCCTTAAATAATGGGATGTAGAGACTTTCTGAGGGTGCTATACTGCATGACAAAGGCTTTTCTATCATTTCATGAAACTGGTCACTGTTTTGCAGTTCAAGGAAGAAAATGTATGAACCAGGTACTCAAAAAGAGTGGAAGAAATCTTTATTGCCAAACTGACTAGTTTTTAATGGCATGAGCTTTTAATTATCTTCTTTCTGTGTTTTTTTAATGAAACATTTGCATGAAAGGAACTTCAGGATTATTTTTACCTATATAGGTTAAATCTAGCAATATTTTTAGCTCTAATCTACCACTAATGTTAACAATATATGTATTTAAAAATAAAATTGTTAAAATAATGTGCAAACACTTAAATAGTTATATAAATGTATCAGTTGTAGGACTGTCAAGAAAAAGGGGCCAAGTGAGGGGCTGGACAAGCTCGCATAGCCTGTTAAGTCCAAATACAAACCTCACACTTTATCTGTGGGTAAATGCTGCTTAAGGCAAAAGGATCATCCAAAGTGAAACTCCCTGGGGTACGACCCAATGATCCCATCGTTAAGGATGTCACTAACTAGCTGGGTTTGTTCCTGCTGCTGAGACAGCTCCTGGCTGGATTAACCACCCACCTAAATCTGCTTTGTGGTGTAGGTGGGAAAACTGTCAGGATGCTCAGTGGTAAGAAAGTAATGAATGGGGAATAGAAGTGCTACATGTACGATCAACCTAATCCACAGGGAGTAAGAAAGAACAGAAAAAAAGAAAAAAACAAAACCAAAAAACCCTCAAGCAACTTCTGAGATGCTTCAAAACAGAATAATGAAGTTGTTAGATGACAAATTTCCTGGAGATGTTTCTGTACAATTGAGTCATAGCCTTCTACTCTGAACATGACTTTAATTCTTTAAATTTACTGAGAATGCACACTGGTCTAAGGAGTTATTTATATCCTTAGCAAAAGGAATTCCTTTTCTCTTTTTATTCTATGGATTATTTATCTGCTGTCTAATAATTCATCAAAGCTGGAAACTACCAATGTTGATGGGAAATAGTCTAGTTTTTAAGACTTTTTGTTACGATGCCTATTTTTAATTCAACATTATCAAAGAAATTTAAAATCTAATTCTTCTGGACCTGTATCAGGTAAAACATGCTATACTCTTCTTTACCCTTTACTCTTTCCTTTCTCCCCTGTGTATACCTTACCCCCGAGGGTAACTTGAATATGCTTTTATCTATTTTTATCAGACTGGTCCATAGCCAAGCACTCTGACCACAAAATTTGATTCTGGATAAAATTAACTTTAAGTCAAATACTTGGAATAGCAATTTTTCCAATATTACTTATAGTAGTTGGTAGAAGCTTCGTGCAGTAACAAGTGAATATTGTAAGTGACATGTGGTGACTATTAGGAAAAAATAAAAAAAAAAAATTTGGAGATTTTTTTATTTTGTGGGTTGGCTTTCCCCCAGGTATTTGTATGATCAAACTGTCCTCTGATAAAAACTTACCATAAAACTGAATTTGTCCAAAAAGACTGGTTACAACTGAGCATTTGTGGAACTTTCATGGTGTACAGTCTAGCTAAGAAACTCACTAAATATAAAAAGATTTAACCCAAAATGAATTTAAGCTCAGAAGAACAGAACAAAATGTTTTAACAGTTAGTGCATAGTCTATCCCAGAAAGAGGGCAGATCCTAAGATCCCTAGCTATATAATTAAAACAAGTTGAAAAAATCTGCGTCCATTCTTCATACCTCAGCACATGCACTTATATGGCCATGGAAAAAAGAAATTAAATTCAAATTCTGTAACCAGCCAATAAATCTTACATTAGCCTGGTGGGAACTGCGACTCTGTTGAGACCTCAGTGAGCCCGAAAGAAAAAGCTTTAACATTTTCCATCATTTCCTAACCCACTTATCTTCCAACCCTCTCCGAGTGTTTCAAAGCCCTTGAGACAGCGTCAAGAACTTCTCCTGGTTTAGAGAATCACATTCATCCAATTGAGGAAGAGAAATTACATGAATGCAATTCTGTGATTAATCACAGCTGACCAGCAAAGATCCCATGCAGATCCAGAGTGCTGAACACTGTGATGATCAACAAGCAAAACACATTGGAGGGAGCAAATATCACATAAGCCCAAAAAACAAATTTAAAGGACTTCAGATCTTCTCATGAATATTTCATGAACTGAAGATGAAGCTAAGTTTGACAAATTATTATTTTTCCATTTCTGATAATAAGCTTTTTCATTTTCATGAGATTTTTATCCCTGAACTCTAATAAAGTATTTCTGTATTAAGAAATTTTGGGGAATTAATTCATTCATAATACATGAGGAAGGGAAATAATTACTTGCCTTTGAGTTTGAAAAATAATTTCTGATTTCTTTTAGTAGACAATTCCTTAAAAATACCTCTCCATGTCACCGTATCCCTGTGTGGAAATGAAATCTAATTATTACATTGTTGTAAATACATGATTATGGTGTTGGTGAAGAGAAACATCTTAGACTTTTGTACTTTAAAAAATTCCTTTTAAATACGCCTGATTTCAGTGTTGTCTTCTACGCTGTTCAGAGTTTGCAGAACAGTGCTAAGATCTCGCTCCGTTCCTACTTACTGAAACATGTTAAATTGTTAAGCACTGCTGCCCTTTTTGACCTTAACAGTTTACCAATATTTGAATTCTGTCAGGATTGATCTCTGCTGAAAACATGTTTGTTGAGAAATTGATGGCAGGTGAATGATGTAACAGTCCTAATGTATAAATTACTTTTCAGAAATTCCTGTTTCCTGAGCCTAACGAGAGCCAGAATACTCCAGATCTGGTAAGCCATGGATGGGGGTGTTCAATTGTCCTGTCGCCCAAGGTTGCACCGTAATTCTTTTTCTGCTTTCCGTAACCTCCTGCTGATGCCCTAACCCCCGAGGGGGGAAACCCTTTCCACGTGTCCTTGTTCCATGCCGTTCTCCCCAAGCCAAGGCTTTTCCTGGTGACCAGAGAAGAGCATGTCCATTGCCCTCACAAGCTGTAATGCAGCAGAGTCCATGCTAGCAAATATTGTTCTTGCTGCATATTTTCAATTTAATGTATTCCTACACCTCCTTTCTTCAGCAAACTCTACCAATTGCGTGTTTTTCTTTTCAAATCCCAAGGCGTGGGTTTTTTCTATTGCTTTTATTATGGAGACAATCTTCCATTCTTTCCTTCCCCACCAAAAAAAACCCCAAAAGGGAATATTGGCTCCACCTGGCTATCTGTAACTTGAGAGGAAAGTAAGATAAAACTGGCCTGTGAGGTGTACGCTTCCACCAACGGACTTGTTCACGCTGTCACAGAAAAGATTAGAGAGCAATGATTTGTGTAAAGAGAGAAATACCTTCTACAGTGCTGCTTATGAGTGTCTTAAAACAAAAGGTATACACTTGAGGGCAATGAATAGTTGTTTTCATCTCAATTTTGTTTTATGGTGTTCTTTGATCTAACATGAAAATCATTACAATTTATGAGATAAGGCAGCAGACAAGACCCCGGGGAGTTCTTCGTTATGTAACGCTACATCCAATTCATTATTTTGTGACTCTCTTCCTCAAATAGCTTTCTGAAAGATCAAGTTAGTCAAACCTACCACGGGTTTTTAGCTTTGCTAAAATCTACCGTATTACATGCTCAGTGAATTTCCACAGCTTTTGTTCGAGTCACTGACAGCACCTGTCATTTGCCTTTTTATGTCTTGAAAGCTGCTGGTGGCAGCATAATCAAAGATGCTGAGTAAAAATATATATCCCAGAGCAGTGGCCCATGAAAGAAGGCTGCTTATATTTTGGCATAGACTGTATGTGTCATAACCTGTAGGTTTGTGGTTTGTTTTTTCTCTTGCAGGTATCCACACTTTATTGCACGATCAGGTATCTGGGCGAGTTAGTAACAAAGGAGTGCTCTTAAACTAAAACTTCATAATTTCTTTTTATAGAAGGGAGGGAAAAATGTTTCCTTCACCAGTTGAGTATTATAGCCAAAACAAATGAGTCAACCCTCTCGTTTAAGATGCTAGCAAAATGCTAATGTTCAAGGGCTTATTACTTAGATCTAAGTTCTCAACAGTTATAAAAATGCCAAGATTAAGGGCCCGGTGTTTCCACTACAGCAGAAAATCATAGCTCTCCCATCTACTTACGTTTTAATGGAGGAAACCCATTTTTTCCCCTCTGCTCCATAAAGAAAAACAAGTAGCATTATTTTTTTTATTTTTTCAAAGGAGAAAGCTTATTTCATTCCTAAACTTTTACTTTACTATATAGTTTATCTTTGTATAATGAAACAGTCACAGAATAGAGACATCTTCAGATGATAAGAGACTTCTATTTCATTCATTCTCATTTCAACCATGGCAAAATTTTCCAGTACAGTGCTCACAGCACATGGCCTGCAAAAGATGGGGCGAGCAGGGTGGTCCCCTCCTGCCCCTCTGTCCTGCGGCTGTGCAGAACAGCAAAGCAGAAGTAACTTGTGCCTATGCCCACCCTAAAAGGGGAAACGGCTCGTTCCTTCAGAGGGCAGATAATAACATTATCTTCAAGATTTCCTAAAGAGTTATGCTCTCTGTACATCTACGAGTACTATGTTTTGCAGGCTGGTATGGAGTAAGTCTTGCTGATGTGCGTGGGGAGTACCTTGCACGCTTGGGGGGGAGGCACTGGAGGAAGACTGGAAAATGTTAGTAAAGTAGGGAGTTGTGCCTTACCTACTGATTACCTTTTAAAAGAAATGCATGCCTTCGGAGGCGAAATATTCAGTGAAAGCAATGGAAATGCTGAAGTTAAAGATTTGCCACATTCTGAGTGGTCCTGAGCAAGAAATGCTGTATTTGGTAGAGCCAAAAAGCACATTATTTTCTGTAATAACTCTATTAAGTCACCTGTCATACGTGGATTGTATTGTGGATGACTTTAGACTTCTTTTAGCTGAAAGAGAGTAATACACTTTTAAGAAATGAATCTTTGATAATATAATAGCTTTGTGTACTGAAGCTAAGACCATGCAGTTTTCTGTATGTCTTCTGTGAACAGCAACCTCTTAATTAAATATGTCCTGTACTCCGAGACTATGAATGCAGTTTTTCACTCTCAGTTGTCACTACATCTTTGGACAGGAATATTCTTTGTTTTTATAACCAAAGTAGATTTTATGACCAGAATTTGCTAGCAGATTCATTCCTTCCATTCAAAGGATTATTTTTATTCTTTTGACTTGCCAGATGTAATTATGGGAGTTGCACACGCTAAACCTCTGCAGAATTCAGTGGGAATAGTTTCCTCTTCTGTGGCTTTCATAACTCACCCAATCAAATTCCATAATAGGGCTATAATTTTGTTGTGTTCTCCTTCAAGACTTGAAATGTATTACAAGCTGTTTTTTAATTACATACTACAAGGTTTTTTAATTCAACTGCATTAAAAGGTGTGAATGGAGGACAGCCCTCGTCCTCAGGACATTAGAAGAAGCTGCCACCTCCTAGTAGCAGTAACATCATATGCTTTGAGTCAATACACTACTATGTGTGTTTCAAACCCAATCTGGATTTCCACCCACTGAGGTACTGTATGTTTTATTTATGGGCTTATTTGCTTGGTTGTTTCAGGGAAAGAGGAAAAGAAAAAAAAAAAAAGAAAAAAGTATTATCCAGGGAATTCCCACACTCTGTCATTTGGGAAACATAGTACTTCAGGGCTGCAGAGCTTAATAATCTTAATGGGGTATAAAGCAGTATTTTCCAGTCTATACCAACATGTTTTGATCCATGGGAGAACAGGTAACCTTGCAGAAAATTCATAATTTGCATTATTTTTTCCTATAGGTTTTGAGAGTCTTAAAATTTCCTTTTAAAGCTTGTCCCATCAAAGTCTACCTTACTGGAGCGAGGGGGGGGGAAGCGTCTGCACATCTCAATGACATTCTCGGAGATGTTAATTTTTGCTGCTTTATGCAGCAGTTAGAATTTGTGAATCCTTTGCAACATTCATAAGGGACCATAGAATATTTCTAGGAAAAAAAAAAAAGGGAAGAAAAAGTAGGTTAGACTTGAAAGTTGTATGATATTCACAAAGGCTCTGAAAGATGCAAGCACCTGCATATTTCTAAACTGGCAAGAGATATAAGGTTTTGTCCTGCTTAACAGAACTAGTTGGAAAATAACTTAGGTCACACTAAAGCTGAGTAAAAATGAGTAAGAATAAAAACACTTTAAAAAAGTTAATCAGTGTCTCATTAAAAACAAAACCAACAATATCCTTTATTCATAATCTTAGACCTTTATGTTTTCTTCGTTAGTGTTAGTTTTTATATTTTCTGTAAAAAGGTGCAGGTAGAAATCTCAATAGGATAAGCTATACTTTTATAAGGACCATTTCCAGGTTTTTGTTGTTGTTGAGTTTGTTTTCTTTTCCCTAGGATATAGAAAGAAGCAAAGAGAAAGATAATTTTTTTTTAAATTAAGAAACATAGTACTATTCAAGTTTTTCTGAGCCTTGCTGTTCTTATTTCATGGCAAATACTTTCAAAGATAAACAGTGGGATCACAGCATTGGTTAGGATTATCAGAAAAGCTTAAAGTTAGCCTAATTCTTCTTTTGACATAGTGAAAGGTTTATCAGTGGTGATGTTAGGAAAAATTATTGTAGGAGGGTTGAGAGATTTTGAAAAATGCAACTCATGGCATGTTAATGAATACATTTTCTGTGCCAAATTCAAGTAATTTACCTCATCCCATGTAAGAATATTTAATTTGAAAACAAAATCATATGACAACTTTTTTAATGTCATTGGTTTAGCAGTTGCAATCAAGATGATGTAGGTAGAGGGAAAACCAAAGAAAAACAAATGCAAAGTGTGCATTTTAAAAAAAATTGAGTTAATTGTTATCCCTACATTTCTGTTTTCTTAATTTTGGAGGTAGGAACCCTCTGTGGAGAAGGGTTAAATATGACTAAGAATAAAAAATGATGGTGAAGTTAATACAAAATAATTCTGATGGTTCTACTTGGAAAATGGCAGTGTCTTTAAACATCCCTATTTATAAGTCTGGAATACTGTTAAGCTGGAGGTCCTCATTCAAATGTGCAATGAGAGCATGCTGGAGGTGGTTTTTTTCCTTCACCTAAAAGTGAATGTGGCTCCCATATGCTCTCTGCTGAGGTGCACATGTTTTCCAACATCTACTTCTGAGGAGTGAGAAGAAACACAAATTTGCCCCGAGATAGTTTTTATGTCTTCAGAACAGTGAATAATTGATGAAAACCTATTCTCAACTCACAATGGGAGTACAATTGTTCGAAGGGTAGAAACTCTTGGGTTTAAAACGCTGGTTATATAAATGCAGAAAGACAGAGAATTAAATTACTACAAGCTATGAGTCCCCCTGTAAAGGGCAGGGTAGCCTGCAGGAAACAGAGTCTGAGAGCCAGCCTCAGATTTCCATGCCGAAGAGCCGTCCTGACCCGGTGCAAGGCATGAGACAGATGTGAAGGTCCGGATTAGGGACGGCAATGTGCTGCAAAGACATCTTTTGTGTGAGGAGGAATTCTCTCATCAGCTTTCGCAACTCGGTTGCAAATATTTCTTTGAATGACTAAGCACTCCCTTAGATTACAGACTGCTTGTTTAATCAAGTAACGCTCAAGTCCAAATTAACCCTAGAATAGGTCTCAGGACCCTATGATTCTCTTCTTGCTGCTGTTCAATTTAGAAATAGCAGTGCTCTATTCCAGGTTCATTTTATTCTTCTTTTATTCTGTTGCAGTGGTGAAGATAAATCAGTCCTACTGAAGCATGTGTGCTTTATAGACAAGGGATTATAAACCAGGTCTGAGAGGGAGAAAGTAAAATGTCATCCCTACAACTGCCAGGATGAGGACCATGGCTCGAGGAAAGGGGCACTCGGATTGCTTGGGGTGGCTGAGGGTCCATGTTGGTAGTTTCTTTTCAAGCAGAATGAAAAGGGCAAATTATATCCACTTGCAAGGAGAGACTACAGTTATTTCCACTGTTTGGTGGAAGCTTCAACGTATTGATCGGTAATGCCAGGTGACAACACCAAGTAGCAAGTACTCTTCTTGATGGAGGAATCCTTTCCTGGGTAGCAGCCGTCAGTAAGACTGCTTTAAATGTGTCACCTTCCACCATATGTTCCCCTGGGGGGGGGAAGAAAAAAAATCTTTAAAACATAATGCTTAAAAATAAGATCTTCACTCCTTAATTTGGCAGTTTGCAAAACATGGCATTTCTGAGAATCTGGCACACCAATTGTCAGAGCATCTCTGTCAACACCAGAATGGAAAACAAACTCCCTGGCAGCAGCGTGCACAGCTGTGTGTGCCCACTCCCTCCCGCTTCTTCCTACCATGTAGCGCTTTTTTCAGTCTAAACTGTTTGATTGGAGGGGTGGGGGGGGTNNNGGTGGGGGGTGAGATTAGAAATGTCTTTTTTTTATAAGACAAGACCTTTAAATTCAGTTAATGCTTCTGCAAAATAATTCTTCACAAACTTGACAGTTGCTTTAAAAAAAAAATAAAAATCAGCAACCTGCCATCTGGAAATAACGTACAATAATGTGGTACATAGGCATGGGTAGAAAGGCTAATACCAGTTAAAGTGTCTCTTGTCAGCCTCTCCTTGGTTGCAGCTGGGATAATGTGCAGAACTTGCAGGTAATTTTTTTTTTTTTATTGTGGACAGCCTACCATGAACCATAACTTGTGTTCTAGGTAATAGAAAGTCTGCCTATTAAAATAGGAAGATTTTTTTTTTTATTATTATTTTTAATAGCACTCTTTAGGAAGCTTGGACCCACCTGCTGGGAGCAGGGGTAAATTCAGAAAAACATCAGTAGATGCAGAAGATAAGCTGTAACAGAGCTGGATCCCCCTTGTCCTGCTAATGTGAGACAGAACATTTCCAGCAGGGACAGACTCAAGACGTAGAGTAAGACGATTTCATCCACTCTGTCCTGGGTAGTGATTGGGACATAATTTCAGCTAGTGCCATCTCATTCCTAGTGCTGTGTGTGAAGGACAAAGGAATGAAATGTTTAAAAAATTGTTGTTCCTGCATGATAAATTATTAAGCCTTGATCTTTCTACAGAAAAACTCCAAGGAGTCTAAACAAGCTCCTGGGACAGGTCCAGTTAGCCTCGGTCTGCGATCATCCGTGATGGAAAGCAGAGTGAGGGCAGGGGATAGTACGGCTTTTCTATACGAGCAAAGCTAGAAACACAAAATTCACCGGCCGGGATTGGAAATACCTATTTGGTAGACTGGTTTTGCCTTTGTTGGTTTTATGCTCTAAAAAGGATTCCTCTTCTTGCTCAACTTCCTTTTCCCCTGCTCTACTTCATCTGACACTTCTGCCTGTGCCTTTAATGATCTTACCTTTTAAAAGGCATCAGGAACTTTTAAAATGTTCATCAGGCCATAAAGCTGCCTGCCTTTTGGGATTTGGCTGGATTGATTCCTCTCCCGGGTTTGGCCCACGCTTTCTGTCAGTCTTCTGCTATGCTGTCACCAGCAAGCTTGCCCATCCTGCCTTTATTTTTAAAAATCAGTGTTTAAAAGAGAGGTGAGCTGTAGGGGGGGTTGCCCGTCATGATCCTTGGTAGGCAGAAAAACCAGAGCCTTGGTTCATTTGCTTGGATGGCCATCAAATAACAGAGCGAGCATTCGGCGTCTTGGTCTGCATTTGAGCTGCAGGACCTTAGGTAGGAGCAGCAGGTTGAAGAATTATGTAGAAAATGGGCAAATACCTTCCAGGGGCCAGGCAGCAAGGGGTCTGCAAATGGCTCCAGGTCATTGCTCACACCAGGGCCGAGTTTTGCTTTAAGCAATTCTACATTGCCGAGGGGGGCTGCTCACAGCCTGGCCCCTGCAGAGGGAGTTTAATGCCACTCAGCCCCGTTTTTGAGTTTTCTTTCTACGTTAAGGGAGTGTCTGGAGAAGAACAATAAGTATCGTGAACGTACCACCCGCATGTTAATCTTCTTTTATTGTTCTTGCAAATTGTGGTCAGTTTGCTTCAGAGGGTCTCGGCTACTGAATGAGAAGTTTTTATTCAGCTTAACAATTTATCCCTTTGCAGAGTGGGTTCACCTGGGCTTCTCAGAATACCATTACTGTGTTGCAGGTCTTTAAAAGAGAATAAATTAAAAGAAACACAACTGAAATAAGATTAAGTTGCTTACGGCTGCACAAGCAGTTTATATATATTCCAGTGCTAATTATAATGTTTCTTTTAATGTCATTTATTTGCATATCTTGTGGTGTACTATACAGCTTGCAAATTCTAAGCAGGCATTTGGAAACTATTATACATTATTACTTCTTTAAAATCACAACACTTAGATCAGGTCACCCAGCTGTTCAGTATCTGATAACAAGATTAGAGGGACTGATTGTACTCTCTGTAAGACTGCAAATACCTATTAATCTAGGAGACTTTAGAAGTTAATCAAAATGATATTTTTCTTCTGAGAAAGATATAAACAGTTGAAAATACATTCATAATTTTCAATGGGTATTTTAGGCTCAAAGGTATATTGTTATTTTTGAATAATAATCTTTTTAGTTCTTACTGTAATTATAACTTTGCATAGTAGATAGTTAATACTCCAAGTTTCTGCTATTTAGTATGTTGGAACTGTCCATGTTTTCATTAATTCTATCAATCAAACTTAACTCTCCTCCACCTCTAAGAAGTAATTATAATTATTTTTATGACCATATATATGCTAATGAAAGAACTATTTCATGACATTTTAATTAATTCTCAAAATGTTATGGACTTAACACTGACATTGTCTCAGAACGACTACTGAAAAGAAAACCTCAAATTGTAAAGTTATGGCTAATTGGAATAAAGCAGGAAATATTGGCAAACATAATCAGAGCCATCTTATTTTGGTAATTCATTTAACTTCAAATTCTCCTTTGTGTAATTATAGATTCAAATGTTTTGCTTTCAAGGTAGCTTAAATCTACATTCTTTTTTTCAAAACTTTTGACACATGGGTGCTTTAAAATAATGACTTTTCTACATCTTTTCTTTCCTTTTTCATTTGTTTGTTTCTTAAATTTGTTGGTGCAATCTGGTTCCCATCCCCTGCCTTCACTGTAAGAAAACAAGCGAGGAAGTTCTGAAAATGGCAAACCACTTACGTAAATAGAAACGATATGTATTCAGCGTTACAACTGTGATTTTCAAAGGTGTCTTATGCTGTTTCATTGCCGAGAGCAGAAATTGCCAAAGTAATTTAGGGGCACACCGTAAGTCAATAAACATGCATTTGAAAATGAATTGGATATTTTTGAAAACAAAAGGAGTGGGAGAAAAGCTTCCAAATTTTTTATGTGGCTTTAAAATTCTGCCTTGTTTCATTTCTGAAAATCTCAGCCATAGGCATGCATTAAAACAAATGTTTTTTGATATTTTAGACCTGACCACCTGCTAATACGCGAGTCATTTATGATGGTGTTGTACAAGGTGATTTCTTGAGGAACTGGGCTTTCGGAGAACTGCAGAGAGGTGTTAGGGGAAGGCACATCATGATACTTGCAGATCTGTGGCCAGACAGAAATGCCTAAAAAGAAAATGGTGAATAGGCTGCACATTTTATGGCTTTTTAATCGTCCTCCCAGTGGACTGACTGGACCACCCTGGGAAGTGTCTCAAAACCTCCGTGTCCCTCTCTTTGATCACATCGTGCGATGGCAATGGACCCGGTGACTTGAGCCAGTCCTTTGACTCGGGTTAGATTCAAACTCTTAGGATCTTTTTCCTTTTCCACCTAGGCCTGACCTCCCATTTTCTGCTCTGAATTCCTGCAGTCTCCCTCTGACACATCCGTGGCTAAGGCAGCAGAGAAATTTCTGCTGTAAGCCCAGGGAAACTTCAGAGAGTACAGGGATTTGACAAATATTTGCTTTATAATGGCAAACAAGGTTGAACATTAAAGATATGAAATATGTGCCAGTATTGGCACAGGCACTTTTAAAGTGAAGAATCTTGCAGAACTAACAATGTCATTTTTCCTTCTACTCATCGTTAGCAATTCCTTTGTCAGCATATGTTGTGTTCGTTGGCCCTTTCTGTCAAAACGGCGTTAAGCGCAAATGTGTCGAGTTCAGCCATTTCGGGAGTGCTGTATGTAGTTCTTGCTCTTAGGCATGAAAAACATCTAAAAAAATATTGCAAATTGTTATGGTTTGGAGGAGGCTAGGAGAAATTCATAAACCTATGCAGGGCTTTGCAGATGCTTAATCCCGCGGGGCAGTAGCGGGGG
Organism: Elanoides forficatus; assembly: GCA_025311575.1. NCBI lineage: Eukaryota > Metazoa > Chordata > Aves > Accipitriformes > Accipitridae > Elanoides > Elanoides forficatus. Next base: position 39,099,883 of record JAOBAS010000083.1, read on the forward strand.
TCGGATTCTGACCTCGCGGCGGCGGCACACGTGGCAGACCCCGTCGGGGACGTGGACTTGGCGATGGTGCTGGGGTTGGGTGTCCGTCCCCCCCCTGCAGGACTTTTAACAGAAAGCAGCCATTGAGCTTTTTCTTTGTGCAGCTTCTTGGGTCAATGAGAGGATCTGAGTGTCTCTTTGGAAATGCTGCTCACTTGTCTGAAGAGTGAAATGAGTTTCATAGTACTGGATCTTGATCTTGGGTTTTTGTCAGTAACCATTTCTAACCTGATGAAATTCCTATAGGGATAGTTATTTTAGAAGTCCTGAAGTCTGTGCCCAAGTACATACCATTATACCATATCCTAGGTCTTTCTCTGAGGTAGACAATATATTTTGTTTCAGCTAAACTCCGAAAAAAGGAAAATAAAAAAAAAAAATATTGGTGGAAGTTTACACATTCTATGCACCAGAACTTATGTTTTTGAATTTAGCCATATTAAAGTATTGAGGCAAAAATGAGATATATTTATTTTTTTGTGCTTTTTATGTACTTCCTAACTTTTCTAATATTATCTCCAAAAGCATGTGAGAAACTCAGTTGGAAAGCAATTGGTTTTGAAGCAGATATGTTAAAGAAGGAGTAGCAGATACGATATTATTTTTTTTAGGTTCAGGGCTTTGGAAAGGATTGTGGCCTTTCAAATTAGACTGTAGAAGAGTGTCCAGGGCTGTTCTATGTCAACTTCACCGTAGGACCTGGATGTAGATATCTTGTACAAATGCCTCTGCTCTCCTTTCCTGCTGAGGCTGTGAACGCAGAACAAGTTTCCTTTGATCCTGATGGCTTAAAGCCATCCAAAACACCAACTGAAGGGTGCTGGAAGTCTTTCATGGTGTATGGATCACCCAGGAATTTGTCTAGGTGGCACCACAGAGAAAAGCAGTGTCAGCAGGGTAGTTTAGCCATCCTGCTGCTAACCAAACTATATTAAATGGTAATATCAATAATAATTTCATTCTGGTTTGTACAGTAGGGTTTTTTTTATTCACTTTCTACTCCTAAAATTTCTCCTTTTTGTTTTCCAAGGACAGTTAATCCTGTGAAGTTGAGTATTTTTCTTTTTGAATCACAGTGGGTATAAACACTGTTTTTTCTCTAGTTCTCAATAGCTGCTGTTTTTATTAAAAAGAAAAAAAAAATCTTTTTTTTTATTGACTGATACTTGAGTTTTTTATGATGGGAGTAGAGAAAAAAAATCAACAGCAGTTTTTCAGGTGAACATTTTGCGTGGGACTACCTTTCATCACAGTTTGTTTAAGCAGAAGACAAATTTCCAGTGTTTTGATCCAGAGCTGTGTCAAAACTGCTCAGCACTGTGAGCCCCCCCATCGGACACAGAGGTCAGACGAGTGCTATTTAAGTGTAGGAAGGGGAAGTTGGGGGAAAAGAAGCGTCCTGAGAAGTAGCTTTTGCTGTATCTCTGTCGCAGAGATAATGGATCTGTGGCTGTTGCACCTCTTCCTAAAACCTGTATCTTGTCCACCTTCACGTCCTGCCTGCCCTCTCTGGGACAGTGGCGCTGTGATTCGGGTGATGCAGAGCAGACATCTGGAAACTTTGACATCAGGTAAGAAATGAATGGTCATACGCAACAGTTGTGTATAAATAACGTCACAAACAACCTGTGTTCCTTTTTTAACCATACTGAACTAAAATGTGTTATGTTTGAAATGCATTCTTTTCGGGAAAATCTGTGGTATTAAAAACATAAGTGCATGTTTTAATGGAAGGAAACAAATTATTTCTAATGTGCTATATGAACTTCTGCTTCCTGAAAACTGACTTGCATATAGATGTGATTGAGACTTTGGAAAAAGATGGTGATATACAGATAAATGATATTTAATGGCTCTGAATGGAAGATAAGTTTACACCTTGGAGAATTATGTAAATTTCTGCCTAAATTTCATACTGCTGTGTAGTATACAAAGCAGTGTATGTAAAACCAGTTTGAAAACCTATTAGCAAACACAAAGGTTAAACAGGTACAATAAATAATATTAATGGGATAGTAGAGTAATTGATGCCAAAACTGCGGGGATATGTGCATGGTATTATAATTAAATTTCTGAGAATTGCAATGCAGGTGGCAAATGCTGTCATTGGGCTCAGCATGCTACAGAAAGCTGCTAAGATTCATAAACATGCACAACTGTTTATAATTAGAAAAATCTGTCCATCTAAAACTTATTGTGTGTTCAAAAGTTTGGGCAGTAAGTGTGTAAGTAAATTGGTATTTTTCTGTCATATTTTGATTCCTGAGGCTGTTAAATGGTAAAACTGAAGTGTTGCTCTAGAAGGTGTCTCACAGCTTAATTTCCTTTGAACCAGCCCTCACTGTGCTGTGTTATTCTGGAGATGGGGTTTTAAACTTGAGTTCGGAGTTTCATGTTCTGGTGGAAGCACTTATAAGTATTATGTATCTATACATCCCTTCACCCTTCATCACCCACCCTATCCCATGGTTTTACAACAGCAATCCCCTGCAAGAGATTAAGTCAAATTAATAATTGTTTCTGGAGCTGAATCTTAGGGTGGAATGAAGTTACTCTTGATTTCATTCCTGTGACCTGATCCTGCAGTCCCAATGCATGATGCAACATTTATGTTTGAACTTGTGCCAGGCTTCATTACTAAAAGGCTTTTGTTTCTGCTTGCCTTCTCCTTTTCCCTGTAACATTAAGGGGGGAAAAAAAGGAAACATTTTTTGTTACCATATTTTCTAGATAGCTGCTTCTGTGTTGTTTTCCCCCTTTTAACAAAGGAAAAACTTTGTCACTGAAATCATTTCAAGAGGGAGGGACTGTTTATATTCAGAAGGCAAGCTTTTTAAAAATAGCTTTTCTTGGCTGCTTATAAATCTTTATCATCACTAAACCCCAGCAATCAAATAAGAACAGTTAAAACAGTTCAAGAAAAAAAAAAAATTGGCTCTCCAGCAACCTCAGTAGCTTTAACGATCTGGTAAAAGACCAAACAAATAGACATAATTATCATAAAAAAGCCATTACATAGCTCATCCCATCTGAATTGTTTATGGGATAAAAATTAAAGTACTTAAAATCATCAGAGGTTTCCTTTTCTTTCAGATACCATCCTTTCCCACTGAGCTCATTGCAGCCATTAAGACTCTTACCCTGAGAAGGCCGCAGATAATGAAATCCATACTTCTCTCTTACTAGAGCAAAGTGGTTTAGTTCACTGATTTACTGTCTCTGCTTCAGTACCTGATGACACCAATGCTTGAGTGCACATATCTGAGTTGTAGGTGTACGTTTGTCCATCTCCAGCTATTCTTAATCATCATGCCTGAGTCTCTCAAAGTCTGTGGTAATAAAGTAGTTTGGACTTTATATGGGAATAATGTTTTCTCTGGCACTTCCCCCACCCCTTTCAATGTAAAAGATAGATGAAAAAAAAGTTTATGAATTTTTGGAATTTGATAATGTCATCTTTGTTTTATTTTAGCTTCATCCGTTTCAGAGGACTAAATTAGGTCTGGATTTTTCAGTTGGGCATGGCGACCTGGGTTAAAGGAGGCGTCGCAGTTATGAGGGTCACTGATGCATGAAGACCTCTTCAAACAAGACCAAAGTCATTGGGTTGTAGGTCTGTGCTAGCTTCTGGATCCCACCCTACGGCTCGTGGGGCAAGCGAGGTATGTGTACACCCACTGCAAAGGGCTCAGCTTGTCCACTAGCAAGTGTTACTGGGACACGTTTCTTTCAATTCAACCGTCTGCTTGAAATAAGGCTTTGCTGTTGCAATCTGTGCGGCGGCGTGGAGCGTAGTCAAGGCTTTTCCCCTAACTGTGCCCTGTAAGTATTTCTGTACTACCGATGAGGAGCAAAATGCCTCCTAAAATATCTACTTGTACATTAACGTGCTTCCACCCATTTTTCCCTTTCTCCAGAACTTGCATGTTAAGTATGCAGCAAACTGTACTGGTAGGGCAGAGGTGACTTACAGTGACTAGATACTTTTTTCTTTTTTAATGGTTTTGGCAAACGTTTTAAGGTTTGTTTCTTTTGTTTGTGTTTTGAGTGTTGGGTTTTTTATATCAACCTCTCGCAAGCCTCTAAAGCAAAGAACTTTGTACTTGATCTTTATTCATGATGCATGTATGCTGTCACAGACAGATGCTTTCACATAGTTTTAAGGACAGGTTTCTTTCTGCTAGAGTGATTGATTTGCCCTATAAATCAGTTCCCACACAAAATTCACAAGGAACAAGTGATAGGTCATGAAGCAATGAACTGATGTTGAGAATTTGCTTATATTTCTCCCTGCTCTGATTCCACTTTTAACCATTCTGATGCCTCCCCCAAAGACTACACTTCATTTTAATCTCTAACTGTGCTTGGACTGGAGGTGAATGAGCTTAACAAACCAAAGGGGCAATAAGGGCCAGGCAATTTTTGTATGCTTGCAGGGCCTGGTGCTTTTTATTGCCCCTGGGTGGAACCCTAGTATAAATAAAAATACCATACTGTGTGTATTCTGGCTGCAGTCTTTGTGCAGAATTTATTGTGAAGAAAACCCTGGGCATATGCACTAATGAAGTAACATTTGCTGCTACTAAATTTAGGAAAAAATCAACAATTGCTGCATTGCATCAGTGAATTAAAGACAGAGTACTCAAGAAAAATATGAACTGCTCCTGTAAGTAGGAATATATGGCATGTGTATTGGTTTAATGCATATAAAAAGATATAAGTAAATAGAATACACCATTGTCAGTTTTTTAGCACAAATAGATGGACTCAGTTACCTGGGATCATACACACCTGCCCAAGGACACCGATACCTACTGGTTCAAAGACTTTGTAGAAGTTTACAGATGTGAGGAAGCTGTAACTTCCTCTATGCAGTTTTGTAGGAAACATGGAATCTTGGAGAGTCGATGGATAGAAACCTCAGTTTTTATAATGATGCCAATTAATGGTTGTAAAACAGAGAAATTATTGTTTCACATAAGAAAATGGAAACTGCTTTTGATAGTCTGGTAAAAACACATTATCTCCTTGGTGGGGTTGAATCTTCCTTTTTCTTAATGATATATTTGTTACAAATGAGTTTGAAATTTGCCACAAACAACTGTAATTTGATAGCCTGAGATGTGGGCACCTAACCTGCTGTAAAACCGAGGACTGGGCTGTTGTATCACATAGGCGACATGCTTTGCCAGGTTTCCACCTTCCAGTACCCAGCTGTCTGCTGCTTTTATTGCTACTGATGATGGTGCAGGGATGATGGGTTTTGAGGGTCTGTCTGCTCTTTCTCCATCCTTTGTGTTTCTCCTGTCCTGAGAAGTCTTGCATCCTTTTCTCTTATTTAAGCCTAAGAAGTACAGAAGAATGAGGAAAGGGTATCTGGGGGAGGAGGCAGCTCTGTGGAGGGATGAGGGTGCTGGATTATTATTAGCAAAAGACCTGCAGAAAAAACTCCTGTCAGAGGATGATCGGTGAGATTATGAACAGACATTGCATGACAAATCAGTTGAAGGTTGAGAGCAATGAATCAAGAGATCTTTCATATCTATCTCACAAGGATGGCACCAACTCTCAGGCAGGCACAAGCATATTTTCCTTTTTTTGGTCTTGCCAAAAGGTTGGTTGGGAACAAGTTTCCATTTCCACCAGGCACTGTACAAATGGATAATCTCTCCATTGAAGAATCTGCAGTAGAGATAGACAAGATGTGATCTGGAAACCATCGGATATTGTGGCAGAAAATCTTACTGCTGTGGTTCAAGGGACTGCAGTTTGTCAGATTCTTTGGCTGAAGTGAGCAGGGTATTAGCTAGACAGAAGCAAAAAGGTAAGAAAGGGCACAAACAGTGTGACGGGGTGAGATAAGAGGGAGAAAAGATGTTAGATAAGGTGAGGATGTATTTTCTTGTTTATGTTAGAATGGCTTTTAGTATAAGTATGAAGGGAAATAGGGAGCTGAGAGAGATACCCGTGTAATCTGTTACCATCACAGTAATGTAAAAGTGGGTTGGCAGCAGTAGCCATAGCTACCTGGAAGAGGAGGAGAGATATTTTACTGAAACTTAGTGAAAACAGAAGAGAAACAGTTAACACTGGAAAACTGACATTTTACTTTGATATTTGTGAATCTACCCACATCAACACATTTTATCATTAGATCCTTATCTCACATGTGAGTTTCACTACCTTGACAAGCACAATTTAAGATTTTTCCTTGTTTATTTGTTTTAAAGAGTTTCAGCTGTAAGACCAAATGCTACTTTGAGTTCAAACTTTAAGTGACTTCTTGTTTTGGCTCTCACAGTGGGGTGCTGAAAAGAACTGAGAGGACAAAGAAGTGCTGCAAATCTAGACGGAAATTATCTACCACAGCAGATCTCCAGCCTCTCCGAATTGATTACAAAGCGTATGGTTTTGTTGTTTGATTAAGTATGGGGAGGAGATATTAACTTTAATTCTTCTTCTGTGATTCATTCCAATAATAATGCCATGTGTTGTATTATGCATGTATATGCTTGTGTATGTATCCTGTAAATACATGGAACGGACACTGTTGAACAGGTAGAAAATGGAAAAGGTTGAATGAAGAAACAGGCACAGAAAATTTAGGAATTAAACTGGACCACTTACATCAGGTTTGGTTCTAGGAGGAGTTGCATGGCATAGTCATGAAGTACAAGACTACAGAAGACCTTTTAAATACAGGCATACTAGACAAATCTAAAACAATTCATTTTTTTCTCTCCTTCCTCTTTAAAAGAAGAAACCAAAAGACCTCACTTTGGTAAAAATATTTTATCTTGTGGTCTGAAATATTTTGCTCTGTTAGTCTTCAAGGTTGTTCACAAAACAAAATAATTTCTTTGGGCTCAAGTTGGAATTTAGTGGTGCACTTGATCTATAGGAGGTAAGAATTTTGTGTTAGCTGAGATTTATGTGCATTTGTATTTATCTTTGGCTTTGTTTCTTAGTTGTGTCAGATATACCTAAAATGCTAGGTCAGGAAGCTTCTAATTGCCTCACAGAACCAAAAAATTAGGCTATAATAATCATTATCCTCTGCAGATCAGTGAAGGAATAGGAAAAAAAGAAAGAATGGACTTGATAGGTTTGAACTGGTGTAGAGAAAAAATCAAAACAAAGTCAAGCAGTCCCCTAACACGTGAACTGTGTTCCTGGACTTTGAGCAAATGTCCTAGAAGACAAGAGGACTGTAACTCTTAGGTGAGTTATGCTGATGTGCTCAGCTGAGCATCTGGCTGATAACATTTTGTATCAGCTAAACCATGATTTTCTTGAAGTTAAGGGAGTTTTGCAATAATATTCTATGGGGTTGGTATTCCATCTTTTCACCTCAGAGATATGCATGATTTGCATAATGTCTGACAGCAACTTTCCTTTATTCAAGATGTGGAGAAAAGAAGGTTAGTGATTATGGAAGATAAATATAGGCAGTAACGATTAGTGAAAATGATTGATAAATGGGGTGGGGAATGGGAAAAAATCTGAGACACAAAAAGGCAGAAACAAATGTTTAAATTTAGAGTTCTGTCCTCAAAAAGTCCCTGCCTGTCAAATATGCAGAAATAAATTATGAAAATCTTGGCATCTGATATTTCACAACGACAGCTATGACATTCATGAGATGTATGCTGCTAAGTCATTGCCCATGGCAGGTTTATACGGCATGTACAGCTTCTCCAGGAAACGGGCAGCGTGCTTGAATATATTTTGGAGACTACAGAACACACCTACAGTCTGGTCTGAGTGCCAGCTGTGTGACTCGGGTACAGCTGGACAAAATAGTTTTAGGTAGTTGAACATTTATCTCAGGAGGTCAAGGGTTTAAAGTCAACAATTTAGGTAGGGCACTCTCAAAAATTGGATCTGCCTCTCTTGACATCAATGACAAAAATCCTGTCGATTTCAGTGGAGCTGCATTTCATCCACATGCTCCTGGTACCTTACCATTCCTTTCTATGCTTGCGCTGAGTTATCAGAAAATGCATAAAATACTGCATTTTTTTCTCTTTTAAAGCTTTCCTTTTCAAAATTTCCTATAAAAACAGTATGAAAATAAGTTAGCTACTGCTGGACTTACACCCCAACATGTGATGCTAATAGTTCTCATTCATTATTTCCTGTACTTATTTGTCTGTCTACACCTGCCTGTTGTTTTTTTCTGTAGACTGAAAGCTTTGTTTATTCTGTTTGTACAGCACCTGGCACAATTGATTCTGTTCCCTAGAGAAGAGCTTCTAGAAGCTGTGATATTTTTAAAAAAGTAATAAATCTTAGTCACCTTTTGAGAACAGAAGTAAGGAATCATATAATAAATTCCTTTAACGAGATTAACATTTATATGTATGTGTATGATTTTCTTTATTTCCAAATTCAAAAGTCTTAATAACTAATAAGCTAAAATAGTATAATCCTTTATTATAAGGATTCTTCTCTCTCATCATTTTACAGAAGAAAACAACTAAAAGGTCAGAAAAACTACAAATGTCCTGAGATGATATTAGATGGATCCTGTATTTATTTTTTATTACAATATTTAAATTGTAACAGGAGAAATAAATTATTCATTATAAGTAGAAAATGTAATTTTAAAAAAATCATTTATTGGTGACTAAGCAGCATATTCAGTGAGACTGTTTCTTCTTTTGTATAATAGCTGTGTACTTTGAGATAATGTTCTAATTAACCTAATTGCAGCTACTGTATTGAACTGTAGGTTGATCCAAAGTGTCATGGCAACTAGCAGAAAAGCTCTGCAAGCCTCTGCTTTCTCAGTATAGTCTCAAAAATAGCTCTTTATTACAGGAAATAAGGAGGTAAATCTTCTTAACAAGATAAAGCTTGAACCAAGAAAGAATATTCCCCTTTGCACTTGATGGTAAAGCATAAATTAAGCATTTCTGCTTCAATTTAATTAGCATAAGCCATCATAATAATGTACCCCATAAGTGTTTGCTTTTCCCATCTCGAGCAAACCTCCTGTGCTCAGGAGATTTACTGTAAATCATTGAATATTAATTTCTTGGATTTTATTGAAGAACATTTTACACAAGTCAGCTTAGGAGAGAGAACAATCATTTTCTTTCCCTTGCAGGAAAGATCTTATTTAATAATGTGATATTAACTAAAAGGAACTCCATGAAATGCTGCTCCAGTTTTATGATCTTGCTAAACTCTGGAGACTGCTGGAAGTAGGAATGTCAGAAAACAGGAAGCATACATTTTAAATATGTCTGACTTGAATGCCAGATAGTATTATGTCTCTCTGTTCACTGCAACTCATGTAATATTTCATTAACAGTTGTAATGCTAATTAGAAAATTGCTTCTTTGTTTATTTCTATGAATTACATGATTCCACATAGGCTGAGTAATGATTGCAAAACTGCCATAAATTCAGAAGAGAGCTTTGCATGAATAAAGCTCACAGTTCAAACCTGATAAATTATATAAGTGTACAACATAGCAGATAGGAGTCTACTTACACACTGGTGCTCTGGTAATATCATCAAACAAAGCAAAGGTTTTTACTGTATGTGCTGTTTCCCATAAATTAGCAATTTTATCTAATATATACAGCTTTTCCTCCACATTTTTTTTTCTTCTTCTTCCCCCTCCCTGAGAAGTAAAGGTCAGGTATATTGGACTTCAGATGAACTGCCTACTTATGGCTGTGCTTTCTGCAGATCTCAAAATAATGTTCCATCAAATTATAATTTCATGAGCTTTTTATACTCTGTCATTAACTAACTGATTTTGGAAACAAATATTTACAAGTTCCATTTGGTTTTCATATGCTTCCCTGGGAAATAGGGCAGCTGGGAGCATCCTGCTGCCAGGACGGGTTCTCTTCTGCTCCCCACCCCAACTCTGATGGAACATGATTACTGGAATTTTCTAGTTCAAAACATCACTTACCCATACATCCCACTTCCCAAGGCATCTAACATTCTTCTTTTCATGGAGAAAGGTCTTCATAAAAATATGTCTTAACCCATGAGTTTGCGTTGAATAGCTGGAAAGTATAGACCTGAAAAAGAAATGCCAAAATCTAAAATCTCTTCTTCCTTCCCCTGAAATCCAGCCCAAATAGCATTTATGAGGAAAGGAAATCCACAATCTGTAGTTAACATTGATATTGGCTTCCTAGGAAACACAAAATCAGCTAAACACTAAGTGATTTTCTCTTGAATTCTGGAAATATCGATAGGTTCATAACAAAAAGGAGGTAATGCCTGCTATTGTGATAGACTTTGGTAAAGGGCTAAATATTTTTCCTGGTGTTCAAATAGTTATTTACAAAATACATATTTATTTGCAAGGCTGTTGGTAATGGCATTTCATATATAACCATTTGATATGCAGAAACAAGTACTTGCATAAAAGGAGACTTGAATTTCCAACTCCACCCTCAGTACACACAAATGTAACTTGTCTGCAGAATTTTGTAGTCATAAACATTTATATTTGCAAATTAAAGCTGGTCAGAAAGTAAATCCAACTGAAATACAAATGCAGAAGTGGTGACCAATGCAACACACTATCTGGTTGACTGCACTTAATTTCCATTGTGAGACTTTAGGCAGTTAAAGCAAATCCCAAACTGAAGAGTCACTACCACTCTCTGACTGTTGGAAGGCTGGAACACTAGTTCCAGCTTTTATGAGGTCTGATATAAATCTCAATGAATCCTTCATGAATGAAATGAATTGCAGCCTCCAGCATTCTCTCATTTTGCTTTAAATCAAACCAGTACATATTTCTAAACTTTTTCTTTTATACCTAAGGATAAATGTTTTCTCTAAAGAGTTTTAAGTACTTAAAAGAATACGTGATTTTATACTTCCTAAACCCCTTTCTGTAAGGAAAAGAACATAAAAGGTCTACAGAGATTAAGGACTCTATCTAAAAGTAATCAAATACTCATTTTTCCATGAATATTTAGACCAGTGACTTGTCAGAAGTCACACCTCAATCTGACAAATTCAGGGCTTATTTTGCTTCAGTCAAGGACCATACTTTTCTCCTATCTGTGCCCCTGCATCAGATTTTTTTTCATGCTCTGACTGCCCAGTATAATCTAGAAACATGTCTGCTGCAGCTGCTCTGAGCATGAGCAGAAACAAAAGTCTCACATTCAAGAGCAGCAAGATAAGTGATCATAACACTGTGTTTCTTATTCTGCACTGTAGAATCAGAGAATGGTTTGGGTTGGAAGGGATCTTAAAGATCACCCAGTCCCAACCCCCCTGCCATGGGCAGGGACACTTTCCACCAGACCAGGGTGCTCAAAGCCCCGTCCAACCTGGCCTGGAACATTTCCAGGGATGGGGCAGCCACAGCTTCTCTGGGCAACCTGTCCCAGTGCCTCACCACCCTCACAGGGAAGAACTTCTTCCTTACATCTGATCTAAATCTACCCTCCTTTCAGTTTAGAGCCATTACCCCTTGTCCTATCCCTACCTGCCCTTGTAAAAAGTCCCTCCCCAGCTTTCCTGTAGGCCCCCTTCAGGTACTGGCAGGCTGCTGTAAGGTCTCCCCGGAGCCTTCTCTCCTCCAGGCTGACCAACCCCAACTCTCTCAGCCTGTCCTCATAGGAGAGGTGCTCCAGCCCTCTCATCACCTTCATGCCCCTCCTCTGGACCCACTCCAACAGGTCCGTGTCCTTCTGATGTTGGGGGCCCCAGAGCTGGAGGCAGGACTGCAGGGGGGGTCTCACCAGAGTGGAGTAGAGGGGCTGAATCCCCTCCCTTGACCTGCTGGTCACGCTGCTTTTGATGCATCCCAGGACATGGTCGGCTTTCTGCGCTGCAAACACACATTGCTGGGTCACGTTGAGCTTCTTGTCTACCAACAGCCCCAAGGCCTCCTCTCCACCCAGACATCAAGCCGTTGACTGCAACGTGGCGTGTGACCATCCAGCCAATTTCTTATTCACCGAGTGGTCCGTCCATCTAATCCATGTCTCTCCAAATCCAATCACTCTGCAGTCCTGAAAAGCAAACATGAATTCAGGGAGAGAGATTCACAGAAACAGCATTTCATATCTAGTGAAAGGTTGTAGAGTTTTGAAAGTAAGTAGTATTGCAAAGCTGATTTTGCAATTTGTCAATGTCCTTAAGCCATATTCAGCTTGTTCTGGTTTACAACTGGCAGCTTTCCTTCTTTTTATCCTGACACAGTTTTAAGTAACAACAAATTGCACAATGTAGCTGGGTGAAATTTGAATATATTTTTTTTAATGTAATGAATTTTTTTTATTTTTTTTTTTTTAAATCCCCATCTTCTTTGCCAGTGGGGCTTATTAGATCTTCAGTTTCTGTGGTGTTCCTACACATGATAAGTATTGCATTGTCTCCAGCTGCTGGTAGCTCTTTTATTCCTAACAAATGTCAAGAGCTGTTTTGTTAATTCTTCTCCTACATGTCATCCTTCCTCATTTGTTCTCCCAATGACAATGACATCTTTTCCAGAGACACTTCCCCCCAAGCTGTCACCTTATTTATTTCTTCCTTTGTCTTGCCTTGAGGAACAAGATAAGCATGAGGAGAGTGCAGAACATTTGTCACATTTGTTTAGATTTGTTTAATCTGCTTGGTAGAGTTGTGTAGGTCTGGCCAAAGCAGGTATAAATATCTCACTTCCCCCCCCCCCCCCCCTTAAAGAAAGCTATTTTTCTTAAATATAGATGTAACATTATAAGGATTGAATAAAATTAATTTGTGACTTTCCAGTCTGACCTCTAAATAGCATAGCCAAAAGTTTTCACCAGTTCCACCACTGTGTCCATCATGCTGTTGAGCTACACTTGATCTTTCATGAAAGTGCCTGATGGTGACTTAGAGAATTCAAGTAATGAAAAACCTTTAACAACCCCCAACAAATTAGCAACTAACAAATGCTGCTGTTGAGATTGCATACCTTTAAATTCCCCTCCTTTAAAATGTTTTCAGCTTCTTGTAGAACTTTGTAGAAATATTGGCTTAGATTTTTTCCACAAAGTTTGTGTTAAGGTGAACACTTTTTCTAGATCTCTTCCTGTAATAATTTCTACTGTTATGAGAGTTTCTGCTGCTGATGTTTTTAATCTTTTCTCTTCCTATGCTCTCTCTCAGGAGGAAACATACTTGTTCTCTGGCCTGTTGCTCCCTTGCTCACTCACCTTTCTTTAAATGAACATTTGCTTATCACATCTTCTTTCATTGGTGTCCGAGATGGCTATTGCAAGAGTAATACACACTCTAAATGCAAGAAAATAAAAATTCATGTATGCTAAATTTTCTTCAAAGGTCATGAAGGATCCAAGGAAAGTTGATGGGAGCTGGGTGTGTAATTTACACATTTTGAAAATCCTGGCCACAGGCAATATTATTATCTATTAAGAAGCAGTAACATGAGTCAGACTCCACCACACAGGAAGATTTCTTTTCCTAACCCAAAGACCACAGTAAAAAAAAAAAAAAAAAAAGGCAATCAGTAACAGAAAAAAAAGCAGAGGAAAGGATCTCAAATCTTATCTTGGTATAAATGAGCTCAGAGACAAGAAAAGCTCTGAAGATATAATGATTTGTACTAGATCAGAAATAACTCATGTTAACAAAACATCAAAAAAAGGAGGGAGATATGGACTTCACAATATTCAAATAGATGACACTTCTAAAAGAACTGTTTATCTAATACAAGGAAAGGATATGAATACAATTAGAAGGAGACAGCAGTTGGAAGAACAGAAAGAGAATGGCAAGAGGAAAGTATGAGAAAGGATAAGAATAAATATCTAGAAGACATATTCTACACTGATGTGCACAGATTTATCATATGTTCTAATCTCCTCCATTAGTACTAGAAATATTTCAAATCTCCAGAAATGTAATTAAATAATTCTTCTATTAAAAAGTTACCTTTTAAAAAGATGTTGTTTTACACGTGCATTTAAATCAGTTTGCAGTATTGTTGGAAGCAGGTTTTTTCCATCAAGTTTAATATATCACATGCAAAATTATTTTTAAGAGGTGTTTGCCACTGTGTCAAAGATCATACCAGGTGAGAAAGTATTTTGAAGACACTACAAAATCCCTTCATTTACGTTGCTGCCTCAAGAAGTCTTATGACAGTAGAATGTCTTGAAGTTGCATGTTATCTAAACTCATTCCTCTGAAGCATTGATTCATAGTTGACAGTTGGACTCTATGATCTTAAAGGTCTTTTCCAACCTAAATGACCCTATGGTTCTATGATTCTAGTTCTCACAGAGGTGCTGAACAAGTGGTTTTTTCCCCCCTGTAAAATAAATAGTATGTAATGAAAATGTATTTTCACACTGCATGGAAAAATAGTCTGTTGTAGAAGGGTACTGCAAGGACTGGGAAGACACTACAAAGTCTATCTCACTTGTGAAAGTGTAAGGAAAATCAAACTGCTGAGTATTCCAGATCAACTTTAAAAAGGGAACTCCTGATCCTTCTGCTGACAGACCAAGTTGTCCTAAACAGAGTGCCAAGATTCAAAACCTGTTCCCCAGTGTGGCATCCTACCTACACATGCTCTCTTAAGTATTAAATGGAGTTCTGGCTTATGGAAAAAAAAAATCTAGATGTTTTCCATTTGTTTAAAAAACATTTTCCACAGTGGCTGTGAAAAACATACATTCCCAATTATAATGGGTTTACCTTTCTTATACACAGCTAGTTTTATTTATTTTATTCAAGGAAGCACAATCTGTTTCAGTTCTGAGAGTCTAACTGCTTGTATTCATCTAGCAAAAACTTAAAAGAGAAGATCAGTATTTTCATCATTCTCCCCAAAATAGTACCCAAGTCCTGACTAACCAGTCTAGAAGACAGGTTTCAAAGTCAAGGACCCTGCAAGGACATCCAGAAACTAACTTCATGTGATTAAAAGGGTTTGCTTAGTTACGCAGCTGACTCACAATCACTGCAATTCAAAGACAGTCATTTCATGAAGGTTCAGCAATAAAAGATTTCCCTCTCTAGGACTCCAAAATGTTTTGTTCTGGTGCATTCCAAGAGAGACTGTGGAGATCTGAGCTTTTTCTTGAAGAAAAAAGAAAAAAATCCAACTGCAAAACCACACATACACACAAAAACCCAAACCACTCTTTTTTTTAGTTAAAAAAAATTTTAAAAATCCATTTTTCTTTTATAGTTATGTTGAAAACAGTCAGCTACCTCTATTCAGGAAGATAATTCAATCAGATTTTGGATTCTGCATCTATTCCACTTACCTATCCATTTACAAACATTTAAAAAGCGACATCTATTTAAAAAAAAAAAATAAGCACCTCGAAATTGGGATAGTCTACATGTATTTCAGCAGAGCAGTCAGGGACATCATTATAACAAAGTTTGAAATGTGCTCTTATCCGTATCGGAATTTCCCCAAAACAGCATTTTATGGGGAAATTTCAAGAAACTTCTGCAATTTTCCAGCAACGAGTGAATTACCCTGTCCCTCAGATTCATGAGAAAGGTTTGCGTTGTGCAGGCTTGTCAACCTGCAGATTTTGAGAGTGCAATTCTAATGGTACCCTTACAAAATAAAGTCAACACAGTCTTCACGTTTTGAGGTAAGGAGAGAGATTTTACTGCCTTTTAAACAACTGGGGAAGGTGAGAAACAGCAGCAATCATAGGAGTATGAAGTGCTGAAATATACAATTAGAAGAGGTGTCTAAAAACTTAATTGAACAATGACATGCTGTCACCAGCAGCTTAAATGCAATCCCGTAATGACATTTGCTATAAACCATGTCAAAATGAAAAATAGGTGTAAGCTGACGTGTGGAGTGTCTGAGATTTCTGTGCTGCTGATGGATATTCCTACAGAAGAAAAACAACTGACAGGAACATGAACTTCAGCAGTGATTACCCTGTAATTAAATGGAAGCAATAAAGGATCAAGGTAACAAAACATGGAGCAGGACCTGTGAAATATGAACAAGTGTTGACTCAGTAATTCTGCTGAAAGAGTCCAAGATTTAGGCATAACAATAATAGTCGGCTGGTTGTCTCTGGTGCCAGATTTGTGTGCCTCCTGTAAAACAAAGCAGTCAATTCCTATTTCCCCCACATTTTTCTCCTTACTGTGTCACATCGCATAGAGGTTTATAGCTCCTTGGTAATTGTGAAAGACCTCGGTAGCGCTTTTCCTAACATAACACAACAGATCCCACAATCCCCACTGCAGGTTCGTCTCCAGGAGTGCTTTCCTAGACTTTTTCTGATTGTCGCTAGGAACAGATATGCCCTTTTCCCCTGGCTGTCAGACTCCAGCCTAATTTTCAGTTTAATGGACCGCACATTATTTTAGGAGAGCGCTCCCTGGTTTATTTTAGTGCACTCAACACTGTCAACAACCAAGTGCTGAGTTCTCAGCTCAGGAACCCAAGACAAAAAGTCTTCTCTTCTTCCACACCCTTTGTCTTGCATGAGTTTTATTTTGAAGAAATCTGACTAGAGATATAAAAAAATTTAATGACAAAACCCAAAATATGATCCATCTGCTTCCAATGCTTCAAGGTTTGAACAAGAGCTATTGAACATTTCCTACTGTTTATTAATTGATAATAGTAAATGGAATTTGTTAAATACCTTCAAGTAACATTCTTAGAAAAAAATTAGCATTTTTATCAAACACATTTTCTATTATTTACCTACTCGTAGAGTCAATTTTAATAAGCTGAAAGCAAGTAATGCTAACAGTAAATAATTTGCCCTAAATTCTGTATTGAATGCAGCAGACCCTTACTAATCCACATTTTGCTAATCCTCACACTTTATAACTCACACAAAAGAGTCTCTCCCTTCACCTCCTGTCTCTTTGCAAAGATTTAATATCATAATGTTTCAGCGACTTCTCAGATTGTTGGAATCTCATTATTTATACAGTATAAATAATTAAACTAGACCCTCTTTTTAAAATTAAATGAGCCATGTATTTCTGAACTAGTTACCTTAGTCATAAACTGTGCCAAAAGCTGATCATCTCTTACATGCAATTAAAGTATTCACTGACCTCTTGGCACTGAGGCTTCAGAATTAGGAAAGTCACCCAGGCAAGGACAGACTGTACGGGATGCAATAAGGACAGCTTATCTGTCAGCAGTATGGTACTTATACTTCTTCTTCCTGCCCACCATTTGCTTGGAAGCCAGGAGTCACTGGTTTTGGTGAATATGTGTCCAGGTGGTTCTGATGCTCACTCAGTCATTCACCATCACACACACTGGGACCACTGTCACACACGGTGGTACTTGTGGAAACCTCAAATTTATCAGTAAGCAAATATTTTTGCCCTTGCTCTCACTTCCCAGCTGCTAGTCCATCACCGAGCAGAGTGTACAGCCAAGGCCGATGTGGGGAGTAGTTCCAAGTAGCTGTACGGTGCTCGCGTGGCCCAGGAGACACCAAACCCTTTTCAAGGGCTGACTGCTACGAAGGCATCTCCGAAAGGTGGTCTCCCTGTGATTACTGGTGTTCTAGGTGCTTTGCTAAAATAATATTTCTAATTTATCAGTAACATTATTTCCATGCACATTTTTAAGAGATTAAAAAAATGAGTGTACAATAGAACAAGAAGTCCTTTGGCCAAAAGGGCAGTACATATGGCAGTACACAAGCAGGGTGTTTGGTTATGCAGGGAAAGTTCAACAATTTAGATGCATGACTTGTTTTAAACCTCATAGAGTAATATTTGTTCCGAGTTACCTGAATAAATCTCTGTTTAATCCCCTGGTGATGACAGTCAGAATTTCTCAGCTCTAAGCTTTATGTGTTAACACTTAGCATTTGGAAATCCTGATTAGCAACACAGACAGTTGGAGGGGCAGAACCAAGCAATGGACAAAGCTTGTGGAAAGCTGTTTGTAGCAAAGACAGCTAAATAAATAAAACATGCTTCCTTCACCACTCTTATTGCAGCCACTTGGGTGGAGTATTCAGTACTGAAAAATGCTTATAAAATAAAAAATACCTGTCCTAAAGGTGTTCAACATCTCACAACCAACACTCATCAGTATACAGGATTGGCATTAGTTGAGAACATTGAAGGTATGAATATGCTTTACTTGCACAGACAAAACTCCAAATGAATTCAGTTTACATTACATGCTATCATGTCCCAGTTTCTTAGGGCAATGACTCAGGTTTGCCGATTCCCAGGTCAGGATTAAGATGAAACACCACCAGGGATCCTTTAACTCACAAAACTCAGTTTTTACTTGCTCACAAGAAGAATTGGCATAGTCACCACCAAAATTGGTATGCTCACACCAAAAATTGGCATGAAACCATGTCAGTACGCTGTGTAACGTGCTAACCATGCATCACCAAACATATACTACAGGCCTTGCTTACCTGGGAATCGGTTCAGGGAAGACAGTAAGGAGATCCCTCCCGCTGAGTCCCGAGGTTCAGAGCAGACCCCCTTGCTTTCTAGACTCCTTCTCAGAGAGGAGCCCAGGGGCAGCTGGATCTGCTCCTAGT
>JAOBAS010000083.1:39118540-39138843 GCA_025311575.1 Elanoides forficatus
GAAATGAGAAACACCGTATATAGTGTCAGCGTAGTGGGATACTGACGTTATCCTCAGTGCTACTATCTCTTCTGGTTTTTAGAGCTAGGGGATTAAGGCTCAAAAACGGTAAATGAGTTGTAAAGCAGGGAAGCTGATCTTTTGGTCCCTGGTCAAGCGTGAGGGCTGTGATCGCTATCATACATTTCTCTGTAAAAGACAGGTGGAAAGATTTTTGGAAGACGTGCAGCCCACCTCCTAGAAATACTCGGAGAAGTTATCTGTGAAGCCCAGCAAGACCTGGGTAAGCACTAGCAGGGCGCTGGTGTGGTTCCTGAGACAAATCTCCGTGACATTCAAACCTGACAGCTCTGCCGAGATTTCCAGATAAAGGTACTAATTTAATCTAAATATTAGGATGCAGTTGCCTACTTGCAGAAACATCTGGATGGCGGCCACCAATTCAGCTTATATAAATGACCAAACAGCTGTCAAACTGTCATGGGTTTGGTCAGAAGCCAGCTTTTGAACAATAATCTAGAGATGAAAGTCTGTGGGCGTGCGGTTATCGATCCCCTTAGACCCCTTGCCATACCTCACCTCTGTTGAAATGTACTCAGGGAATAAGGGTGGCAGAATGGCAGCAGAGTGCACCTACTGCTTTGGCAGATTAAATAAACTAATAAAAATGCTACTCCTGCCACAGAAACCAGTCCGAACTTTCATTTCCAATGCAGGTGCCAATAAATATTTGCAAGCTAGATACATCAAATGTCCTGCATCACATCAGCCAGAAATGCTGCAGAAATGAAAGATTATGGTATGAAACAAAATCAATAACATACAGTAAAAAAGTGTGGAAAATCAAATTTAAATAACAATAGAAACATAGATGCTTGAGAATAAAACAAGGCTAAACTTTTGCTTCTGTGTTCCTTTAACCACATGCTTCAGAAGACAAGGATCTGCGTCCTGCTTTGAAGCTCCGAGGTTGTGAATCATTTGCAAGGGGAACACAAAATTAGCAATCAACGCAACTGATTAAGGCCATTGGTTGGAATGCTTTAGTATAAACCCCAGCATTTTTTAACCGAAAAGTTAATGTGAGGCTACTGTTTTGAGACATTAATTGAAAACAGTACAACCTATTTCCTAACTAGTCCTATTAAAAACTTTTCTCATTGGATTCTAGTAAACTTAATAAAGAAATACCCTTAACATCATTTGAACTTCTATACACAGTAGACACTTTTCAGCAAAGCTGGTCTGAGTTTGGTACTTGGGAAGGTCTAATCCACAAAAGTATAAGACTAAGATCAAGATTTGGTGAAGGCCTTACAATAAAATTGAAAATAATTATAGGTTTCTCCATAAAGAACACTGTTCAATGGGTAAACAGTGCCACAAAGGAGCTAGATATTGCTGTTACAACAGTATGTGCATCTGCTCCTAACTCTTATTTTTATGCCTGGATGTTATTCATTGCGCACACTGTGACGCAACATACTGTGGCTGAACACTAACCCATATTCCCAAAATGTCAACAAGAAAAAAAAAGATCAATACAAAAACCCAAGGCAAAAAGCAGGTGCAGAGAGGGATCAGTACTTTCAATGGCAGCCGTCTTTTAGTTCGTTACGCTTATTTTGAAGCAATATATTTGCATTAAATCCAATTTCCATAGTAGATGACAGGAACGTAATATTAAGGGCACTGGATGAGGATCATTTTGAAAGCCTACTAGCTAATTTCCAACAAAATGTGGGTTTTTTTAGATGTGCTATAGATTGATTGATTGATAGATCCAGCTAGATGTTTCTTAATTGTTCTTTCCCTTCTTCCTTCAAAAGGACTATCGAAGCCAAAGGAGCACTAAGACCACATCTTGAGTCACATCATCTCCTCCGGAGGTCTCATGCCACTTTCCATCGGGTAATAAGTACATCAATGAAGTGAAGAGCAAACAGAAAAGACATTCAATACTGAAGCAAATTAGGCTGTTCTAACACAACAGAATGTCTTGGGTGCATATTGCCAGACTGCTTCAGCGAGATACTCAAAAGGATTTGTAATATACACCAATTTCCTAATTTACACTGCATTTCAACTCGTGGCTCCATCGCGCTCTCGGCACAGTGAATCAGTTGATATAATATAGGGATAAAAGAACAGTCGCTCCATTTTATAAAATGATTACATAGTTTCTCAATAGAGCAAATGAGAGACCAAAGGCCAGGAGTTTTGGGAGGGGTGTTTTTGCTTTTCCCTTCAAAGGAATTAAATAATTGACAAGGAAAATGGACCTTCTAGCTGGCAATCTTTCCTAGACTTTGCAATCAAAACATTCAAAGTTAAGACAGAACAGTGAAAACCAAAATAAATAAATATAACTACCTCTTATTTATTCCATAGTTCTTGTCTTTTCCAAATATGGGTTCAACTTTCTATTCTGTCCTTGTGTCGTTGAACCTTTTCATCCCGGCCTTTTTAGTTGAGCTAATCAGTATTTTTTTGTCAATGTTTTTTGTCCAATTTTCTACATTTTCTCTTTTGCTTAACTGGAACCAAAATAGTTTGGATTGCTGAATTGAATGGCAGTAATTTTTGTCAATTCAGCATTACACTGCTGCCGTGCCTCCACACTAGCTGAGAGATGTTAGAGTTCAAGTATCTCATCCCTCCAGTTTTCTCTCTTGGCCAAGAAAACCTTTATCATTTTGCAGCTTCCCAAAAGATTTTTGCTTAGTTGTTGTTTTGAGACAATATTTGCAATCTAGAAGCTGATGGAACAAGCAAAGATGTAAATATTTTCCTGTTGGCAACCGCTGATTCATTGAAATGGAAATGCTTTATGCAAGAGCTTTGCGTTTTGACCATTATTTGTGTCAGGAACGAAGAGCAAAAGTAATTTAAAAGCAGGTGCTCTGTGTGTGTTTGTTTTACAATGTCTTTTTATCATTAGACTTATTTATATCCTGTATAACCTTTCTGATGAACGGAACATAAAGGTGCAATACAACACATAACACGCACAAATTTAAACATATCAGCTTCACGGAACTAAAAAAATCGCCGCCATGGGATTGGCGAGGTGGGATGGGAATTGAAATTCACTCTTTTAAGCCTGTTTAGAAAACAAAAATGAAATTAAGGTCACTTTGATATGTCAGGTCTGAAACTTTAAGTATCCAGCAAGCTCTAAAAGTAATACCGCAAAACCGGGTTCATCCCGCGCTGAGCTTTCAAGCCTGAGCAGCCACACGACACAAACCATTCCTCAGTGAGAGCTGCAGGATGCTGACGCTGCGTCCCAACTGCACCAGGGCTCCTGTACATCCTCACCCCTGGTGTCCCCATATGGCCTGAACATTTTGGAGTCTACCTCCTCCTTGTGTACGTGCCCAGCATTTCCCGACGAGCAAACCTGGCTGAGCGTTGTCAAAAACCAGCGGAGAATGGAGAAACAAGTATAATTTTTGTCTGTATTAGATTTGGTAACAAAAATACATATTACTGTGTTGAAAGGAAGATGACGGACAGCAGTTAGGAGCGTGTGTGGATAATCTTACCTTTTAGCTGTTGAGATACAGCACAGAAATTTCAAGTGGTGATTGAAAAAGAAACCGTAAGAAATAGTCCTGTTGTGCCGGTACGGAGTCATGGCGGCGGAGAGAGTTTTGTGCTCTCGAGTGGTCCCTTTGCAGAAGAGTAATCAAACGGTGCTGCTGCATTCTGTTTTGCTAAGAGCCTGAATTCGTCCTGCAGCGCTGTGTGGTAGAACTTGATCCTTGGCAGAGACGCATTCAGCTGAACTTGTTACAAATCATTCGAGTGGCTTTTCCAGCACATCCACGGCAGATTCAGCAGAGAGAGCAAGTGCTGTACAAGGTAGCGCGCGGCTGTAAACAAAAACTTCATTTCAGTGGGAAGCTGAGCCAAGGCAGCGTTCTTCTGGAGTTAGGCATATTTCAGTTGGTGGATTGTGTCAAGTGGAATTTGGACCATAATAATTATAGCTGAAGAGGTGTAGGTAGAAGACTGTGAAAAGGAATTAAAGCTATTGTCACAGTACTGTCATTTGTTGGAGATCTTCAAGCTGGAACGAACACTTTCAGCTCAAAGGGGTCAAACGTTAATTCAGTCGCTTTTGGGTGACACGAAAAGAGTTTTTCATAATAGTAACGTTATTTCAATGTATTACAAGAAAGTATAATGTTTATTACGATTTAGGTATTTCAGTACCATTATACTGCATGCATCAAAACCAGTCACAAGATTCCTTTTATTTTAGAGCAAATATACCTTAAAGTGTAGTTCTTCATCCAGACTTTTGGTTTTAAATAAGAAAAATATATGTACCCTTAAATTACAGTGATAAAATAAATTGAAGGTACTTCTTGTCTTGCAGATTTCGAAGTGAAGTTGTGAAGTAATAGAAGTTATGCTCCTTCCCAAAAATATTCAGAGTCTGCATTTTTAAGTCCCAGAGCATATCTCTGGATGTTGCTGTAGCCATATAGAGATGTATGTACAGGAATATCTAACTAGAAGAGGTGCCATGTTTGAGTGGGATCGAGAGATGGATGGCGGAGATTAAAAGCCTGAACATCTCTTTGGCGTTGCCATATGAGATGCTCAAAATTATGTGCGGGGCAGGTGTCAGTTCAGAAATGGCAGATGGCGGTTTTGGTGCATCAGCATCATTAGTTAGCAAAAGAGTTTCAAAAGTAAAAATGTGGGGATGGGAGGCACCTTGTAAAATCAGCTCTCCTTCAGAATAACTGTGCTAGGAACACATTCCCTTCTGCGACTGAGGGATCCACAGGACAGAGAAGATGTAAGAAAATACAATAGTTACCTTCTGCAGATGCTACTTTGAAGACTGATGTTTGAACTCCTCTGACAGGTCACCTTGGTCTGAATATTTGCTGAGGCTAATTGGTATGGAGCTGGAGCTACCATGCTTTAGCCAAAGGTCTGTCAATACATTGCTGCAGAGCAAGGAGCCAGCTCTGCCTTCTCTGTGCTTCTTCCCAATAACAAAACAGAGACAGAAATGTTCAGCTACTTCAGTGAAATTACGAAGAATATGTGTAAAACTCTTTGAAAATGAATAATATTATTAATGATTATTGTTGCAGTAAAAGCATATACTTCAGCGAATTCAGAGAAACCTGTGAAGAGGCAGAAGGGTTAATCTCATTTCATATTCTTTTTCTGCTGGTGGTGTTTTGGAAAAGCTGTGCTCCAGGTACTTATTTGGTCGCAGTCTCTCAGGTCTCTTTGTTGTAAATGTGATCTCTTTAGAGCATGGAGGATAAGATTCAGCTGGAGATGAAAACATATGTACCAGCATGCTGCAGCTTACCCTTTGGCCATTTTGCTCCTTTTGCCCCTCACCCCACACAGCAAAGTAAAGAGAGATCTTAAAAACAGGAAAAAAGCTGATTTTGTTTACATTAAAATTCATGAACACACGGTTTGGCCTTTAATCTCAAAAAGTCACAGTGTTTGCTTGAAAGGACAGCTCCTCACACACAGACCAGGCCAGTTTAAAAAAATTAGCAATTATGAAGGCACCATTGGCCTTTTTTTGAGCACGTAAGAGGCACTGGGGAGGTATGTTTGTACAGCTCTGAGTCCCCTACCTTTTCTCATCTCCTCAGCCTCTTCATTTCTCTCCCCAACACGATAAGCTAGTTTTTCCGAAACAATATTAACAAGAACATATCTGGCAATGATGTTGATGACATTTTCATTTTCATCTTTGTACATTACTGCTATCATAATGTATATTCTCAGCTTTGTCTGCAGGTTCATTTATTTCCTAATTTGTCTCTGAGAACAGAAAACCTACAAATATTAAAGCTAAAACTCAAAAAAAAAAAAAAGAAAACTGGGCTTGAAGATGTTATCTTTGACTTGATGGTGCTGGTAGATAGACAAGATAAAACGTCAGATGAATAATTCCATACTTCAAAGGACAGCAAATTATTTGCAGGGGTTAGGAAGCAATGTCCGATTCTTTCTCATACTTTGTGGTAAAAATACCAGATTTACTGGGAGTACATGTAGCATTTTTCCATGTTGCCTGGGGAACGCCGACACCAGCATAGGGGGAAGATGGGGCTGACCACAGGGCATTGCTTTATGTGGCCATGGGTCCAGGGCATGCCACGGAGGTCTGGTTTTAAAGGGACGTAACGCCACACTTTAGGTGTTACGAAATAAAAAGGCTCAGTTGCATCCAGGAGCAGGTGGTCAACACCTCTCAAAATAGCACCGCTTCAGTGTTGAATTTCACATCCGAAACAACTGGCTGACTGTGCTAATAAATGGATAAACTGGTGTGATTACATAGGCTGCATCCTCAGGACACATTTAGTATGAGGCCAAGGCCTTTTATTTTCATTATGGCAGCATGGCATTTTAGATACTAGACCCGATGGGGAATGACTGGCAGCATTAATGATAAAACAATATTCCAAGCTGAGCTCATGACATGCAATAACTGAATACCATCCATGGGATAGCTCTGGGAATCTTCAGTGTGGACAAAAAAAGTCCTGCAGTTTTCTCATTTAATTAAATTTAAATCTATGGGGACTGACAATACACATCTTGGGCTTATGCTTTTTTTGACTACTTCTTTGCAGCTTAATGTCATTGTAAAGTAGTTTTTAATCAACAGACAGTCTTAACTGGAAGTGAAGCTGACAGTTACCTTTATATAAGGATTTTTATTAATTGCAACACTAAGTATGGGAAAAATACCTAAGATGACATGTAGTAATAAAACACGGGACAGTTGCACAGAGTTCAATAGCACTTTATCATTTTCTCTTATGGATCACTCACAGTTGTGGTTGGCTGGAATTTTTTACTGAAAAGGCTCACTTTCTTCTGGTTTTAATGTTGCAAACCAAAATATTAGGGGGTATTTTCTACATCAGGCTGGAACTTGAGGGTCAGGAGAAGCATCTTGTTTCTAAAGTGCCACAAACATTTGAGTTAAAGGGGATACTGTTTTCCGTGTTGTTTTGTGAAGAAACACTACTTCCATGCGTTGGAATGAATTGTAAATATAAGTATGGATACAGATATAAAAACATAGATAAAAAGACACCCGCAGTGAACAATTCACTACTTCTTAGAGCCAATTTCAGCTGAACTATGTTCCTGACCAGAAGCCATGTAGCACTACAGCGCAGGGAATGAAATTAGTCATGTTGTATTAACGCAACATTAGTCAGGAATGGTGTTAATTGCTAAATCTAGGACCTTTTTAGCTAACATTTCTGGGCATGGGAAACTAGCATGGGATTGTTTAATGTAATACAGTTCTTTTTAATGCAGGGAAACCCTCAAAAAAAAATCTCCCAAATCCAAATGTGGCTCTATAACAAGCTTCTTAAATCCCAGCATGCACATAGATGCTAGTTAGAAACCTAGACAAGATGCTAACGCATCCAACAGTTCATTTCCACTCTCCGTGCCGTTCCCTCTCTCACCTCCTATTTACTAATTACACTGCTCGTGATCATAGAATCACAGACTGGTTTGGGTTGGAAAGGACCTTAAAGATCACCTAGTCCCAACCCCCCTGCCATGGGCAGGGACACCTTCCACCAGACCAGGTTGCTCAAAGCCCCATCCAACCTGGCCTGGAACACTGCCAGGGATGGATGGGGCATCCTGGGCAACCTCTCTGGGCAACCTGTCCTAGTGTCTCACCACCCTCACTGTGAAGAATTTCTTCCTTCCATCTGCTCTAAATATACCCCCTTTCAGTTTAAAGCCATTACCCCTTGTTCTATCCCTACCTGCCCTTGTAAAAAGTCCCTCTCCAGCTTTCCTGCAGGCCACCTTCAGGTACTGGCAGGCTGCTGTAAGGTCTCCCCAGAGCCTTCTCTCCTCCAGGCTGACCAACCCCAACTCTCTCAGCCTGTCCTCATAGGAGAGGTGCTCCAGCCCTCTCATCATCTTCGTGGCCTCCTCTGTGCTCCCTCCAACAGCTCCATGTCCTTCTCATGCTCGGGACCCCAGGGCTGAACGCAGTACTCAAAACTAACACACTACTGCAGCACTTGATCAGGATTTTTTCTGCAATAGTAATTTCTTGTTGGCAGGGCCACTGTGGTAAGAGGCACAAAACAAGAGGCTCTTCCTGGTCCTCCTGTTCACCCAAAAAGCGCGGTAAGTTCCTGGTAGGAGTCAAAGGGAGATATAGGACTAGTGAACCTGGGAGGGATCAAGAACGAAGATGGTGAACAGGAACCAAGAGTGACAAAAATCTGAGAAGAGCAGGAGTAAATTGAGAAGTGGAAATTTGCAGCTCATGAAAAAAGAGGGAAAGGTAGTGGAAGTAAAGACAGAAAGGAGAGAGGGAGAAGGGAGGCAGCAACACTGTTTTGCAGAAGTATAATTACCAAAACTTCAAAGACACTTTCAAAAAAAGCATAAGGAAAATATCTGTAGAGATACAAGGTAAAACAAACTTTCACGAAATTACAGAAAGGACTAATTAGACGCAACTGGAGTAGAGAAGTAAAAGATTTAGCCACTGCAACACGCAACTCTACAAGAACCAGGCAACTTATTCCTGAGTTTTAGTGTTCTTATTTGTTTAGCAAATAGCTGTGATCTGTCTGCCAATTCACATCACCCTTCACCGCAGGTTCACAGACAAGATAACAGCTTTCCACTTAGGTTTCCTAATGTTAAATTGTCAGTAAAGCACACATCCTTCCCTCTTTCCAACCTCCTGTCAAGTCATGCATTACTTTGTTGTTCCTCCCTCTCCCCTCTCCTGCAAGCTATAGGCTGGTAGCTTGAGTATTAAATGGGGAAGCAGAGACCTAGTTATAAACAAGCTAAAAGGGAGGGATTAAACTTTTTTCCATATCCCAGATGCTTCTTTAACTTGTAAAGGAGGGACTGGACTCCCTCTTTCCATGTCGTCCGTGTTGTTCACAGAACCTTATCCAGTAGAGACCCTGTACTTGCTCTTCAGGTCGTATTGATTGCAGACAGAGAGACAGAAACAGCCAATTTGTAGTTCCTCATATGTCCAGCCACCTCAAGCTGGGTGCGTTTGGGCAGCTCTGCACTTACCACTAAGGAGACATGCAAGTGCCCCAGGTTAGGAAACTGTTCTCTGTGTGTGTGTGTGAAAGAGCATATATTTTATGTTGACCAAAAAAAAAAACCCAAAAAAAAAAAAAACCCAAACCAAAACCTCTCCAAGATGTTCCTTTTTCACTTGGAAGGACAAACCTCAATTTGCACTGCAGATGCTCAAACAGGCATGCTACAAGTCAACAGAGCTCTTCTTTGGACAAAGGATGGGCCACGACACCTCAAGGGTAGCACCTAGAATTAGCTCATGTAATAAGATGGGGTTTTGCCCCATCAGTTTAGGAGTAACAACCTCATTTTGAAGAATATGTAATAAATAATGGAAATTCATACAATAAAAAGCAGGGATTGGATGCAATATTTAATGGTTATATTTGTTAGAGAGTAGTGAGAATCATAACAATTGAAGGTGGCAGGATACAGTGAAAAAAATAGTATAATATATTGGAATGAAAGGTAATGTCAAAGAGAAAAAAAACCCAACACGTGAGGCAATTTAAAATCCCATGGGTAACCTTACAAACTAAGGAACGCTTGAACTGAATGCTTTTGTGTGCAATGTTGCTGTTTTTTCAATACAGATTTTCTATTTTTGGCATAATATACAAACCAATGTCACAACAGAAAGATGAAATGATGCACACAAAGTAAAACATAAAATTACCTCTTTATGAGCTAACTGCTTCTTAGATATTATTTAGAAAGCATTAGATAAAACAGCATAGGAATTTTATAGCTGCCTACAACATATGAATGCAGGAGGCAAACTTCACAGGGATTCACCACCTCTGCACTCCCAGCTGATTAATACCCAGGCATAGTCTGAGCACTATCTGTGTGCCTTCCGCTGTCACAAAAATGTAAAATTCATCTTCTTGTGCGCTATGGAGGCCAAATCTACTTCAGTATTTGGTTCCCATTCTGCAGAAAGATCAGAAAATATTTTGCCTCCAGCTGAAGTCTAGAGAGAGAGAGAAAGAGAGACAATTCTGATTTTACTTTGGTTTTGTGGGACACCTTAAAATCCAGGTGTCATCCAGAACTTGGAAACTAACTTTTGATAGCTCAAGAACAAGCCTTAATACATCATCTGACTCTCTGGGAACTTCTGTTATGTTAGGGACAAATAGATAAGAATCATCATTTTATGAACAGAAACTACCACATTTCTTACATTCACTTAATCTCTCATGGAATCTGCATCTGAATAAAATTTATAAGTATAAAACTTCTTCTTCACAATAACCACCTTTGTGAAAAATGCCTGTCTTGTGATAAGCGTGGGATGATACAGCATCAGCTAGCCTGTTTTTTTTCCTGCAAATGAAGCCTTACTTCTCCGCGTTCTGTCCATTTTATTCACCAAAAGCAGCCAAGATTAGATAACAGCCTGTATTTGATACCCGATCATCACAAAGATACGAGGACATCTAGCAAGTGAAATTCCCAACAAAGATAAAGGGTCAAACTAACAGTATCTTCTACCCTATTGTCATCATCTTCAAGGTCAGTGGGGTATGCAGTCTGTTCTGTGTGAACATGTTTTTTCTACAATGCATCCAATATCAAGGGGAAATCATTCTACTAGTGCAAAAAACCCAAAACAAAACAAAACCTGCTGCAGGACACCATTTATGTAACGTTTTGGACCGAACTTTCTTAACACAAAGAAGGCATAAGGTACTGATGTTTGCAGTTCTACTCTGACTCTTTTAGGAAAGATTAATGTACTGATGGTGCTGCCCATAATTCTTTTTTTTTTTTGATAGCATTAGAAATAAATGGACTCTGTAAGGAGTTTTAGGACTTACAAAAATATAGTATTGTTAGCCTTCTTCGGAGGCTTAAAAAAATTATTTTATAAAGAACATCATAAGATATTTAAATACAGAGAAAAATCACTTGATAAGACCTATTCCTTTAGTTTAAGAAATAGGATTTATTATTTTTTTAAAGGTGGCATTTTTAGAGTCTGATTTGTAGGTATCTCACCTCCTCCCCCTTTCTCTCCTGCATGCCCTCATCTTTTGTGAGGACGCGCCTGTCACAGCAACCTCCTCCTCAGACCCAGCCTGGAGGTTCAATGCATTGTAGATCTAGTCCAGACTAAGTGTTCTTCCTCTGTCTTTTCTAAAAGAGAGTCCAAAAGACAATCCACTTACTAACAGTATATCATGACTGTACGCTTATATCTGAAGACTTTCAGTCTTGGTGGAAAGAATGTTTTTAACAGTATTAATATCAGGGACAACCAAGTTTTCTATGCAGAGCAAAATATTATTTTAAAAATGTAGGTTAAAAAAAAAATAATCAGGTCCTGCGTAGAAGACAGCTGATTGCATTTATCATCAACCTTCACTGCCTTCTCATTTCCATTTTATAGGCCAGTTAGGAAAATGACAAATGTTGGAGCTGACAAAAACAAAGGTTAATACCCAGAAAGAATGGCTGGAGGTGGCTTGGAAATCAAGCAAAATGGTACATAATACTATGAATAATGTACATACCTAATTCCATCCACTGGGCTGAAATTGTAGTTGACTTCAGAGGACTCAACAAGTGCAGTTGCTTGAAATCCAGGCAGTAGTCTGAACATTTTGCTGTAAATTTAACATTTACTTTTAAACTAGGTACTAGTCTGGAGATATGGAAACCATGTTTGCTACCTCAAAAAAATATAATGAGTTTCCACTGCATCCAGATTTTGCTGTGTCTTCTGAACTGAACAAGATGATAGACATGTTTGTCAGGTGGTTTTTTTAAGGCAAGAAAACAGCAATAAAGAAAACTGCCATTTTTCCTATTATAATAAAAATCAAGGTTTCTTAACATCAGTTTGAAATAAGAAAAAAAAAAAAAGAAAAAAAAAGAAATCTAGTACCCAAGCACTAAAACCAAATAAGAATATGCTATATTACTTTCAAAATTATTCTCCATATAAACCACTACCAATTAAACCTCAATATATTTGTTAATTTCAGAAACAAGAATAAATTGTTTCACATTGCTTATTTGTGCATGTACACATTTCTTCTCTTAAAAGTTAATTTGTAATTATTGCGAGTTTTATAGCAATTTGGAGGTAAGAAGCAGAGGCAGCTTTGTACATCTTTGTAAATACCTTTTTTCAGACACAGCATCTGTTGCTGTAGCTCTGCTCTAAATACATACATATTTTCAGGTAATGTTTTCTCACCCGTAGCAAGGCTTAATTTGTTTTCATGTTTCAGATCTCTCGTATTATTTAAAATATCAGATGATTGCATCGCTAATCTTGCGGTTAACAACTGGCCTTCCTACCCTTTGTGAATGCAAAAGCTATATTTCTATTCCTGAAAATAGCCTCCCGCTAATCTCATCCAAACTTCTCAAGGATACTGCTGCAGAAGTGCTGCTCGTTTTGCTCTCGCGTACCAAATATCTTAAAATAAATAAACAAATGAAGTAATAGGACCTTACAATCTGATCATTAACACTTAATAGCCTTAAAATGTATTTTCCTTCCTACAGAGAATGTAAAAGCCTATTCTGTAACGAACAACAACGGAAGTGTAATGAAGGAACAAGCAAGGAAGGAGTTTCCAGAGACAGTTGGTATCTACATCAGATCTACACGATTCAATATTTAATTGCTAATTCAATGTCTAATTGCTCAGTATCCCATTATGTACTTGTCTGCGAAATACAGCAGTCAGTTCAAATGGCTTCTGCAAGGGCTTCTTAATGGCACAGCTCCCTTCCTAGCCGTCTCGCTAAATGTAATTATTACAGATGCCACCTGGAATATTGATCAGATAGGAGCAGCCTCCTACCACCTGCAAAACGTTCAGCTGCTTTCCGAGCGGTCCCAGGACCTTTCTGCAGCCACTGGGGCTGCTCCCGCGGGGTGACCGCGAGGCCATCTCACCACCTAGCCGGCACGCCAAATATATCAACCTGTTATTACCTGTCCAAGGCCGTAGGAGGCAGGGCCACCCTTTAGTCCCTCCTCTGTGGGGTCTGGAGAGCGCATCACCTCCGCGACACGGCGCGTGACCCACTGCTGCCCTCAAATGAAAGTTTAATAAGTACTCTTTTCTCTCCATTAGTGTGGGTAGAACATTATGTCCTCATAAAAAATTGCAGTGCAAGATCCAGGTTCACACTGGTCAGCCAATTTATATTATAAATTCGTTATGCTAAAACATTTTTAAAGTTTAGGACAGCTCAACGAATTTGGGGTCTGTTTCAAGGAGAATTATGCAACCTCCTACGAGCAGGAAACATCTTCAAGAGCTGTGTTATACCTTTCAAACATTAGAAAGCATTTAAAAGGAGCACAAAAGATAAGCATTGCAGGCAAAGCAAGGCAAGAAAACATTCACAATTTGCTGAGCGTCAGTATGTTTAGATATATCTGGTAGCCTCTGTGTAGCAATTTATGCTACAGCAGCCACAGCATAGAAACTGCTTTTGTATCCAATTTAAAAACATGAATGTTCCATCCTTACCCTAGAGCTTAAAGACAATTTACAGAAGTAGGGCAGTATGAAGTATTAGCACAATAAACTGTTGTTTTACTTCCCTTTTATAGCAAAAAATTAGGGGAACACTGCAACTGTTGTCAAGTCTTAAAATGTTTCCAATAAAATAAAAGCCATTGGGCTTCCTTAATTTCAATGGTTTTCTTCATTATTCAAAGGCCTCTTTAAATCTTTCATAGATTCAGATGCATTTGGTTTTTTTTAAAAAAGATGCACATAATCCTACAGCAATTAATCCAAGTCTCTCGCTACTGCTAAAGTGGGCATTGATGGTCCTTCTGTATTTTTCTCATGGAAGGAGGAGGCATTTTAATCCTTCAGAAACTTGCTTATTGGTTCCTTTACAGTGGCAGAAGTTTGAATAATTATAAAATGTCTTTCTGGTAATATTATTCTGGAATCAAGGAAGAAACATCTTATAATTAGTCACCATGAATTCGTTTAAAATCGGTCCTAGTGGCTGGAGATTTACTGTTGGCTTAGACGTGAGTGATATGTTCCGGTTCATAGAAAGCTACTGTCTCTTTCATCGCATAAAACTTCCTTCGTAATGAGTGAGGATCCCAGATACACTCTGTTAATGTAGCCAAGAACAATTACTTTCATGACTGTTTTCAGTGAACAACAGGAATTAACTAAATGTTAAATAATATGTAAATAAAATGGGCTACCATCTTTTCCTTACCTCCCCTCAATGAGAGAAACACAGAGTAGCTCTAAAATGTCCAGGCTAGACTTTTTTCATTAACAACAAGCAGCTCTTCACTGCATGATTAGTCTGTCTGAAGGCAATAGAAATACCAGAGGATTAATGTTCAGGAATGAGATTTTCAAAATTCAAATCCTTAGACCCTTAGGAGAACAGCACCCTGGCTTTAAGAAGCCTGCATTTGCTGGCTCGGGCATACCACGGACACCAGATGATGGCTGTAGGTAGAAAGAAATGTCCCTCATTGGCATAAAAATCAGTGAATGCAATTACAAATTCATCTGCTGCTTTTTGTATGATGATAAAGAATGGACAGAAGGTATTTTCAAGCTGCGTAAACTAAAATAACGGAGAGACTCATGAGTCTGAGAGTGGCTTTCATTAGAACAACCCTGTATCTCCTTCAGCTTACAGTCACTCTGCAAAGAGTCAAAGAGAGAGATGGCTCTTCCAGGGTTTGCAAACCCCGAGCTAAATGGTCCTTGGACAAATAGGCAATTCAAGTCTACCTGTCGGCAAGCTCGATTTTGAAGTGCTCCACACACGGAACAGTTGTTGATGCCTTTGTGCGAAACACTTGAAGGAATGAGCTTTCAACAGAGGGAGCAGGGAAAAAACAGTAAAGAAAAAGAAAAAAGAAAGAAATCAGTATAGGAGTTGACAGATATTTGGAATTTAGTAAGCATTTGACACCATCCCATGAAATCTTAATTGAAAAATTAATTCCAGTCAGTTTGGCTGGAGACAATGGTGTGTGGATTGAATATTGGCTAAAAGACAAAAGAAAAAAATTACAACAAACAGCTGTGTAACAAGATGGTTGGAGATGTCCAGTGGGGTAACACATACTGATTGTTAGACTGGGTTTACTTTATATCTTCATTAATGATTTAGAAAAAAAAGACATAAATAAGATCTTAATGAAATGCACAGATTATCCTCATTCTAGAACATTTGAAATGTCAATAAGGAGCGTGAAATAGAAAGGGACTGATAAGAAACATGGGTGAAGTGGCCAAAATAGACTCATCAAGGGAGTAAAAATATTTTACTGCAAACAAAAACCAACATAAAACATACAGCCAACCAGAAAATGAACCATTAGAATAAGCAATGTAGGCAATGGAACAGTAGTAATGGATAAAAGAGTTGGAGTATGTTACAAGAATGACAAAAAAAATAAAATGCAAGTTTAGGATCCAATGCCCTTTGCATCCAATGGAAGTTCAGCCACGGACTTCAAAGGGTTTTGGACATGGATGGCAGTCACAAAGCAAGGATTTTCTGCAACCTTGTCGTGGCCATTGCGTGTAACTGTGAAAAATGCTCGCCCAGAAAAGATGTTAAATTAGAAGGAAATCAGAGAAGAGGCAGAATAACAAATTAAGGGGTTTTTTTGTAAGAACTGAAGTGGGAAGAAAAATGAAGAGAATTAAGTGGTTATAATTTGGCCAAATAAAGAATAAGCAGGAACACAATAACAGCTTTCAAGCGTCTGAGGACATAAGCTTCTAGAAAGGATAATAATTATTCACTTCATTATATGGAACTACATTTTTAACAGGTAAGGGGAATATATTATAATGGATGAAAGACATTTGATATAAATATCAGGAAATGCAGCATATTAAACTGTTGAATAATAGAAGAGTTGGAAGTCGTATGGTTTGGGATTTTTAAAATCAGATTGAATGCCAGCTATTGAAATGCAGAGAGCAATCTTTTCTATTCCCCACGACACTGTGAAATATATCTATCTTAAAAAGACTAGTATCTTATTCCAGCCTCTTCCTGTGAAAGTTCCATATGTTTTAAAGCCTACATCAGGAGATGCAGAAATAGCATAGGATAAATTGTTCTTAGTAATGAATAAACACTCTTCGTATCTTTTGATCACGTAATCTTCTCTCTACATTCACCCATCTCTGATTAAGATTATAGTCTTTTCTCAAATCTAGTATTCACGTCAAAATATTTAAACTTTTTTGCTCTACTTGGAGGCAAACAAGGCTTTACTGTGATAAGAAATGAGGATATTTGTAGCCGTAACCCAAAGATTTGTTAGGTGAGGAAATCTTTTACTATGATTTGTCTTAGGTTACTCTGTCTTCTGCTAGAAATAATGTCTATAGGTGATGCAAGACTTCTTTTCAGAGGTTTTTCTTCTCTGGCCACATTCTTTTCTTAGGTCCTTAGTTTCTAAAATTAATTATAACACTAAAGACCATTAGTAAATTTGTTTATTTGCATGTGTCCACTCATTCACATAGCAAAGAGTTCAACTCAAAAATATTAAACAAACAGAAAATGTAAAAAGCTGACTTTTATTCCATAACACAGTTCATGATAGGGGAGGTAGCTATTTCTATTCAGCAATTTCTGCCATTTACCACCCTCTGTATTTTTTTTCCCCGGTTCTCTACCAAACCTGGGAAGCAAAGACAAATTTCAGATGACAAATAAGGAAGTTTTTTCCTCTAGTATGAAAGAGGCAATTTAAAATACAGATAAATATTTGTAAACCTAAGAAATACCAGTTCTTGGTATAACTGATCACACTTTCATTCATTTGAACTTCAGCACGACTATTTACACCAGGGGAGCATCTATGTCAAATTTCAGTATGTGTTAAAGTGTAGGACTTCACTCACATTAGTACCATTTTCAATGAGCAGCAGTAGACTTGGGCACTATTTTTAGACTTTATACACTACTACAGTGTATGGTAAAACATATTGAAAAATAGTTTCTGGCCCTTTCTGACAGGAGTCTGTCTTGATTTGATAATAATTTAAAATATAAATCATGTATTAAAGAAATACTAGGGAAGGCTTGCCATGTCTAAGTGTAAATCACATTTATTTTAATATAGACAAACACGTTTTGTTCATCTGCAATGTCATATATCTATGCTTAGAAAATCGACATATCCTGCACTGCAGAAACAAGGATCATAGATAACAAGCTGAATATAAAGTATTAGTACAATGCCGCAAATAAGAGCAAGGACACAACACATGAAGGCATAAGCAGGACAGGGAAAAGAAAAAGCAGGGAAGTGGTGGCATATGTCCATGCAGCATTGGCGAGGCAATTATTAGAGTGATTGTTTAATTCTGCAGCCTAATTCCAAACTGATAATGAAAATTGGAAATCTTCAGAAAAAGGATGGTATGCTGTCTGGATAACCTCTTTTATAGGGAGAAAGTTATGAAACAATGTATTTGGTTTATCCGAGTACAGTTTAAGAGATCACTTTCTTGAAGTCAAGGAAGCACTGATGTGAAGAATCATCTAATAGTAAGTTATTAAAACCAATAAATCTTCTGATCCTTATACAAACTATGATAGTATCATCGACATCAGTAGAGTCTTGCTATTGTATGAGTCAGATTAAGTTAGCACTGGGGGTTTCTGTGCTTCTAGTTTAGCCTCAGGTAAATCCAGTCCATGACTGCTCTGATTTGCACTCGTCTGAAAAGACATTCAGAATCAGTCCCAATTCAAACTCAAATAAAATTCAGGCTTGGATATACGCACAAATTATAAATACCTGAACTGAAATGGATTAAGGATTAAGGCTGGTTAAGATGAAGAATTAACTCAAAATGAAAGGGAAAAAATGCATAAGCCATAGACTGTAAAATGTTCTGACATTCTTCAAAACTGAAATTCTGTATTTCTGCACACTTGTATTATGTACTTAAAAGCATGAATATGTTTTATTCCTTGCCAGGCTTGTTGTTCTACTTGGAAAACATTTATTCTATTTCTTGTTTACACTGAATTTAGAATTAATATTTTGGTTGAGCAAAAACAACCTTGACTTGTAATAAGCATTGTTTTATTATGCCAAAATATCTTGTGTAAAAACATAATGTGAACAAAGTTCTCAGAATTAAGCTAGTTAATAATTACTATATAAACAGGTCAAGGGTCAAGTGCCAGTAAAGTCTTGTTCACTGAGTAAGTTACCCCAGCAGCCTGCTTCTATAAGCTAGTACACTGTTAGCATTAGTGAAGTATTTCTTAGATGTGATAATATTTATTCACAGATTACATAAACCAAGCCTTGTTTTCTTAAAGACTGTAGAAATAAACAGAAGCCCCAACTCAGCAACTCCAGTCTGGTTTCCTAACAAGTTTCTCTACCTAAACCCCATTTCCCTAGTCCAGCTCTCCTGAACGTTTGCTCAGCAGTCCCCTGCCAGCTGCACCCAGCAGCTTCAGCCAGGACCCTGCTCCTGGGAGACCCCTTCGGTGTCCCTTAGCTCTCTTCAGCACAGTACCACCAAAAGCTAAAAGCACATCTGTACTTTTACATCTTAAACATACATACCTTTAAATAAAAAAAAAATTCTGATTGGATGTGCTGGTACCGAACGGGATCGTTCTTGAGCAGAAGAAGTCACAGGTGGGCACGGCCAGAGTCTGAGCAGAGAAACAGCAGGTTTAGGGCGCAGCTCTGCTATGGTAAGATGTGAGCTTACAATGAGGGGAAAGACCTGTCTGCTTTAAGGAGGCTGCAGGAAGGGTCCCAGAACAACGGGTGTTAATGAAGACCTGGCAGAACAGATCTAAAACTGGCAAACCAATTGGTGGCACCTGGAAGACCCAGCTAGATCCCAGCACCCCCCTCCTGCAAAAGGCTCCTAGTCTGTGTTACCCATACCACCTGATACCACCACAGTTTCTGGTGTTACCGGTTAATCATTAGCATTAGCCTAATTAGCTTAACATGGTGCTGGTATGGCTGTGTCTACTCCTGCTGCAAAGCCCCCTTTGTAGTTTACTAACATGCTCTTTAGCCTGGGAATGACCATGTGAGCAGCTGGAGCAAGTCAGATGTTATCTCCAGCTTAACTTCCTTGTGTTGTTTTAGACGGCCAAAACTCAGGACATAAATGGCTC
The DNA here is from genome assembly GCA_025311575.1 of Elanoides forficatus. Classification (NCBI taxonomy): domain Eukaryota; kingdom Metazoa; phylum Chordata; class Aves; order Accipitriformes; family Accipitridae; genus Elanoides; species Elanoides forficatus. Next base: position 39,137,801 of record JAOBAS010000083.1, read on the forward strand.
AGACGAGTTTATAATGCAGGTGGCAAATACATACGCAGCTGAGGGTACAACCAAATGACAACATGAGAGTCACAACGCTGCAGGTTCGCTGAGAACAGAACAGTGGAGTCTCTTCAACTTGAATTATTTTTCAGACATTTTATTTCTGGAGTAAAATTTGGGGGTTTTTATTCAATTAAAATACTCACAGAAAATACTACTTTAAAAAAAAAAACAACAACAAAACCAACTGTTTTCTTTTTCATCAGAAAATTGGAAGTGGAAAAGAAAGTAGTTCAATGCCACAGCAGCTAGCTGACCAGAAGGCAGAGCCCTTTCTCAGTCCCCAACACTGAATTGACAACCCACACTCATACAGCCAAGGAATACCAGATATGAAAATTGAATAAATAGGTTGGATGGCTACCCCAGTGTTACACCAGATTTTAATGCTTCTTTATTTCTGGCAAAAGCAACGTGGAAGCTAGCAAATCTCACTCAAATGACAAATCAACCCTGTGAATTAAAACTGCAAAAAGTGAAAGAAAAAAATCAAAGCTACACGTACTTGTTTTGGATCTTGGAAAGAATTTCAAAACAAACAACTCCAGTCCTATCAGCAACTATAAAAATACACTATAATAGGCAAAGGTCTCAGCAAAGTGGGAAATGCACAGGTGTGTAAACAAAGCTGAGCAGAAATGTGTGCGTTTTCTTCAGTTGTTTGCCAAAGTGGCATTACTTCAGTACATTATTTACGTATAAAAAGTAGCATATCTTTTGAGTCATATGATGTTCTTGGCTCCTTAACCTGATGCTCATCTGATAGCAGGTAAACCAGCAATTGCATGTGTAAGTTGTCTGGCTACTCGGTAGCTGGTTCTTGGCCTGAGAAAGCACATTTATTCAAAGAAAGAAGCAGCAAGACGGGAAAATCAGCTTTTGAGGTCGGTCTTTTCCGCTTCCTTTTCAGGTAAGAGCGTTTAAAGCGCGAGAGGTGGAAATGCTGATTTGATCAGGCAGGGAGGTCAAAGTAAATAAACAAATACGTGCTGCTTCCCCCC
>JAOBAS010000083.1:39153243-39199353 GCA_025311575.1 Elanoides forficatus
CGTACATCAACAGTTACTTATTTCACTATAATGTTTTGTAATGTTTCATAAACCACTATCTTTTTCAGTGCATATGAGCATTAGCTTAAAATCATTTGCATGGTGACACACTGGGATCACTTAAGCCCAAGAGGACAATGATTTGGGAAGCATAGAAAAGAGCTGGAACCGTTCACTTACATTCCCTTTGGTCAAACATTTTGTTTCCTGTCAGTTCTGGTATAATTATCTCAGCAACATTTGATAAATTTTACTTCTTGCCCATCTTCTCTTGAAATAGCTTCCAGGTTTCTCTACAAAGCACTCTGAATCAGCCCCTTTTCTTATTTCATGCACCAATACTTAATTCTTGTACACATTTTTATTGATTGTTTTTCTTAGTGTTATTTTATTTTGCTATTTTATGGCTGCTGTTAACATTTATTAGAAAAACTATTTTTTATACTCTGCGTGTAAGAACATTGCTGCACATTTTTTGGCAACACTGAGAATAGTTGACTAAAAATTGGGGGAATGGAATAAAAGGAGGAGGAGAGAAAAGGCAGCATAGGAGAGTTAGCAAATTGCTTTTCACTTTTCACATGGTTAAATCCTAAACACTGGTAAATGCCCTTTCACTGGGGAGGACAGTTCATATTTGATATAAGTACAAGCGTGCTTAATCAGAGAGGCAACACCGCAGGCACTTGCATTTCTTTGTGCGACATTCAAAATCTTCCATGTTTTCATCAGCTGGTGATGGAATTTTTTTGCATGAACATGAAAATTAAGATCACTTGAATGTTTTCACTGAGCAAGTCTTAGCCATTGCACTTTATTCCTCCAGCGGCACTGGGAAACACAGACATTTTATTAAAGCTGGGTTCCTGCAGGACAGGCACTGAAAGGCAAACCCTGTAAAAGTCACTTAGCAGTGCCCGCCTGCCCACCTGTGGCTTTTCTTCAATGCGAGTGAGTCGTTGCTTTGGCAAAAATGAAGGCACACGGGTTTGTGCCATGATATTCCATCTGTGCCTTCGGAATCCATTTCCAGACCAAATCCTCACTACAACCTTTATTATGATTAATTATTGCGCAGAAAAGATTCACAGCTGTGGTGGTGGCTCCACCAAGAGGCACTGGCAGCTCCTGGGCAGTCTGCTCTCAAGTGGCTTTCCTGCCCCATGGTATGTCTAGCAACGCAGGAGCCCAGGAGTATTCTGCAGTAACTTCTTTTGATTATTGCCTGTGGTGACTTTTAGAAAATGCAACCTCTGAATCCCAAGGGCTGACTTCTGTTTACTGTGGAAAATGGATGGAAATGCTGCTTTTATTCAAGATTACCATCAAAAATATCTTCAGTTTTTACTAATATACTGAGAGAAAACGTAGCACACTGCAGCTATAAAACTGGGGGATTTAAAACAAACCAAGAAGGATGGTGTTTTAAAGTTCTGGGTTTCTGAATACAATTCAGTCTTTCTTATGATCTTGGGCACATCTTTCAATTTTCCAATATCCTTGGTCTGATAACTTAAATAGAAAATCTTTCAGGTTGCGGACTGTCTTTGTGCATTTTGTACTGAACCTGCCTTCAGGCAAAAGTGAGAGAATGAGCAGAGAATCATAACGTTCCTGCAAATGCTAAAAATGCCTCTTCTCCCCAGCCGAGGTCCGCAAGGTCTGGCCGTGGTGCCATGTTCTCTATCAGTGCACTGAAGTTTTCCTTTCCTGTTTCAACCTGCTGCAACCCTTGCTAAAGGAAAATACACTTAGGGATTGTTTTCAGTGTTAAAATGCTACTACATGATAGGGGGAAAGGGGCTGGGAAAAGTCAGTGTTGTTTCAGGCTTGTATGATCTCCTTGGTGCAAACAAAGGTGAGAGGAAGGAAAAGTAGGTTTATTGGATGGGTTAATGCATCAGGAATCTGCACAGGACAGAATAATCATGACCAGAATGTACTGCTAATAAACTAATGAAGGTTACTGATGAAGAATTCTTCTAAGTCTTTTATAAAATAATGTTTTCTAATGGTTATACATGATTAATGTTTTAAGGACACTGTTGGCATCAAAATGCCCTTAGTATTTTGACTGGTATCCTTGAACTTCATATTGACCATCATATTTTGAACATCGTATTACCTTTAAGTTAATGTTATGTACTTAATATATAGACATATAGCAAGACCTGAGGGAGTCTACTGTACTTTACCACTAAGCCACCTGTTCTGATAACTCTGTTTTCCAAGCAGAGGGCACGGTGATGTCTTACCCAATATTCACCAACCATGGCATCTTCCTGAAAAATTTGCACAGATGTTTATAATGAGATTTTCATGATTACACAATGCTTGCACATCCACAGAACAGAGGGCCCTTCTGCTAAAAAGCCACTCAGCTTGAGAAGTTTGCTTCTCTGATGAGACTACAACAGTGTTTAGCGGTGCCTGAGGTTTCATAAGCGTAATGGTATCTGGGCATGGCCGTATGGCAGAGGTCAGCGTGTGCCTACGTGTGTTGTGTCACAGTGGCAACAAAATAAGCACAACCTCTTCCAGGGTCATCTGTTTGTCCCAAAGTTATATTTCTTTCATGAAACACATAGGCAAAGAGATCAAATCTGCTGTGAATTATAGAAAATAAAGGAAAAATGGCTCTGGAATATTTTTTTGGTTTTGCCCTGGGTGGTGGGTTGACCCTGGCTGGAGGCCAGGTGCCCCCCAAAGTGGCTCTATCACTCCCTTCCTCAGCTGGACAGGGGAGAGAAAATATAACTAAAGGCTCGTGGGTAGAGATAAGGACAGGGAGAGATCACTCACCAGTTACCACCACTGGCAAAACAGACTCAACTTGGGGAAAATGAATTTATTACCGATCAGATCAGAGTAGGGTAATGAGAAATAAACCCGAATTTTAAAAACGCTTTCCCCCACCCCTCCCTCCTTCCCGAGCACAGCTTCACTCCTGATTTTCTCTCCCTCCTCCCCCCTGTCAGCGCAGGGGGATGGGGAATGGAGGTTGGGGTCAGTTCATCACTCGTCTCTGCCCCTCCTTCCTCCTCAGGGGCAGGACTCCTCACACTCTTCCCCTGCTCCAGCGTGGGGTCCCTCCCATGGGCTACAGTCCTCCACCAACTTCCCCCGGGCTGCAGTTTTTCCCAAACTGCTCCAGCGTGGGTCCCTCCCCCAGGCTGCAGTCCTTCAGGCCCAGCCTGCTCCAGTGCGGGCTTCCCCACGGGCTGCAGGGCAATCTTTGCTCCGGCGCCTGGAGCATCTCCTCCCCGCCTTCTGCACTCACCTGGGGCTCTGCAGGGCTGGGGCTTTCACGGTCTCTCTCCTCTCTCCGGCTGCCATTTCTGTGCCGCAGCAACTTTTTTTCCCTTCTTAAATCTGTGCTCCCAGAGGCGCTGCCACCATCGCTGTTGGGCTCAGCCTTGGCCAGCAGCGGGTCCGTCTGGGAGCCGGCTGGCATTGGATCTGTTGGACATGGGGGAAGCTTCCAGCACCTTCTCACAGAAGCCGCCCCTGTAGCCCTCTGGTACCAAAACCTTGCCACGCAAACCCAACACACCCTGACGCAGTCATAGTGAGAAAAATGAAACATGTGACCTGATGTTAACCAACATCGACTCTGCCTTCCTCCTGCGTGAGCAAAGCTGTTAGAAAGCTGCATCCCAGCTGCCTTCATCGTACATGGGCTGCAATAACCTCTCAAGTCTCCTCTCCCGCAAGCTGCAGACTGATGCAGAGCAACAGCAGGGTACCAGTGGATCTGAAGTTTTATCTCATGACAAACACCTAATTATTTCCATTAAAATCAGTAGTTGTGAGGTAATCGGGTGCAGTGACCTATTTATTTGAGAGTGGACTGAGGCACACTGAACTTGTTTCCTCTATAACTTCCCACCTGCAGGTCCCAGCAGGTCCTGATGTAAGCCTCAATTCTTCCATTCCTATTTCAACATGCTAGATGAAATTGAAATTTGAAAACTGCAGTGGCTTAAGCTAAACCTTTGAATGTCTCTATGGCATTTTTCATTAGAGATGTGGATCTCTCTTGTGGATGCAGAAACTGAAAGATGGAGGATCATATTAGTGATAAGGCCTAAAATAAAGGGGGAGAATTGGGAGAACTGAGAATTGGGAAGAGTTCCCACCTCCCAGATACAAATTCTCCTTAACAGATTCAAATGAGCTCATTTATCCATCAAACTTCTTAGTTATTCACAGAGTTTGGGTATGAGAGGACATACTATCGGTGTGAACTTCACAGTGCTGTTGGTAGGTGATTACTAGCAACCAAGCTTGGTTATTCAGATATCTTTACATAATTTTAAACAATTAGAGATTTACTATCCATAGGAAAGAAAAAGGAAACAGAAATAGAAAATATTTACATTGTCAATTAATTATTTTTCTGCAGAAATCTGTGAAACCTAACTTATAATTTAATTAGCTTTATCGTGCTCACACAAGATTTCAGCTCTTTGCTGACACTCCAATTTTGCCTGTTTTCTTATAAGCTAAACACCAGGCTATAATAACGTCATGCAAGACATATTGTGTATCCATTAATCATTTTTTATTCTCTTTATTGAATCTGATCCCTATATGAGACAAAATACTGAGTTATGTAAGAGTACCATAAGGAATTAAGAGTAAGTGAACATTCAAAAGAAATAATAATAATAAAACCTTTATCTTTTAACTGGCTATATTTTCTCATTCGCTTTGATTTCTCCAAGAATTTTATAAAAGTACAGACCATAATTGTGCTAATAAAGAGGAAATTATACCAACCTATAATTAGAGTAATAAGGAAAAAGGTACAGCGGATCATAATTGAACCAATAAGAGGAAAAGATAATCATGTTTAATGGCTTACATGAGTGTTAGTGTCTTCTGTATACTTAATAAATTGGTATCCATTTTCATGGTGTGTATCTAAGACACCTTTCCTAATATTACCAAATTACCCTCCAGATCTATTGTTGGGAACTTCTGCTAGTCCTGGAAGCTGCTCTGGAGTGAGGCTTCCTTGAATAACCAGAATAACAACAGAATTTCAGACTGGACCCACCAACAGCTACAATCACCTGTAGCAACATTTAAGCTCCCTCCAGGTTTATTTAGGGTGTCCCTGTTTTACACTGACAGGTATACACAGGTGGTGTGTGCAGTACCAAGTATGAGATTTGCAAAAGAAATACAGAAAGAGGAGAAAGGTGTAACCTTTCGAGATCACTGTATTTAGGCACGGAAAGATCCTCTGCAAGCAAGTTATACTCAAAAGTAAAGGCAATGATTTATTTCCCAATATGCACAGTAGAATAATGTGAACGCAAGCCCGAAAGCTGAGCATCAGTAATACCTTGCTGTTGCTGAGCTCCTGTCTTCTGTGTTTTTCACCTGAAGATTTCACGGCTTGCAGCTTTGATATTTTTCCCTTTGAGTCCTTGAGCTGCTGTCCCCATCTCAGCAATCTTGCCCCTGTCTGCAATTTCACCTTTCGAATCTTGTACAGCTTGAGTTTACTTGTTTTCCTCACACCTTTTTCTCACAACATAGCGGTTTTCTCAGAGGTTCGAGCCAAGGTCACACAGATGCCTAGCATGAAAACTCAGCCAGGGATCAGCGACAGCCGAGCCCTCCCTGAGGGACCTTACCAAGGCTGGAGTTTAAACGAAAACTCCCCATGTTTTCATACAAATGACCTTTCATATGGTTTAGCGGTAACTTGCCTTTCGATTTCCCTCTCAACGATTAAAAAAACAAGAATGTTTCCTACTTTTACATATTATGAGCGCGTAAATATTTCCTCACACATGCACACACTTCGAATGTGATAACCTTTACTTTGAAGTGACATTTGCAAAGCTTTTCAGGCCAGTGATCCTTACAGGAGCCCAGGTGCTCTTTCTGGGGCTGTAGATGGCTTGGAAGGGCAGGATCAAAGCTGGTGAATGGGACGCTTCACGTGCGAGGATACTTGAACCTTAGAGGACACCTTGGGAGAGAAGCACGTGTTTTCCACTAGAAATATCTGAGATACATCTTTTTCCAAGCGGTTTTATCTCTCTCAGATTTCTCAGCTCTATTAGGTAAGTCCTGAAGATAACCCAGAATGTGCATAATTTAGAATACTCAGAGGTGTAAACATCTCTATATGCTTAGGTAATATCCTGAAAGGCAGTATAATAATGAACTAAATCATAACAAAAAGGTTTGATATTTCTATAATGCATATTGTTTAAATTCTCTAAGCTTCTTAGCCTACCAAATGTCAATCTTTCCTAGAGCTGGCCTTTGCTTTCATTTCTTAAGAGACTTGGACAACTTTGCTATCAAATTTCCCATGTCAGTGTGACATCTATTTCATGTACACATTAAATAATAAAAAGACACTTTTATCTTTGGTGGTGATTTTTAAGAACTTTGCCTTAAATAAAAATTTATGTAATGTCAAAAAAAAAATGAGCATTAGAGATAGGTAGATAGATGGGTAGAGATAGCTAAAAGTACCGCTATACGTACATAGATATATGTATGTATGTAAAACAGCTCTTAAATATATACGTACACATATATATATGGTGTTCTATCTGCTGGCTTGTACCTCCTTTCCTTTCAAGCTCCCAAAGGAAAACTGAGAAAATGACCACTCTACACAGAATTACAAAAAGCATTAAATGTATTTAATCTCTAATTTTCATGCAGGTATTTTTAGTAAGCAAAGTAATAACTAAAATAAGTGTTTCCTCTCACAGCACACAGTTGTGAAACTTTAATTTATATGTTAATTTTTTAATTAAAGGAAAAAATTATAGACGAGGGCTTAGTTTTCTTAAAAAGTACAGCATAATAGGCTAACATTAGACTAAAGTATAATAGCCGAGAAGTATAACAATCTAAACAGTCTGTCCTAATGCCCCCCTTCCCTGAAGACATCCAGGTAATGCCAAGGCCCAACTCAGTGTTTCCTACCACCTAGGAAACCACCTGAGACAGTTGATTCACGTATCCCAGGGTCACCTTGTCAGAACCCATAGAAAAGCTCCACATTTTGCATTTAGTAAACGTGTCTGCCTCTGTCAGGGACAGATCACGTAGACATTTGTCTCCAACATTTCTTGGTATGGAGGAAACCACAAGACACCGGTTTCAGAGCCCTGCGGTTAACTTGGGCCATAACAACGACACCCACAGCCTGGCGCAATCTCTACGGCGCAGGCACAACAAAAAGTTGAGTGGTGGTCATGGCACTTAATGGGGACAACCGACAACCCCTAAGAACACATCCACACGTGCAGTGGACTGGAGACACCACACCGTCATCACGTGGGTACCAAAGTCTACCTGGCAAACGTGCTGTTGCCTTGACTACTTAAGTATGCATGAAGTTTCTTGGATCTGGGCAGAGATTTTGGGACTCAGACTATATAAAATGGTACCATCGGTTGCAAGGGGGGACTCCCCCCCCCACCAAGACACCAATAAACAAGAGGACCAATGGGACGCTGCTGGATCCATGGGTGGTGATATCTTCTTTGTCTGTCTCTGTCTCTCTCTCTGTCTCTCTCCTCCTCTCTTTATTAAATTGTGAAAGACACGTGGCATGGGACTTGTTTGTCTAGCTGAGTTGTCCAGTTAAGTAGTTGCCATCGAGTTATTGCATCTAACCTCATGCCTTGTATTTTGTATTAATAAATTGTTAAACTGGTTGGCTGGTGTCGTTTCACCTTAATTCAGCCCAGGGGGATTATGAATTTGGTCATTGGTCCCAAGGGGAGGGAGGTCATCCTAAACAACTCCTTTCGGGCCCCGACAGCCTCAGAGCAGAAGGCTGTTTGAGGTGCCTTGGGCACTGTAAAGGGGAGGAGAGAGGGGAAGGGAGCGGTGGTGACAGCAGAGGTGGGACAACGTGGCCAGTGCTGGAAAATAGATGAAGCCAGAAAGAGCATTTTTAGTGTTTTGAGTCTCCTGCTGTTTGTCTATTGTTCAAGGCAGCAATGAGGCTTGAGAATACAATGTTTTATCACAAGCATCAGAAATACCTTATTTAAAAGTGGCCTATAACAAGATTTGGGGGTTATGATTCATTCCTCTGGTGTCACAGCAAATGTGTGTCACCTGGCCATGTTTCCAAATGGGTTGAAGAGGCACTGGAGAAAGTCAGTGAATGTGCATATCAGAGAAGATTGAAAACTGCCTTAATTTAAAGAGCACAACTTAGCGTTTCCTGCAGGAAACTGCACTTGAAAAGTTATGATCAACGAGAGTTGCCATTAGACTTGATTCTGAATTAATCCTATTTTGTTATTAAATATTTCTATCTACATTACTGAGATAACAATCTCGGCTAAGAATTCTGAATTCCCAACAAGCAACTATATTGGACACTTCCATGCTGACAGCTTACGGATTTATAACCTGGTTTAGGTTTAGGCTGGGACATATTTTCTCCAACGAACACGTCCCTGCAATATACGTATTGAATGTCTGAACCTAAAGGTAGACTGTAAAGTTATTGGGAGAAACCAAATGACCATGCTTTCTTGAGCTTTTCTCTATTAAAACACTATTTCACATGCTAGCTTTTAAAAATCATTTGTAGTCTCCATGTTAAGGTCTATAAACTTCATACTTAACTTCTTATTTCGGCTTTATTCCTGTTCTATGCATTGCCAAATATTGCTTTTGTGTAATTGAAACAGAGCTGTAGTTTGATTATTAAACAGAGGGAAGGTAATTGTCTTCAGCTCTAACAGGGGAAGCAAAGGCTTTCAGTAGAAGAAAACCTTAAATTATGGAAAAGTTGCCTTTTTCAGAGCAGAGCTAGAGAGCAGATGCTGCTGGGGGACAGCAGCCCCACCGCCAAGGGGTGGCCTTCTGGTTTCGCGTGGCGGCTCAGGGATGTGGGTTTGACAAGACATTTCTTTAAGCGGGTTGTATGTACTTATTTGCCTTCTCCACCCTTCTTCTCTCTTCTGCCTTCATTTGTACCTTGAAATATTTGCAATTTAAATATCAGCCCTGCTCTGTAGGACATGTCCCCAACTGTGCTGCAACCCTGACAACTATGCCCTGCGGTTTGGACTGGCTTTGCACCTGCAGTGCTGAATTCTTGTGGAAAAAATGCTTGAGAGGTTCAGGCGAAAGAGGGGTATCAGGTGTACTAAGCAGCAGGGGTGATTTCCTTTTCGAAGCCTAAGAAGAGAGAGAAAACAGCGCGTGACACAATAGGGGTACCATTTTTAACCCTAACATCAGTAGAGGACAACGCAGGTTTCTGCCGTAGCCTACAGATGGCCATGAATCAAGTAACACAACTGATGCTTGCCAGTTGTTGACATTTCTGTGCAGAGGACACTCCTTTTTTATCTGCCACAGTTGCTTAAACCCAAAAATAACTACTTATCTTACAGTGAAAAGAAAAGTTTGAGGTACTTTAAAATGGTGCTAAACTTGAGTTGTACAACGGCAAAAAAGTACAGGTGAGATCAGTGGTCTAAGACAGACGAAGGAAAGAGAGGCAGGATTTTATTATATTTCTAATTCTGTTTATCTTTCTAGATTACAAAATTGTTGCCCTGTGCTGAGAACAAATCACTGCATCTTCCTTCCCTGTAGAAGCTCCTGCCTGATTTTTCTCCAAAACGGGTTTCTCTCTCTAGCATTTCTACAACTATACCATTAGCCTTTGAGCAGATGTCAGACCGTAAGGAACGGCTGCCTGCAGATCAAGTTGCTGCTGCCAACTCTCGCGAGCTTTGTGTCAGAAACAGTTGATTATAATGTCAGTACTGTCCAATTTACGGGCTTAAAGCAGCAGCTGCATACTGCATTTTCCCTGAAGTATTCAGAGATCCTGACTCTTAAAAACTTTGTAGTTCTTGTAATAGAAGTGGGGTAAGTGCTTCTCTATTTACACGTCTCTGTCTGCCAGGATAATTTACAGTTCTGCTTGATTTGCACGGGGATTGTGATCTTTTAAAATGTTACGCTCTGCCCATTTGTTGCTCTCTTGGGAAAACTCACTCTGCTCTGCAAATGGAACGAGTAAGCAAGCGTGTGTATCAGACCTTGGTATTATTCAAGGGATCCTGGGCTAAGTAAATTAAGCTGAGCTAGAAATCACTTATTAATTCAACCATCTTTTCTATTTAAATAGTGATTATGTAGTCTTGTGTATAGATTTTTTGGCTGAGTAAAGATTTGCAAGGAGAGGAAATAATCATTGAAATAAATTGTGTTCCCTCGCTGAATAAGAATACAAGAGTATAGTCTGTTTAACTTTTGCTGGAGGAAACTACTACAGAAGAAGCTTTTTAAAGTATGCAAATACACTTTACGATACATCTCTGCTCCGTTAAGGTTGATGAGCTAAAGCAATCTTCTGACCCTTTTACTCTCACAGTAATAATCAAGTAATGTTTGTTTTGCTCAGTATGCTTTATGCTGTTGAGTTTGTTTTAATGCAGCACTAAGAAAGTTTTTAAATGCAATATTTGCCATACATCCAAGGTGTAATAATAATCCTCTATCACTTGCTACTTTTGTTAATAGTAGCAGAGTAAATTGAGACTAGACATATTCTCTCTTGAAAAGTTTTGATCAACAAGAGTTGACCTCAGTACTATTCAGTACTCAGAACTCAGTACTATTCAGTAGTACAAAATTTCTGTGTTTTTCAAGCTTGGTCTGTTTCAAACTTTTTCTTTAAAATGCCACCTGCTCTTTTGCAGAGCCAATTAAAAAGGTACAGATTTGAATTTCTTGTTAGTTTTTTTCTTCCTAGAATTTTTGTCTAAAACTTAGGGTCAAATGTTCTGCCTCTGTGTTTTGCAATAGTACAGTATTTCCTCCTGTCCCATTCCTTTTTAATTTACAGGAAAGTGTAGAGGGGAATTAATTTTAATTACTGTTTAGATAATAAAAGCTTTAGGAACATTAACATCTCTTGCTTTTCTTAGTGTCATTTTCTCTTCTTCATATTGACAATGTTCAAAATCTCTTACTATTTCCAGCTTGTTGTTGTGGTTCGGTCCTGCGTGGCATGTTAAAAGTGAATGTGTAAAAAAAGAGAGTGTCAGTGAAACAACAGCCTTACAGAAATTGCTCCTCCCACCTCACAGTGCTGTGTATTGGGTACACACAAACCCAACCAGATCCCTACTATTCACATTTCTCACAGCCACCCCAGTCGCCTTGGTTAACTGTAAGATAGAGTGAAAGACTTTAGCTCTAAACTAATCTTCACAACCCTTTTCTCACCCAGCTCTTAAAAGATTTTATTAGAGGAATGAATGGGGAAAAAAAAAAAAAAATTGACTGGCACATAGAGAGGGGAGTTAAATGGCACTAAAGGATGTGAGCCTGCTGTGTGGGTACCGCGGGCTGTTGGAGCAAGCCTCTACTTACCCAAACTCCTCAGGAGTTGCTGGACCACATGCATCGTCCAGATCAACTACTCGCACCTCTAAAGTTTAGCATACATGGGGGCATTTGCAGGTTTCTGTAAGTCAAGCTGGAGGATAGGTGGAGTGTTAGAACAGCTCTGAAGTCTATTGCCCCCATTCACTTTTTAAAAAAAAAAAAAAGACAAAAGCATAAATGTTTATGTTTTCTAAAATTTATCTATTTTCTATCTGTTTAGATGAATGCTAAAAATATTGTCTCTGAAGATTCTTCCCTGCTCCTTTGATGCTATCTCCAAGTTAGGAACCTCTTTGCGCAAAATCTTCCCCCACCCCATTTTAGTAATTGATTTCCAAGAATACGCGAACAAGCAGGAGGAGCTCAGATTAGGCCACAGCTGTACTTTCCACAGAAATTAGCCTCATTCCTTTTAAGGACACAAGTGCTCTTCATTAACAAAGAATGGCCTGTTTAAAGTGGCAGGACAGAGTACACTATGTACGGCAGGGCAAAGAGCAAAAATAGAAGGAAGCTTTGTTGAGCATTTTCAAATATTTAAGCCATAGAAATGGGTTTATGCAAATAGTCTTTTTCTGACTTTTCACTTTCCAGGGGAAGATTCTGGGGTTTTTATAGCATTTGAAAAGGTTGGGGTAAATAGGACTACTAGTATGCTTAAATGTGGCACATAATTAACATGTATAGCCTTAGCTTTAAGATCATACTAACTATCACTTTGAAAAGTTCTCACGAAACAAAGACCAGGTCATACTTAAATTATTAGGCACCACTTACATCTATTAAAAAATCCTTGGGTTTTAGCATTTTAATGTTCATTCTAAGTAGTAGAAGTATGACTACTCATGAATATGATAGTTGTAAACTTGGTTAAGTTGCTTTAGAGAAAAAAGATCTTGAAAGAAATGCTTCATTTAGGTCTTGGTGTACCTCTGTATGCAATTGCCGAATGGACAGTCAGTTCAGAGGTCCTTCATGTACTTCACTTGTTAAAACACCTTCAGATCTTAAGACATATGAGCAGGACAGTGAAATTACCCAGTGCTTTGAGTTCATCCCAACACCATCTCAATGGTTTGCTTCAGCCCAGGCATCTACTGTGACAAAAGCATATAGTTCAAAACTTCTGTAGACCTGGAAATCCTTGGATTAAAACTTGGCTTCAAGCTCCAGTGTCCACGGGATGCATGTTTATGTGCGGAAAAATCTGTGCCTAGTGATGTGTTATCACTCTTTATTGATTTGAGAACATGAATTGCCAAAGTAACCTCTAACAGAATAATGGCTAGTTGGGCATGGCATTTTCCATCACAGATCATAAAACGTCCTGTTCATCGTGCCAGGGGAAATGCAGCTGGTTAAGTCATCTGCTAACTGAAGTAGTCCAAGTCTGCTTATATGACTTTACCTCCCCTGGTCTGGCTTCTTCAGTTCTATGGTTTTTTAGTGGCAGAGTTTTTCTGAAGCACTGTACCAAATACCAAGTACTAAACACAGTCTTTGCAACACAACTAACTGACAAGAACTTATGGTTAAAGACTGCTGAGCTTTGTGCAGCAGCACCATCTTATTTGCAATGCCCTTGGGATGACCTACACCCTTTTTGAATAAACTGTTTTGGCTCTGGTACTAATACATTGTAATACTAATTGCTAATTTCTTTTTTCCTGTGTTTCAGGTATCATGATTTGGACAAATGGCACAAGTCTTTACACCAGATTTTTTATGTGCCTTCTTCTCCTGTATATGTTCATCAGGAAGGTAATGCCTGAAGATAACATCATTACAACCAAGAAAGGCAGAGTCAGAGGGACAAACCTACAGGTACTGGGAGGAACTGTGACAGCCTTCCTTGGAATACCTTATGGACAGCCACCCATTGGTAGACTGAGATTTCAAAAACCAGAACCTCGTGAGAAGTGGTCAGATGTTTGGGATGCCACAAAACATGCAAACTCTTGCTACCAGCTTATAGATACAACTTACCCGGGATTTCCTGGATCAGAGATGTGGAATCCAAAAACTAACCTAAGTGAAGACTGTTTATACCTTAATGTATGGATTCCTTCTCCCAAACCCAAGAATGCAACTGTCATGGTGTGGATATATGGTGGTGGCTTTGAGAGTGGGTCAACTTCCCTACCGGTCTATGATGGCAAGTTTCTGGCCAGGGTGGAAAGAGTCATTGTAGTTTCCATGAACTACAGGACTGGTGCATTGGGGTTTTTGGCTTTGCCAGGAAAGCGGGAAGCTCCTGGAAATGCAGGTTTATTTGATCAAAGATTGGCACTTCAGTGGATCCAGGAGAACATAGCAGCATTTGGAGGCAATCCAAAAAGTGTGACTATATTTGGAGAGAGTGCTGGCTCGGCTTCTGTCAGCTACCATATCCTTTCTCCTAAAAGCCATCCTTTATTCACAAGAGCCATCATGCAAAGTGGATCTGCAAATACCCCTTGGGCTGCAATAACAGCATCTGAAGCCAGAAACAGAACAGTGGCTTTAGCTAAACAACTCCAGTGTCCCACCAGCAATGAGAAAGAGCTAATTCTCTGCCTCCAAGACAAGGACCCAAAGGATATACTAGAGAATGAAAAATTTGTTGTAACATATAACTCTCTTTTACAAATATATTTTTGTCCAACTGTGGATGGGGATTTTCTTGCAGACATGCCAGAAAAGTTGATTGAGAATGGCCTTTTCAAACAAACACAGATCTTAGTCGGTGTTAATAAAGATGAAGGATCAGCATTTCTAGCATATGGAGTCCCTGGCTTCAGCAAGGATAGTGATAGCTTGATCAACAAAACAGAATTTGAAGCAGCTTTAACTCAGTCCTTCCCAGAAGCAAGCCAACTTGCAATAGAATCGATCATTTTTCAGTACACAGATTGGGAAAAGGAGCAAAAGCCAGAACATTACCGTGATGCCATGGATGATGTTATTGGTGACTACAATATAATATGTCCTGCAGTGGAATTCACCAAAAAATTTGCACAACTAGGACACAACGCATTCTTTTATTTCTTTGAACATCGATCCTCAAAGCTGCCTTGGCCAGAGTGGATGGGAGTAATGCACGGTTATGAGATCGAATTTGTGTTCGGATTGCCCCTAGAAAGAAGAGTGAATTACACCAAAGCTGAAGAAATCCTAAGCCGGTCCATGTTGAGATACTGGGCAACTTTTGCGAAAACTGGGTAAGTTTACGGTGGAAGTTCATTTGATTGGTCAGATGCTTGTTGTTTCACAGGTGGAAAAAGCTGAACTGTTTTGGAGGTGATTTGAAGCCTGATGAGAATGATGAGGAAGGATTAGTTGTTCAGCTATCCAGAATTCCTATTTTAGTTCTGATAAAAACACAGTCTTTGTCAAATAAACTGTTGATGAATAGCTCGCTGTATAGGATGATCTTAAGAAAACAATGTACATCCACCCATAAAAGTAAACTCAAAACTTTTTTTTTTTGCCATGGCAGCAGTTGTTACAAAGGCAGGTAATGGTTTCAAGTTTTAGAAACAAAATATGTCAAATTCTGGGAAAGACTTCCAACAGTAGACGTAGGAGCAAAAAGCCCAATTTCCTTTAAGATGTAATTTGCTCAGAACATGCAGGTGTGTAATATGGAGGTACATTATGTTCACATGATGAAGTGATTGGGATTGCAGGATGTTCTTTTCAGAAAGCCTATCTTTCCATGTGTACTGTAAGTATAATCCTGGGTTTCACTGAAGCCGATGACAAATCCCTTGCTATTTCTATTAGACTCATCTTTAAGTGAAATATGTCCCAGCCTGTATAAGAAGCAAATAAGCATATTTCATTTGGATGTTTGAAATGGATTAAATACAACCTCTCATTCAGTCTATTTAGCTGGTGTCCAAGAGAAGTGATAGAGCTCTTGCTCTCTTCAGCAGGGCTGTGGGGCTCTCAATGCAATATTCTGTTTGAAATGAAAACATTTCAGTGTGGTAAGAAAAACAGCCACTACTACAGTCATGTACGATTACTCTCACGGCTGCAAGCCTGATGGGATGGGGAGGTGTCTTGTCTTCTCAGAAGCTTGGTTTGTGCTCTCTCCTGAGAAAATGATACACATAAAAATCCATGCCTGTACAACCAAACACTTAATTCACACTTTAAAAATGTTTAATTAACTTAAATTTTAAAATCCTGCATTAATTTTACTTCCACGGTGGACATCTCCTTTGATTTGTTAAGGATACTTTGATTTGTAAAGGCTGAAATCAACTTTGGAACAGGATCTAATTATTTTTCTTAATAGATTAGAAATCAGAGGAGACCATTATGCTCATTTAGTCCATATAAGCTGTACATATACCAAAACACGGTTAGGACTTAAACATTTCCAGTGATGAAAAATCCAGAATAAATGTTGGTAGGTTGTTCTAAAGCTTAATTCCACTTAAAACGGTTACAGTTATAAAAGGAAGTTTTGAGCCTGGTCTGAATTTGCCTGTTCTACTTCTACATTTTCCAGGTGCTATATTTTGTTTGACAATTTCTAAGCTTTATATTATGATTTGTGTTCCATATAGAGATAATTCTAGGCTCTATTCAAATAACCCTTAATCCTTTTTTTGGCTAAATAAAACAGGTTGTACTCTTCAGGTTTTAATGCATTTTTTCAAGTCTTTAAATAATAACTATGCATCTTCTTTAAAACTGTGATTCATCAACACCTTGTTGGAACTTCCCTTGTTAGAATTAAAGACTGTCATCCCCAAAGAGTCCTAATTACAGCTGTCACCCATCCCCTCTAGTTCAACCCGGTATTCCCCTGTTTACCCATCCAAGGAAAGCACTCTTTGCCTTGACCGTGGTGTTCGGGTAGGAGCTGCTGTGTGCCTGCCTGTGGGCAGCGGCTCTGCGACCTGCCCCAATCCCACGGTCCCCGCTTTGGGCAGTGATTCTGCTTTGGCTCAGAAAGATGCTGCACTTGGTGGCTGGCACCAACCTGCGGGCAGCCCGGCTGATGCCCTCGTCCTGCGTCGTCCCTTCGCTTTACGCTCCAAGGTGAACCAACAGCTTATTTTTATGCGCATCCTTTTTTTAACAGATTTGCTTATCCATAGGTGTGATTGATTGCTTGCCTTGATACGTAGGAATATTAATTATGTTAAAAATTCTATCCCCTATATACGTTGGAGCCTGTAGTATTTTTTTTTACCATAACTGATGAGCATATTAAAACTCAGAAAATGACTATACAGATGCTGTACTCATCACTGCATAATGTTTTACTACAGGTTTTATTCTTGTAAAATTTAATCTATGAGCTCTTCCTGCTTCCCTCTTTACTTGGAGCCTGATGACACCACTCCACATGAATTTGATGGGAAAGACTGTAGCACTGAGAAAAGCATTCCACCAGGGTATACATTCTGGAATGAGCTGTGCGGTTGATTTATCAATGCCAAAAATGCATCTGATTGATAGATTCCCAAGATGAAGGCTGCACAACGAGGTCAGGTAAAGCTTGGTAACAATTCCTGCATCATGAAGACATGCTATGGCAATGTTGCTTTGAAGCTGGTGTCGTTAGGCCCCTAGTGGAGAGCAAACCGAGTGAAAGCTCCTTATTACATACCACAGCTTTACAACCTGCCCTACAGGAGTTTGCAATCAGGATCTTCTACCAGAGATAATGCATCTTTCCATTAAACAGAACTATTTCTCAGCAGGAAAAGAGAAATTCGGCTCTATATTAGATTTTGCAGAACAATATTTACATTTCTGTGAACTATTGGTTTCCACTGGATTATATATGTATATTTAATTTTTATGTATATAATTTTTATGCACGTATATATATTTAAAAGTCTCAATAACCTGCTGTGCAAAATAGAGTACACTGTCCCTGTCACTGTAGCTAGCTAAAATTAGACAACATAAGGTATGTTCAGGTTTAAGTTTTTAGAAGACAGTCCTGTCATCTAGTCTTATTATCATTTGCACTATAATTAGATTAGCCTACAGATTGAATTTCAAGTGGTTTCCACAGCAAACAGCAAATAATCCCTCCCTCTGCTTCCACCACAAGTTTCAAAAACATCACTATTACTGTAAGCAATACAATCATGCAATTTATGTACCAGTAAAAGATCGGATGAGTATTAACCCCTTATGTGATACTTGCCTCATCGTCCAGAACACACACCTCTAAGGCTCTGTAACACATTATTCGTAGTGTACAATGAGTGGGGAAATAATTAAAGTTGTTAACAATTCCAAAAGCAATAGGTGATTCTTGTTTTCCTGGCACCTTTGAGCACACAGTAAACATTTATAAAGAACTGGGAAAGCCCCGTTTGACATGATGTTTATAGTAAACTCCGGCGTAACGAAAGGGCAAACATCTGAGGGGAAAATTGCTTTACCATTGATGTCTCCAGTAGATGAGGAGAAAATCAAGCAAAAAGATGAAAATCAGAAATATTGTATAGCACAACATTTAGTGAGGGTGTTTGACCTAATATTCTAATGTGCAGAAGTACAAAATCACAAGGGAGGGAAAAGCAGCCTGCAGAGGAAAGGAGATAAGGTAGAGTCAACAAAGCTGAAAGAAATCAGGTTTCTCCTGGTACTTTCTGGTTGGGAGGGACCGAGAGGCAGCTCAGCTCACCACACACACAGCTGTTTCTCACAAGGGGTACTCAAGCCCATACTTTGACCCTACTCATCTCTGGTTTTCATTCTCACGCGAGCACTAGGTATAAAAATGGTGATATGAAAAGTCAAAGGTATGCCCTGTAGGAGCATTTTCTGTTTCTTAGAAATATCTAATGTCATGTAAGAACAAAAGAAAAGATGTTAGGAAGAAAAAGAGAAGTGACTCCTTCAAAGGATCCCAAGTGTGTATGTGAAATTCTTGACTTCTACATTTCTCAATAAACAAAAGGAGACTATCAGCCAGCCCAAGAGTTTCCCACTCAACCACCACCCCCATCAATAGCTGATGCAATTTTCCGAGTCTCTAGGCACTTCTTATTTCACATCCTTGCTAAAAATAAATATCAGTGATAACTGACCATTTTTGCTGGAAAATTAACAAGGAAAAAGATTTTCTATTTTTTAATATGAATAGGGAATGGGTAACGTAGATGATTCAGTAGGAGATGGGAACAGACATTTCACCTGTGAGTCTTGAAGTTAGATGCTGGTGTTAAACACCAATATCTCTCTTCAGTACCCAAGAGAACAGTGTCATTTTTAGGAATCTGCCACATATTTACATGGTCTATAACATCTGCGAGGACCTTGCTGAAACAGACGTCTTTGACAATAAGCCACTGCTTTTCAGTCATGAGATTCCTTGCAGATTCATTATCCAGAACAGGATTCGGTGCCGTGGGAACCCCTGTGAACTATGGATACTGTCTCTACCTGTGTTACTGCACGTAGAGACAGGCTGCAAACCACTGTCTGCAGTATTTACCCATATAAATAATGTTACTTCATATCACATAGTGTGAGAAGAATGAAAAAAAAAAAAAAAGCAAATTACCTTGTGGGTCTGACTGTTCAAGCAGTTAACATGGAGTAGCTTGAAGAAAGGACAGAGTGGGTGGCCCATAAGATTCCTGGTAGTGATGTTTAGGATCAGCCCTTGGGATTATTTCTAGCTAATGCTAGTCCTGATGCTCACAGATAGACTACAAGACACAGGTAAACACCCACTATGGAGCTGTGGCTAAGCAGACTGACAGTGTGGGTAACATACCCTCCAGTTATACACTCGCAGCATCTCTTCCGCTCAGAAATATGCTTATGATTTATCTCAAGAGCAGATCTAAGTAAGGAGTGGTACAGATTGTCTGGTAAACTCTTGCAAAGGTGTGCTACACGTGGAGAAAAATACCATGCTCTGATTCACAGTGTTTAGAAGAGCATCACTCCAGTAATCAGTCTTGTCTTCTGCGAGACATGGAGCCAGTTCCTGCCCTTCCCGGCATGGCTGAAGTGCCTCTGCCCTCCAGTCCTGGGCATTCCCAGTCTCCCTGATGTACTGGTAGCTGAAGTCTACTGGCAGCTCAACACTTGTATCTTCCAATGACCTTTTCACGCTAAAATTGGATTCAATGTACTGAGGGAGAAAGTGCATAGGTAGGAATGTCCTGGCTGAACAGTGTGAAGTCAGTCTTGAGGTGGATACTGATGTCCGTTAAGGTGCAGAGAAAGATAATTATTACTAAACTGCCAATAAATTCCTAGGATTGGAAGACAAAAGCTTCCAGATGTGGCAATTCCTTTTCTGTCACCTGAACTCCTCTGCTGTGTCATTATCACTACAATTTTTAATGACTGAACTTTCAGTATCAAATAAGGTTTACCAAATATCCCAGCCTTTCCTAGTGCTATTAGCATAATTCCATAAAATACTTCCTTTTTGCATGTATGTGAGCCTTGACAGAACAACATTGTCATCACACCCTCAAAAGTCTCTGTTCTACCAGCCAGGGAAGAAAAAAAGGTTATTACCGGTGCTGTCTGAATAAATCAAGTATAATAAGATATTTGGGTTATAGGAAAGAACAGATACCAAAATCAATCTCCTTGATTTATATTTTAATTTAAAATTCTTCCATTTACCCTGACCCAGAGTCTCCTCAGCCGATTCTTGTATTTAAGAATATCAGCAGTTGAATGTCAATTAGTAGCCTTAAAATCATTTAATAAAATGCTAGACATCATCAAAATTAGGCAGGCAAAGAGAAGTGGCCAAACTGCATTCAGCAGAAAACCATGGTGTGATATCATATGGAAGGAGCTGGATCAGGCTCAGTAGGGTTATGTTTGTGTATAGGTAAAGTTAATTTTAACAATATTAAGTTAGTTTTCAGTGGCCTTCTCCTGAATGCTTTCCGGCACACTTTATTTTAAGTGATGTCCATGGTGGAAGAATTTAAATTTCTCCTCCTAAACACTTTTAAGATTCATTTCTCTGCTGCACTTTTGTTACTCTTCAGAAAGCTTTTGAAAGTAAGCAAGTGACACTAACAGGTACTATCAATCATAAGCAGCAGAATGCTCTGCTAACTCTAGTAAGAGGAAGTTTTATTTATCATGAAAAAATATATGGCATCCCCAATAAGTGGTTGCTAGGTTATGCCTTTTGCATTACTTTATTCATCAGATTTGGTAACTGTATTCTTTAGACATGAGTGACATAAAGTGGCAAGGAGACAGACAAATCAGATGAGATGAAAACTCAAACAAGAATGTAGCGGAACATACAAAGATAATATTTTTAAGGCTTTGTGAGAAATGTTTTGGATAAAAGGAAACTGGCAAAACTTGTCTCGCTGCCAGTTTTACAACCGCTGAAACAAATCTTTGCAGCTTTTTCTATAAAGTGAAGTCTTTGAAATATTTCCTCCTATGTTTTAGGGGAATTTGTGAGGCTTTGATTGTCCCACTAAAGCTCTGAAGCACTTTGCCTGGTTATTATTGCCTTTCCCTGATGTTCCACTGGTAGACATATAATAAATTTCAGGCTTTTGTTACCAACTTATCACAACATGTTTATAGAGAGTCGTTTCAGAACTGTGAGAACAAAAACAACAGCCTCGTATAGAGTCCAGACAGCAGATTGAACTGGGGACCTATATACTCTATGTATGGAAAGGAATGAATATACCAGGGGAAAAAAAGAAAATAAAAAAATCCAACCATTTTTAATTTTCTAATACTTCAGAAACTAGGAAGTTTTACATACCACTAAGCCATTTCATGGTAAGAAATGTCCTGTGGGTTGTATTTCTTCCCGAGATGAGCCCACCTTCACAGGGACAGAGGCAGGTGCCTGGGTTGGAGCCCCCCAGCCGAGACGTGGTGCTGGTCCCCACAGGGTCTTCAAACACACCGGAGCTGTCGCTCAGCGGCACCAAGGGAGACTTTCCCTGAGGCTGCTGCTTCTGGCACCTCGCGTTTATCTAGAATAAGTCATTTGTCATCTTAACTAGTGATTTGACTGGATCAGGTCAAGAATCCAGGACAGAAGATTTCTGGGTGCGAGGTAAAAACTGAAGGAGTATAAATAAAGCATGAGAGGTTTCTAAAAATACAAAAACATATATGGAAAGGAAAGTCTTCCCTTCCCATGTTAGGGAAGAGCAAAGCTTTAATTTTGACCCAAAACGGCATATGCATTCTCACACTTACTGTCTTTCACTGCAGTCACCTCTGAGCCATGAAAAATATTGTGGAAACCGTAGCCACGAACAAAAATAAGGTCACATTTTAGGAAACTTACTTCTATTTCTCCACCTTTACTTTTGGTTTTTAGGTTCTTAAAAATGACTCGTCATCTTTCCAGGGTCCATACATATTGTTACGTTCAGAAGCAGTAATGGAAACATCTTTTTAGTAATCTACTTGGAAATAGCGCATCATGGAAAAAATCAGTAACTAGAGACACGCATTTGGCAGTCATCTCTCTCTTTCTGGCTTGCAAGCTGATAAGCTGTCATTGAATTTCAAAATTGAAAACAGGAGTATTTGATTCAGTCATCTTTTGAAAATAGGTCTGGGATACAAATTGTTTAGATTGGTTTAACGTTATTACAAATATTGCAAAATTACAAGGAGAAGGCTTGTTACTTTCCATATGTACAGCAAATGCAATTCCATCCATACAGATTTCATTCTCTACAACACATGAGTCAAACTATTATTTTCAAACATGAGATGAGAACATCTATTAAGGAAATGTCTAAATATTGTAGGATTAATTGAGTGAGACGTGAAACTAAAACCTAACTATAATGCAAGGTTTTACCTTGAATATAACACTGGCAATGCTTTCTAGAAAAGGGTAAGCTGTAACACAATTGTCAAAGGCTGCGGGATTAGAACCACCAGCGATAACGCACTGTCCTGGGACCGAGCAAGGTGAACTCCCTGCAGTCGGAGACAGAGACACACAAACATGCACGCACAGGCCCAAGAAAAGAAATGGTAAAGTGGCTCTCTTTGAGGTGGGTTTTTGTGGAGCTGTGCTGTCTTTGGCTGACCCTGTAAAAGAAGAGAGGGAAATATCTGGGATGTGGCTCTACCTATTCTCATGACAGAGCCTGTACTGGACACGGTTCCCTGCTATGCCAAGAACCCGGCAAAGAACCTATGCTGATACATTTTGGGGAAAGGAGAGAAATAAAGAGATACAGCTGTTCCAAGAGTTGAAATAAAATCATGGTATGATTGCTACCTCAAATTTGGGAGTGCGAATAAGAAGCCTGGGTGGAAATAGTCTAGGATTTGATGGAAAGGACACGAGTAAGAAAGATGGGAAAACAAGACAGGGAAATGGTAACTGATACAACAGGCTAGGTGAACAAGAAAAGACATAAAGAAGAGAGAAAGAACAAAAAGAAATGGAAAGATAAAAGAAGAAAATGTCTGAGAGACTTGCTGTCACTCTGAAATTCTAGTTAGTGTTCACCCACAGTTAATCCTCTTTTTAGGGGCACTCTTATTCTGTGCTGCTTTTCTGCAGCTTAGTCCTTGTTTCATCATCAAAAGGCAGAAATTGAAGTTTAAAAGGTCTGCAAACCCCATTTTTCCAGGTGGTTCTGGAACACTAATCTGAAGTCCTACTGAGAAATTTCAGACGAGGAACGGAAACCTTTTGGTACACATTTTAATTTACTCCCCAATGCAAGAGATTGGCTTGTTTCAGGGAAGTGGCAAAGGGGAGAAAAGAGGAAATGAGGAGCAGCAGAGGTTACCCAACACCATATTTTTGAAGGTAGCTCAATATGGTGTTTAATTTTTTTTCAATCAGCTGCAAGAGAAGTCAGTTGTGAGTAAATGTAGTTAGCAATTGAGTCACAGAATTTGTGAGATTCTGTCCCCACAAATGTAGAAGCTGCATAAGTAGAAATCAGGCATTTCATCCCTACAGTTAGTGATGTTACACAATTATATGCTAGCGCAGATGTAAAATTAAAAGCTGCCATCGTCTGCTTTCTCAGACATCTCTGGCCACCATCTGCGTTCTCTACCTTTCCTTGAGGGAACATCAGACAACTTCCTAATTTCATAAAATACAAACTCTAGAGTGTTGCCTCAAATTTATACCAGAGTTCCTTTTTCTACTGGAACTGCTGTTCAAATACTGTGGTTTTTTATTTTAACTAATGAAGTTTTAAATATCTGCCTCTCATGAATGTTATTCACCATGGTGTTCTCAAGTAGTAGCCTCCAAGTGAATTTTCTATACAACTGGATATGCTTAGAGGTTTAACAGTTATTTTTTCCTAGTTATGAAGTAGTCTGCATACTATCATTTCCACAAAAGCCCTCTCAGTTTTGAAAGAGAAGGACTTTGAATAGGCTCAGATATCCTCCCCTCTTTACATACTATTTCTTCTCAAGAGCATACCTTACATGACTCTCAGTCCAAATGTTGTTATTTGGAGATCTCCCTCTTGGTGTAGTTCAAATCAGACTCAGAGGATGTTATAATGTTGGGACATATTTGAACGTGTTTATCAAAGAAAGTTATGTGTAACTTCCACTTGTAAATGTCAAACCTACAATGAATTTATAACAGAAATAAGAAAAGAAACTTTTTCATTATTATCTATTTTTTAAATATCTTTTAGGGGGGTTATGAACACTATAGCTTCTCATTTACACTTCCTATAATGAAGTATCAGTGGTTTCAGATGAAGTAATAACACATATACATGCTACTGAAAGCTACCTAATGGTTTCATTTATAGGACTGCTCAAATTGACCTAGATTACCTGGTAGCTGAAGTTTGTGACTCATGCTTTTCCTACTATTCACAGAAATAAAACAGTGGCAGTAATGGAAAATATCAAGAAAAATGCTACTGTGATGAAGTCCACCAGGACACAATGAATCTAGATGATTTTATTTGGTGCAGGGCTATGTAGAGCATCCATCTTGAAAAGAAATCATGATTAGGGCAACTACAATTGAAAACAAAACTTAAATACTATATTCTAGTATAGTACCTACTACACAGTCTGTATTGAAAATTTGGTCTCTAGAGATAAGGAAAGCATTGAATCCATTTATCTAACAATTTCTGAGTGTCTGAGATGAACTCCATTAATGGAAGAGAAAGCAAGAGATGGAAACAGCAGTCATATAAACATGAGTACAGTATTCACTCTTTCTCACAACCAGCTGGGCTGACAAATTTTACCAAAGCCACTGAGAATTTAAAACACAGTATTAACAGTTCCATGGCAATGAAAACATTTTTCTCTCTCTTTACACATTCTCTTTAGGTTTGTCCCAGGGAGCAATTCTGGTTAAGATACTATGTAAGTTTGTGTTTTTCCAGGTCATGAGAAGGAGAAGCGAGGCTGTAGAGGACATAAGACAGTTTCAGAGGATGAGTAAAAGGGCAAGTGCCATGTGCCTTCCTGTCTACTTATTCTTTTACTTACCTTCTACAGAAGTTACTTCCTCCTCCAAGGTCTAAATAGAGTTCAGCACCTCCTTCCATTTTCAAATAGCTCTCTTCAACCTCCACAAGTAAGACTAAAACCTATAGCTTTATTTGATTTCTTGCTGCAGCCAAGAGTGTAAAAAAAAATAACAGCTTTGAAAAGTGGTCCTTGAAAGCTAAAATTGATGCCATACGAAAGGGCATAAGGATCTTACAAAATACTTTACAGGAACATTTAAAAAAAAAAAGGGGGGGGGCAAAAATGTTCCTTCAGAATAAAGACAGACTAAGCCATAGTGTTGCCTCTCCCATGTCTATTCAAAAGTGATGTAAATATAAACTGTGAATATTCACACCAGAACCTGGAGTCCTGGAGAAGGTGTGAAATCATCATTGTGAATGCTGTCCACAGGAGAGAAGCTTCTTTTGTAAACAGCTACAGGTATTTCTCCAGCTGGGACCTGATCCAAAGCTTTTGAAGTCAATCAACCTGTTCCATTTGTTTGGGTTTGGATCAGCCCCTAACTAGTAACATGATTCACTTCAAAAAGCGCTGGACTGGTCTTCAAACACCATGCAAAATAATGCATCAGATGCAAGGTGTGTTAAGCAAAAGGAATGTAACACTTTTGAAAAGTTTTTACTGCTTTATCACAATACATAATCCAAACATGTAAATGACTACAACTATATGTTATAGGTATGTTATATCAGACACTTGTCAGTGTCTAATAGTATAGTATCTACTATTCAGCTTAGTGTGACTGTGAGCATCACACTGAGTGATAAGTATGTCTTAAAACAAGACAGGATAAAACATATTTTTGGTGGTTTAAAATTATCTCCAGATTGATGTCAAAATGTCACCCATTTCCCTGAACTCAGTTTAACTTCAAATCTTTTGTCTTCTTGAAGTCATACCATTAAGCTAAAGATTATTCACTGGTTTGGGGTGGGCTGTTTGTTGGTTGTTTTTTTTTTTTTTTTCTTTTCCTCTTGCCAATCACTCTTCTCACTGTGGCAGCCTCCACCATCGCAGGGTCTTTCCATTTCCAGAGCCTGCTTTCTTTTCTTTGGCCAGAAATAATGGTCTGTAATGAGAAAGCTGCGAGATTCAGCATGGTCTCAGTCTCTTCTTTACACTCTCTTCAAAACCATGCAGATCATGCATGTATTTGGGATGTACCGTCTGAGATATTGAAGGATCTGTGGCTGTCAGGACTTTAGGACTGTGGTATAGACTTACTGAGAGGACAGGAGACATGGGTCTGATTGATAGTCCTCAGTCAGAGAGATCCAGAGGATACTGGGGCAACGCTGTTCTCATTTAAATCAATGTGGGGATCTTCTTTATTAATTAGAGCTAAATTTAGAGAAAGGTCTGGTCATGTTTGACTTTACCAGTTGCTCAGGAAAGGACATTTTAACTCGCTTTCAAGTTTCTAGGGCTAGTGACTCTTAAACAGAATGGTGGGACTGCTGTTCCAGACCTTGTATGATGATCACATCTCCTCATATCCTATAAAGATAGTAGAGTTTGGGGCAGGGGCTCCTGAAATAGCACCAAGCTTTGCTGGAACATTTTCACAGCAGAAGAGACCTACGTGCAGGAGTGCCAGCATGGGCCCAGGAGGTTAGAAATACACAGCCAGGGTCTGAAGGGCTCATTAGCTCTGGCTTGGCTGACCTGGCTCATTATTACTCCTGATACCAGAGCAGATTCCAATCCAGGAGCCAGGGATTTGAGGCACTGAGCTCCTAAATGCATTGCAAGCATGCCAAAAGAGCTAAGGCAGAACATCCTGGATCTAAATTTCTCAAATACTATATTATTTATGGCCAATACCTTAAGATCTACCTTGTCAGTACCTTATACATAGCAGGAACTCACAAATAAGTACCAAAAGAGGCGCAAGCAAGAATCATTTCAAATTGATCGGTGCTTCATGAGGCTGTTTTGAGCAGAACACAATAAGACCAAAAAAGAAGCAACAGCTTGTTGCTTCATTTCCTGAAACTGATATCAGTTGTAATAGTGCATACCACGATAATTTATAGTTTAAGACATTTAAACACGCAATTGCTGTCACCAAGCTGGAATCTGGAAGGAATATCCTGAGCTATATTTAGCCTGTGAAGGTGTAAGAAAGCCTAGCTGCAAAGGTCCTTCTCCAATTTCTGTCAGTTAAAAAGTATGCCAGCTGGATCCTACAGGTTTCTTCAAGGATCAGCAGAAGAAATAATGTTTACCTACAATATAACTTGCAAAGCAGTTTCCTTTTGCTGTGGCTCAGGGGCACTTTACAGTCACTAAAGTCGCATGTGTGATCTGTGAACGAGAACTGAGCACAACAGAATACAATGAACTTCCCACAAACAGCTGCTTAAGAAAAGTGATTTGAAGGATTCAAATCTGCAACCTCTCTCAGACTTGCAGTACACGATCATGAGTCCTTTCATTCAGTACAGTGGGAATCTGAGTAAGACTCAAACATCACAGAATCAGGACCAACAATTTTTGCATCTTATTAAAGAACAAGTAAATAAGAAAGGTTTAATTACTACAGCTTTTCAGAAACTGGTTACTATTTTCTTGCGAGAATTAAACTCTAATAAATAAAACAATGTTTTCAAACACAACCAATTTTTTTTTTTTTTTTCCCCTAAGTTCACCAGTTCTTCATAGTGCCACAAGAGCACAGGCCTGATACCTCGAGAATGCTGACGCCACACAGCTGCACGGAAGCTTAGTGTGTGAAACAGATAATCATGGGTGCTTTCCAGTCACCCAGTATTGCACAGGCTGACAATACCCCCGTCTGCGTTGTCACCTTTCAGTACGGCAGTTTTTAGAGCTTGGTTATTATAAATAGCACCATTCACCCTTTTCAGCTAATAGATTAGATAGCCTAATGGGAAAGACAGCAGCTAAGAATACAAAAACCTTAAGAGAATATTTTAAAATAAAATATTAAGTGTGGCAGTGTATTTGTACAGAGGGTCCATCAGTTCAATAGATATTGACGGTTAGTGATCAGCTGATATTAAGGAATACTCTGAAGAGCTCTATCAATTAAATAAACACTATCAAGGTAACTTGTTATGCAGTGTCATGTATAAAGAGCACCAACTGGTAGCAGTA
The DNA here is from genome assembly GCA_025311575.1 of Elanoides forficatus. Classification (NCBI taxonomy): domain Eukaryota; kingdom Metazoa; phylum Chordata; class Aves; order Accipitriformes; family Accipitridae; genus Elanoides; species Elanoides forficatus. The sequence continues at coordinate 39,181,255 of JAOBAS010000083.1, forward strand.
GTGACATCAAAAGTAATATCTGTATTTGTGAAGTGATAGCATGTCAGCTTTCCAATTCACTTATTTAGGGGTGGCCCTTCCCCCCTTTGCTTGTTATTCCAAATGGACCAACTCATAAACTTTGGATAATGGACAGAAAAGTGCCCCTGTCATCCTGTCTTTGCTTTTGCAGTTTCTAATAACAAAAAACTCAGAGTGTACAGTTTAATGTAAAATATTTTAGCAGAATGTAAAAATTTTATCCAGGAAGTACATCAAATCATTTTAGTAGGTGGTAGACAATTAGTTGACTTGGGAAAATGTTCTGGATAACTGTCTGAATTAAAAAAAAAAAATAAATAATAATAATAAAAAAAGTTCTTTATACTGAATCTTACATAGGTGGACCCAACTGATGGTGATATTGCATCAGATGCAATCTACGCTGCAAGAGCCTTTCAGATTTATACAGGTCTCAGTCTCTGAATGGAAAGATTATACAGTAATTAGAGCTTCTGGGGATGTTTTTAATGTTAACAATTTTTTTTACAAGTGTTACAGGTATTTCTTCGTTCTTTCCCTTGCTAACTTTTCTAAGGAAAGTTTCCAGAACAGGTTCATTTTCGTTGTTCCAAGAGCTAGGACTGCTCCTCCTGTTAAGGACTTTGAGTCTTCAACCTTACAGCCCTCTCCGGTGTCTACTTAACAGTGAGTCATCTGAAACTAATAGCCTGGTATGAAGAAACCGGCATTAAGCCAAATTGTTTGAGGGTTTGAGAAGATTCAACCAGTAGTTAACAGTAAAATCTGCTCTTCTTTTTAATAGGACTGGGCTGGAAAGTATCTGTTAAGCTCCCAGTCGTACCATCCAAGCAAAGCCTTACACAAACATGCACTGTCACCACACCATCATCCCCCTGGGGACCATGCCACCGCCCAAAATTGATATTAACCTGGCAGTTATTGTGTTGTGACGAGAAAACGAACATAGGCATAGATATCATGCATGGTGGCCTTTAGAAATTATGCGAGACATCTGGATACGTTTGCCTGACTAATGCCACAAACACTTCCCGCCCCTCCGCAGCGAGTGGTGCTCCAGAGGGCTGATGCTCCTCATCAGCTCTCCCACTAATTAGGAGTGCCCTTCTGTCCAAGTGGAAAAGAGGGAAAACAACAAAAGGTTTTCTTGGGGGGGGAAGGAAAAAAAAAAAGGCTCATCCATTTGGATTAGATAAATAAATATATTTTGATTGGGCATGTTGTTCAGCACCAGCATGATTAATGGTGTTCTACATGACAAAACCACTAATAAAGCAATTGTAAAATTGAGATAAATTTTTAAGATACAAATCTTCTGATCTTTCCTCAAAACATACCCTATCCCTGTTGTGCCTCCTCTGAAGTCAATAGGATGGCTCGTAGGTTGAGGCATCAGCAGGAAGGACTCAGGCTTCGGCCGTACTGCAGAAAGAAGCACAAAAGGCTGACATAGCCCATCCCTTGGAGGAAGAGAGAGTTGGAGGGCAGAGCTTTCATGGGGACCCCTCATATGATGAAGTTATTCAAGAGCCTTTACCATCCTATCATTTTTTTTAAATCTACCTGTAGTTTCATTAAAGCAAGCAGGCATATTTATTTGTGGTGCAGTGGCAGCTTAGTCTGTGCTATCAATTGTTAGTTTGGCATCTTTGTTTCTGTTGTAAACTTCATAACTCTGCTTCCAACCCCTTACTTGCCAAGATCAGCTGTTGATGCTCTAGCCCAGTTGATGTCTTCTCATCCTTTTGTTCATTTTTCCTGAACCTTGGATTCCTCTGCCCTGTGCTTACTCTCTTTCACCTGGCAGAAAACCTATATAGGATACAACACAACCAAAATTTACAAAACCGCAGAAAAAGCAGTTCATTACGTATTTCTACAATCGCAAACTCAAAGCACGTTAATAATTAGTCACTCCTGTCGGGTTTTATACCTGTGCGGGGCTGCTGCACGAGCGTTTGCAGGGCTGCAAACCACACCGTGCTGCCGGTAGCCTTCACGTGGCTCCTCCGAAGCCACCTCGGGTACAACCGCACGAGCTTCAGCAACTCCCTTTCTTTGCAGCGTAGACACGCGCAGAACCATCCCTCGCTGCCAGAGCTACCCCTGGGGTGAAACACTTACAGCATGCTTCTTATTTGATGCCGAGCTGACTATTTCCATAATTCTTAAAGGCTTTGTAATGCAACTGTAGAAAATGTGCAAGAGATGGGTTATTGTTGCTGTTGCATTCGCTCTGAGGCCGTTCCCCCTCTCCTTATCTTGTGCCCATGGTAACACACTGTAAAATGCCATCCCATGAAAAACAGCTGATTGCCAGTACTGCCTGACAGCTACAAGGAATCAAGAAAGCTAATAAAAATGATTCACATTCACTCTCTCCTCCCTTTAAACCAGCTGTTTAAAGGAAAAGAGGGCCCAATTGAAAATGAGCATCAGCCGTTACAACCCCGGGTGAAGTCAATAAAGTCGCACCTAGGAGGAACAGCTCTCCATTTGATTTCAATTCTTACTGCACAGGGGAAGCAGAGGGTGCAGCGGCATTATCATAACTTTTCATTAATCTCAGTGGGCAACCCGTTCAGCTAACGAGACCCGTGCCAGCAGAACGCCAGTCTGGCGATAACCCGCAGAAGGCACCGAGGAAGAAATTGCCTTACTGCGTACTCAGTGTCTGCGAGTGGTGGGGTTGCTGCTACCCTGATGAGAGGGGGAGGGAGGAAGGCTGTGCACGGAGAGGCCACCATCCTGCTGCTCCCCACAACGGGGAGCAACGGGAAACCCTCTACAGGGTGAAACCGTAGGCAAATGGGCTTGCCGAGTTCTCCTCGGAGCAGGTCGGAGGGAAGCCGGCTGCAACTAAAGAGACAATCAAGAGCAATAACACACTACGCAGGTGAAATTAGTGTATGCTTCTTCTCAGGGAGCAATATCTCTATGAACAGCTTCAGCCAGGCAGAACAAATGTTTGTCTGTCTGGAGGAAGGCGCTACCAGGGACTGGAGGTAAAATTGTGTTTCAGCCTGTGAATCTCTTGGTGAGCTTGGGTTGGTACAATCCATCTGTGTTAGACAACTAAAATGATGTGGCTTTTGTTTTTCTTTTCCTCTAGAGAAACACACAACATGTTAACCTGATCCATTTACAAATAGAGCAGCTAAATAGGAATATAGTAAAAGCTTGTGACAATCTAAGCTGGCATGTGGTACAGTTAGTGTTTACAACACTCATCAGGAAAGTAAATGATGCCTAAAACCGTTTTCAGGAGATATATCAGAGAAAGTTTTTCTTTGTGGACTATATCAAAATATAACTTAACAGTACAAAAGAACCTCCCTGTTAAGTGGTGATATCACAGCAGAGTGAAAACTATTCAGAGCTCACTAACAAAAATAAAGTGGATATCTTACAGGTACTTTATATTATGAATGCTTACTACAAAAAACAGTTAGAAGATGAATGACTTTTTTGTGTACGTCTATGATAAACTATCTGTAAAAGTAATGCTATGAGAATATTAGTAGTATCGTATTTCAGGTTATATTGATCATATTAATGAGAATTATAATGTATGTATGTTTATTATGATTAACAGAACTGTGTTCAGGTTGTTGCATTTTCCAACTGAACCAAATTAAGTTTCTCTCTAAAGCTGCTGAAGATGAAGATTGAATATACAGAAATTATCAGTGAAGAAGCTCCTCCAAGAGCCTCTTCACTCCCATGTCAAATCTAGTATACTTACTATAAATGAGACTTGAGAATTAAATGTTATTGATGGTTTTGGACATACAGTACCCAAAAGGGGAAGAACCTGATCTTAGTAACAATGAGTAATACCAAGCAACTTCCACTGAGCACAAGATTAAATAAGGCTCATGAACTTCAGTGACAGCACGTATATGTATAGAGGTAGAACATGAGAGCAGCTTTACTGGAGTTTGAGCCCACAAAGATACTCTGTTTTTGAGTTAATGAGAAAATAAGTTTGGCTGCCTTAAAGATATACCTTAATGAAATAATTAACTATAAATGAGCTGCTGTACAACTATCAGGGAGTAGCAAGAGTCCAGCCTATAACTTCAGGGCATATGCAAATTAAAAAATAGCTGAAATAATGAAATAAAATTCTGTTTACACCAAAGTTTAAACACAGGTGGTTTGTTTGTTTTTTTGGTTTGGGGTTTTGTTTGGTTCCCCCCCCCCCTTGCATTTCTCCTCTGGGAGCAATTCAAATAATTGTATTTCTTAATTGCCACAGGATTTGTTCCTGCAAACATTAAGAAGTGTGTAGAAAAGCAGCTAGCTTCTTTCTAAAATATTCAGTGAAGCAGCTCACATTTTCTCCAAACAAAATGAAAGTCTTCCCTGCCTAGAGCTTACAGATATGGAGAGAGGTCTAAGAAGGGTGATTAGAGTTTGACAAGGTAGGTGCACAAGATAAAGGTCCGTCCTGAAGATGTGTGGCCCAAGCCCTTTGAGGACATGCCTTTGGGCCCCACTGACGGCAGCGGGGTGCGCAAAACTGGAACGTGCTGAAGAAGACATGACTGAGTAGTACTAGAAGATGAAAGAGCAGATGTTCGAGGAATTGCTAAAAGATGATAGGATGGAGGTTTCCATGGAAATTTTGAGCTTTGTTTCAGTAGAAGCAAGTTCCTATAATCTATCAGCAAAGATTGTCCGTCCAAACATGGATGGACAGAGACAAGGTTGTGCAGTGTATTGGATTCCTTTCTGTTCAGTAAAGATATTCTCAAAATATTTTGAATTTTCTGTATGAATATTATTGAAATTTGAGTTTGGTGCAAAGAACAGGGAATTTTACAGCTTATTCTGGGCACTGCAATTCTCATCATGAAGTTATTAGCAAGAAGGAATGAACAGTAATTGTGACAGAACAACGAGGTTCTATTCATAACTTGTTCTTCCCAGTTACAAGTTATACTCCTGTAATATCTCTGTTTTGCTGTAACTGGGAGCTACTTTTTAATTTGGGAAATTTTCAATAATGGAGCTAAGAAGGAAATTACTGGACATTTCTTTGAACAGTAAGCTTCCTAGAAATGCAAAGAGAATGTCATAATCAGCAGGTTCATGTATTCCAAAATGCTTTGTTCGTCTGACAGTTCTTTCAATCATTTTTAGTAAAATACATCTGTAGCCATTGTGTAATCCCCCCCACACCTGTAAATTACAATGTGGAATGTCATGATTTATTTCATAGCATAAAAGCTGTTAAATGAATACTGACAGCACCATTAGCGTTCTGATCTTGAACTGAAGTGCAAGTCAGCTCTGCTTAAGTCATCATTCTCATGAGCCACAAATAAACGTGCAGTTAAAAAGGGTGCCATAGGTTAATCAGAGCTGAATTAGTAAAGAAAAATCAGTAAAGAAGTGAGCAATTCAAGAAATGACATGCTGAATCTCTTACTCTAACATCATTTCTGTAGGCAGTCAATGCTAAAGACTCCAAAAACTAAAACATGGGCTGAAAACTTGATTCATTCTGAATGAACTAAGAGATATTGATATTATTTCAGCAGCTGAATCTTGTGCTCTGACTGCTCCCACCTACACCCGGTACCTTGTTCCCACTCTTGGCAAGCAGAACTGAGGTGGCCTCCACACACCCCAGACTCCTTTCTAACTGCTGCCTTCTGGGAAGAGTCCTGGTGAAAAGCAGAGATAACCAAATTAAGTTAGCTAATAGTGTTCTTAATTTATCCCACCAAGAATCATCAAATATTGTTGTTCTGCCCCTAAACCCCAGATTCCTTGATATCAGCTTCTAGAAAAGAAAATGAGGAGTTCTGCTCGCACTGCAAAAAGATGTTTAATTTGTATTCTTAACCTCTTCTGAGCTAACGGTGATTTGTGACTGTTTAAAGTATAAATCTACTTCTTTTTCTGAAAGTCATATTCCATCTCATTTGTTCCCTAATGCAACGCTCCTCATTTTGTTGTTGTTCTACACACTTAAACCAATTATTTTTTAGTCTAGTCATATAGATGCTACATATTGTCATTTTTGGAAGCAAAAACCTGGATGCCTGTCCCTAGAACCTTATGAATTCTGTTGTATTATAAATATTTACCGCTACTATTTTAATACTAACAGCTGTGATCTTTTAATGTGCAAAGCTTGTTTTATAAAGAGCCAAGTGCTCTGTACCTCTTTTCCCAGCTTCCAAAAGATTTGAGATTGTTCCCGTTTAGCACTCTGCTAACAGGGCTCAACATACTTCAAGGAAGAATGGTTCCTTCCTAACGAGGAATCATTTTCTCTCTCAATACAGCTCTCAACCAAAGTTTAAACACTATTTGTACCTACAATTGCATTTTTATCTGAGCTATTTAGTCCAATCTATTTGTCTATCTGAAAGGATCAGCAGTATTCAAACTAAAACATAAACCACGCAGCCTCCCAAGCTGGTTGGTTTGTTCTTAAGTCATCCATAATAATTTACAGCTGTGAGAATCTCCAAATTCAACAAGTGTGATTTGTGTATGGTTGTTTATTAACTTTTTTCTCTTAGATGAACCCAGAACACCCCAAAAGGGGAATATAAATCATTTTCTTTCTTTTTCAAATGAAGTTAAATCGAGTTTACCTTCCTTTTTTTCCCATTACTTACAACAGTATACTTCAGTAATTCCAAACTAACATGCTTAAGCTGAAATAACCGTTAAATAAAAAACAAATAATGCTTTACTGATGTGCTGAGGTAATTTCTCATTCCAAATGAAATGTTTCTTTTCTCATTTAGAACTCCAAATGGGACCCTGATTAATGGAACAAGATGGCCAGTCTTCACTAGTACTGAACAAAAATATTTGACATTAAATACCAATGCTTCAGAGATACTGACAAAATTACGTGCTCAGCAGTGTCGATTCTGGAATATTTTTTTTCCCAAAGTCCTGGAAATGACAGGTAAAAAATGCTTTTAGAGAGGCTTTTATGTAACTTTTGTACAAGGATCATTTCCTTGCTATTAACGTCATACTCGAGTTCAAATCTTTACATTTATCTTACGTTCTTATTTGAATTTCCATGAGATGTTCAGATGTCGGGCAAGACTGTCCATGCCGTGGCGAGGCTGTACCCTGTAACGTGCCCTACGCTTCTGGCCATGGGCTCATCACCCCATAAGCACCCTGTTACGTACGAGGACAAAGCCTGGGGACAGGCCAAGGCCCAGGATTTACGCGATACGGAGCTTCTCTGCCCCAAAGTGCAGATGCAGCCACAACGCGAGACGTTTTAGAGTTCTGCGAATCTCTGCTCTCGAGCTGCCCCCTGCCAGGGTCTCGGCACCGCCTGGCTCTGCGCTCCCGGGCCACCGGAGAGAGCAGGAAAGACATTGCTAAAGGGGAAGCTTACGCTGGGGTTTCTGGAGGCTTTAGATGTTCTGTCTAAACTTTAGGTATCTCAGGTGCATTGTGGGATGTTATATTATCTATTATTTATGGGATTATATTATTATGCAACTAATCCACAGAGGATATCAAGTGCATCGCTGCTGCCAAGAGGGGATTCTGTTCTACATCTCACATGAGAGCACCTTCTGTTTTATTTCTAGAGCGTCAGTCATTGATGACAAGCCAGAGACTTCAGGATTTGCCTATGCAAAATAGAACTTATTCGTGCCTGACCCTGTATACAATAAATTTATGAGATTTCACTACCTAGAAAAGTATAACAGGCTCAGTTGAACACAAAGGACTCAGGTTTTCTTTAGAAGCCCAATGCCACTGTTTTTGCAAAGCCCACCAAACAAACCAAGCCTCTGTGCTTCTGGAGTTTGAAAGGAATTGGTTTTATGAAGTGATTTTGCAGCTCTGGAACAGCATTCTACAGTTTGATGGGGGGGAAGTCACATTTCAAAAATAAGATGCACTTTTAAAATGTTAATTAGTAATTTACCAGCTTTCTGTAAGATTCAGTTTGAACGTTAGTCTTAAAAATATGTAAACTTTCACGGTGCACAGATGATTCTTTCTGAAATAATTTATTCCTTCCTTGTTTGAGCCTATAAGTGTATTATGGCTCAACTTTCATCCCCTCTCAGTTCAATAGATGTTTTTCAATTAAATCAAGACAAGAAAAAATCAGTAGGTAAAATGAATAATTTATAAAGCATATGCTGTTTTTAAAATCATAGTATACCGAATTATGGATAGATTTTAGGGAGGTTTCTCAAATTCTGACAAGTCCTTTATGCTGAGACAGAAGAACTGAACTATTTTACATATTTCTTTAACCTGGCTGTGAACCACCATTGAGTACCGTGCACCTTACAATTAGACTGTGCATAACCAAATGCTCTGTAGTGGAGCAGAAGAGAGCACATCACCAGACATAGTTCAACATATCTTGGCAGGACAGCAGAGTTGCTTTGCATGATCCTGTGGTGTGAGGGATGACAAAGCAACACTCCGGATCTGCCAGGAGACGTAAATACATCACTCTGCCATATTCAGTAATTTAAAACATAAATTTACATAATTTAATTAAAAGAAATTCCTGAGCATATCCTTAGCGAAAAAGAAAGGATCATTGTGTCTGGATCCTAATATAGAAATGAGACAGGAATACTGTCAAGAAGGAGTGCTGCTTTGTCATGCATCTACATCTATCAGTCCTTGAAATATTGCAACAGAAATACTGTGGTTTTATATTTATGTTCCCTATACAATCTCGTACAATTCTGACAAAGAAAGCTTTAAGATTCTGCTTACAAACATGATATAATACTTAATATAGTAATAGTTCTCTTCACTGAAAATATTATTTTGCATTCCTATCTCCTTTTACTCTCAAAGGACAGTGCACACCATAAATACATGTATTTCCTCATTTTCTGAGTCACTATCTTTTCTATTATTTCTTCCATTGAAATATTCTTATAAAAAGAAGGTTGCTCTAATATGATATGATATAAGATGACAAAGAACAAGAAGGAAATTTTATGTTATCATTATTGCAAGTTATAGTTCAAGTAGGATTCAGATAGACAAAGTGGAATTACATCGGTTAGAACCTGAAGAGCACAATCAAACTGATTTATTTTGCAGAAATTGCAAGGGGATTTCTCATTGTGCCAAGTGGTCAGAATTTGGTCTGGATGTGCTTGGTAACGAACCACTTGTTTAGTTACTGATCCACTGCTAGCACAAGCCTTGCTACCCCCTTGAGTTCTTCTTGGCATGTAATGGCCAGCCCCAAACGTGTTCAGCATCTGAGCAAGCCTGTTCCCACAACAGGCTGGGTAAGACAGGTTCCTTAAGGCAGTTAAATATATGAGAAAGGGAAATATTTAGTCCCTGTCATTGTTATGGTTAGATATTTTCCATTTTCCTCAAGCAACAAAACCTGATATGTTCAAAAAAAAAAAAAAAGGGAAAAAAAAATCATGGTTATGGATGGAGAAAACTAATAAGAAAAAAATAAGCATAAGTTTGTATGATTTTGGAAGATTTCTCATGTCTTCCCCTTCAATTTCAATATATAAAAGTGTAATTAAAGACATGAGTCAAAATGTGTAGTTTTGTGTCTAGCTTGATAATAATCACTAGCCAGGTAAACTAGACCTAGATATGCCTTACGTGGGCTCTCAGTTCCAACTAGACACGATTTCTGCACAGATTTGCAAAGGCACAGAGAATACCCTCCATTCCCACTCACCCCAAGACAAGCTGGGAGCATTCAGCATTTACTATTTATTTGAAGGCGTGAGCACTGGGACAGTCACCGGAACTTTTTCTGATGACTGCTTCTAAAAGAAACACACTAGAGGAACAATAAACAGTAAGTGACTCTTAAGTAGCTTTTAGAGCAATCATATGTTAATTATAAAGACATCTCTGTTAGACTCCACCTCCTTAACACAATCTTTGAGGCATCTAGAGCCCTAACTATATATATTTATATGCCTATTTCCTCTTGGTTATACAAAGCTGCAAGCAGTCAACCTTTCCATTTATTGTTCCATTATTATTTTAGTGTGCCTAATATACATTTTTCTATTTTATTTAATATCACTGCATCATATATCATCTATAGAGAAATCAAACATCAAAGTAGCTAATATAAATACATTATATTTTTAAAACAACCTTAAAAAGATTTTGAATGTGGAGACAGAAGTTCAACCAACCTCTTGACCAGTGAATAACCAAAATAATTGTATTTGCTATGATCCTCCAAACAGTATCTGGATTTTATAGAGCTAAATACTCAGGGTAGTAAGACTATTAAAAAAGTGACCAATTAGAAAATTTATCATCCGAATTAGTTTTCAGCTTCCATAGAGCTAGATGCTGTACTCATTATGCATGCAGAAAAGTGAACTAGTCAAAAGTAACCTCACCAGTGCCACTGCACCTACTAACAAAGTAAGATGGTACTCAGTGCACCTATGGGCAATAAGTTATGTGCCTTAACAACCTGATTTCATTCTAACTCCAGTACCTTGCATACCAGGTCACAGGAGAGATGACAGCCCTCACAATATTTCATCTCCCAGAGAGCTCTATTGACTTTTGGAAAAAGAAAATAAAATAAAAATTATTTAAAAAAATTAAAAATCTGAAATCCTTAAAAATACATACAGAACCAAATATACTGTTGTGGGTAGAAAAAGCACTGATGTTCAGAGTGTGTGATTAAAGAACACTAGAGATACTAAGTATAGGTACTATTTGTTTTCTCCTTTCTGAACATTTGTGTAGAAACTATCATCATGAGAATCTACACTATACATAACTTGTAGCATTTATCAGACTAATGAATCAAGTTTGCTGGTACTTGCATTTATGAGCTGCTGAGGACAGAAAAACTAATTCCAACTTGTCATCCCTTATTAATTATACTATATCATAACAGCTATATGACCTTTGTCCTAATCTTAATGTTAATACCACAAAAATACATTTAAGATTAGCACTCTATTGGCACATCTAGCAGTTCAACAAAAGATGTTATGGAGATAAATTTACATTAATGGGATTACAGCAAAGTTAAGGGCTGTATGCCTGTGTGGAAAGGAAAGAAGTGCCAGCTGCCTGTGTTAAAATTGCTGAAAAATAAAAATAAAAAAACCCCCACAATTCTTTTTTTTTTTTTCTTTTTTTCCCCTCTGTTAAACTGGGCACCTTTCTGATCACTGAGGTATGATTCATTGCCTACTGAAATCTCCCCTTTTCTTCTTGTAAACATCACTGGTCTTTGCATTAGGTTAACTGGTAAAGTTTGGGATTGCCTAAATGACTGCATACAGCAAAATAACCTCACTGTGTTATTAGCTGACTTCCATAGTATTGTAGCACATTGTAGTAACCCAGTGCTCTGAGCTGTAATTATCGGTCAAGTGGAATTCTCTAATCTTTATTTTTTTGCCTTCTAGCTGTCAGCTCATCTAAGTCATGGGTGGTTGCTTCAAAGAGATTGATGATGTTGCTGATAATGGGATGCATTGACTTGTGACTTCAATTTGGATCTTATCACTGAAAAAAAGAAAACAAATGGGAATCCAAGTTCTTATTTCAGTGTTTTCCTTCCCCCTTTTGTCTTTTAGATTCATAATGGTGGCTATTCTGAATTTCTTGTTGTCTGCTTTCTCTAGCTGACTCACTTCACTGTAATCTTGAAGAAGCACTGAAATGCCTCATAATTTATACTCTAGAACAGTGACTTTTAATTGAAGTTGTGTGTATGGTAGAGGTATTCCATTTTCTAAAGTCTTTGGGCAGACTTCAAACACATCTAAACCTGAATAATTAATGAAGGAACAGGGGTTTTTTTAATTCATAAGTGGAGGCTTTGCCTGGATAAATAAAATTGGATACTCATAATCAAGAATAAGACAAGAAATACAGCTAAGACATTTTTCTCCAAATAATACTAGTATTGGTTCATACACTAAATAACCAATCCATTTGACATATATGGAAAATTTGGCTTTACCCGAGACCCTGGCTACACCTTTAAATTAAGAAACATGCAAAGGCAAATCAGGAAAGTAAAGTGTTGTGCATGTCTTCTCCCCATAGTTCTGTGAGTCATATCTGCATAGCTTAGTAATCAAAACATGGTTTTATTGTTACCAGCATTTACAAATCCTCTTTGAGTTAATGACAATTGCGGCCTGCAGAAAAAAATTTTAAAATTATCTGAACTTTTCTTGATCTCTATGTAATCAAGCTTATTTGCATCTTTAACTGAGGGAGAGGAGTGTGGTTAATTATTTTTAATATTTTTTCCTATATTTGTTCTTCACAATTTCCATTTTGGCTACAAGCAGAAGCACAGAACCTCCCCAAGAAAAAAGTATCTTGGTTTTATTTCTGGTCTCACTGAAACCAAGAAGTAATGTAAATCTCATTTCAAAGTGTCATTAAATTGCCATCTGGATTTCCAGACCAAAAAGGTTTGGAAACGTTGAGCTAGACTGCAGATAAGCAACCAAATTACTGGATGTTTCTCCAAAGTAAATCTCCGAATCTGTTAACTCTCTTTCCAGAATATTTTCTCTACTGATGTGTAAAACACAAAAGTATTTCATTTTCACATAACCAGTTAAACTTGCAGTGCTGACAGATCATAAAAAAGGGGAAAAGGGTGTATTTATGGAGGGAAAGGGCCTATGCTCTACTGCAGCAGAAGAACATAAAGCCAAAAGAGCATAAAGAAACCACGGAACTGTTATCTCATGAACACAGTTACCAAATTTTTTTGGAAACAAGCTATGTCAATATGGGACACTGAGATAATTAGGTCCAGAATGAATAAAGGCATCCATAGATCACAAATAGTTTCTAAACTTTAAGAAGAAGTCTACAACTGATCCAAAATAATAAGTCACAGTATGCGATACAGCCTACATACATTACCTTTCCTTTAGTTGTTGTATGGGTTGTTCCTGCAAGGTCACTGCATTTCTCCCTAGTGTTAATTACTTTTTGGGACTGGAAGAAGTAATCCCTGTCTGTAAAGTACTCTGGGAACCTTGTAAAATGATACATTTTTATTACTAGTCTCATCCTTACCCTCTGCTCTGATGTCTATAACAAATTTGGCTATAAATATTGCCTTGGGACACAGGATTAGTCGGCAAATTCTTTATGGGCTAGAATGAAAAAGAAAAGAGGAGATGGTTTCATGTTGACATAGTGCACATTTTACAGTATCTTTCTCCAAACTTGTTCCCCTTACGCATTAAACTTTTGGATTTATTCCTCAGTAGGGTGAAATCCCGGCCGTCCATTGAAATCCATTGAAACTAATGGCAATACCCTTGTTGCCTTGAACAAAGCTGTGATTTCACTGTATCTTTACAAATACCTATCTCAGTTTGCATATCGTAGTCTTCAGGGTGTGTAAGTTTCACTGTAGAGTATACTGAACCAAACTAATACTTTGATGCTTTTAAAAAAAAAAAAAGTGTATCTTTAAAATGAAGAACTTGGTGGACAGAAGCATTATCCAGAAGCACAGAAGCAACAAGCCCATACATAAGTATATTTATTACCCTGCAGTGTGCCAGAATGATATCTTTGCAGTACTTTCTTCCTGATTTAAAGATAAAGTTTTAATCACAATTTTCAGTCATTCCAGGTTTAAGAAAAGAGACAAAAGACCACCCTATAATGTATTTGGAGCAAATGACATTGATAATCAACATTATTTTTCAATTAACATATAAAGAGATTCAAATTTAGATTAATGTAACCCATTTCATGTTTTACAGGAAATATTGATGAAGCAGAACGAGAGTGGAAAGCAGGATTTCATCGCTGGAACAATTACATGTCAGACTGGAAAAATCAATTTAATGATTACACTAGCAAGAAGGAGAGATGTGCAGGCTCCAATTAATATGTTTACCCTTTCCAGTATGTCCGTATTACTGTTCATCAGGCAAATATACAGGTAGCTTTCTAACGCATCTAGCATTAAATATGTTATGCAGATTAAAGAAATGTTATGGATATAATTTTGATTCCCCAGGTCTTTCATTTCTATTTTACCTCATATCTCAATAAACAATATAAGGCATCCATACCCTTTGAAGCTTCACTGTGTTAAATAGGACTATAGAGATTAAAGTCTGGAGATTAATGATGTACATATTATAAACACTAGCTGTTTAAATTCACACTTCAAAGAAACAATGTAATCTGCTATAGAAAAATTGATTTTTTTTTTTAGTAGAAATAGCACTGTTTTACAGTATTGCCATGCAAAACAGAGTCGGGTTTGATCTTTAACAGCAATGCCACCACACTTAAACCTTGCTTCAGACATAATTTAATTGACATAAACGTAAAGAGATAACAACTTTGCTGGACACACCAAATGATATTTGCTTGTTAGACCAAAAAGTTTTAAGGCCGCTATTAAAGCCCAAATCATTGCTTCTTTATGGCCAAATCTGTAGGACAAAGTCATAGTAGGAGAGTATTCAAACTACGTCTTGAAGGCCTAAATCATCGGCACTCTGTGTGCAAGCGCAATGGTGAAACAAGGCAGAAAAACTGACACCTCTGCTTCTGCTACCCTCATTTCTCAAGGAGTAAAGATGTACAGATTCACAAAGTAATGAACTCACAGCTTTCCCTGCTCAGGCACCCACTGTCTTCAACTGGTAAAACCTCTGCTATGGAGTTAAGCTCCAATTATGGTACTTTTTTGTCTATGAGTTACCTCCTAGTTGAGGGACAGCCCCACATTTACTGGAACATGACGGACAAGTTTGTATACCTGCAGAAGAGCATCGATCTGCGTGTCAGCAGGTTCATCAGAAGTCAGCCACGAAAGCCCTGCTCAGCCAGCCAGCTCTCAGCAGGGGAGCGGGACATGGCCACAAAGCCCTTGCTCCTCTTGGGGAAGGCTGCAGAGGATATCACTGCTGAGGGACATTGTGACCTTGGTGGGAAGGACTCAGGTCTTTGACAAGGTCAAGCGAGCTCTAGTTGCCATGCAAGTAGGCATCTCCTGTACCCCTTTCTACCTACTTGAGCTGAATGAATTAAAAGCTTCTAAAAATCCCTTGAATAATTCTTTTTCCTACTTCTCTGCTTCTGGATGGGGTTGGAAGTTGTATGCCTGAATAACACCTTAATTGGCTGCTTTTCACTGGCCCAACCGGGCAGAATAAATGCCAAAAACTTGATAAACATAAGGAGTACGTAAAAGCAACAACTCATCTCATAAATAAATTATTCTGAAGCTTTCCGTAAATGTAACAGCATTTCAGCGCATCTATTTTCTGTTCTAGTGATTGTGAGCTCTTGCATAATTCCTTCTTGAATTGAGTAGGCTGAAGAGATCTAGATAATGAACAGAGAATGTGCTCTTTCTGGCAATCAGTTTGACCACACAGGATCCCTACACTGAAGGGATTTATTTTTGCAGAAAGGCCAAATTCTGCAAGAGATGATGGCTTATCTTTTCAGTTATTTCTAAGAGCATACAATTATTTCCTGACTAAATCACGGAAAAACCACCTTTTAGCACAGTATTTCCAAAGGCTAAAATCAAACCTGTGCAATCAAAAAACCTGGTCATTTTTGAGCAAGCTGATTAAAACTTGAAATTATCTGGGATTAAAAAGCCCTCTTTGTGCAGCACTTCATGTTTATACCACAGGTAATTAGCTCATTACATACATTAGCATAGTTACTGCTATTAATAGTTGCATGGAGAGCTGTGTCAGTCTACAGTGTACTGGGTATTTATCAGATACCCCTCATGCCAGCGATGAGCTACTGAAAAAAACCACATAAGGATGAATTTTTGGTCCGTCGTTGAGCCAGTTCTGGCACTCCCCATCTTATTTATGTGGTGTACTTCGTAGATGTGTTGGGTGCTGATCTGCCACAGTGAGCCTCGGCAGCACCAGCAATGCCTAAGCACGTTTAAAAGCAGTATTTGTCTCTTTTGATATCCTTCTCTTAGCTATATTTCACTATCTATCTGTCTAATCAGCCTAATCAATGGGAAAAAAAATCTGAGCTAATTAAAATGCACAAATAACCTTTGGGAAGGGCAGGCTGCAAAGCAGTTTATAAAATATTTTGCTGGGAAAGTGTCCTTTGCATGTGCTGTGAGCTAGGCTGGATAAGCTCTACTTGAAGACTAATATCCTTCCCACAGTATGCATACGACGCCTGTGATGTTCTTAAGAAGGAATAAGGATGGAGGGAAGAGGAAAGAAAAGCAGAATAAAATACAGGTTAAACCACTTTTTGAATTATGGCTTTTCTGATTTTCTTGGTGTGAATATATTGCTAGCTCTGTATTTTTTCATATGCTGGGAAATAATATCTCCATTTATTATTCATATGAAATCAATATATCATGTAGTCATATATTCATATCCCTCACTTATGCAAAAATAGGAAAGCCTTAAGTACTTGGATGTAAGTGGCTAAGGTAAAGAAGAGTGAAAAAAAAACAGTCCCCATTGTGGGTAGTTTCAAACTAAAGGTCAAACTTAACATTGGAAATTGTTTGAGGATACTGTGTCATTGCTTAGAATGATGATTACATATTAGAGGGATATCTCGCCCAGACCTCACTGAAGATGTAATGTTGTTAATTAATGTTTTCTTTTGGCTCAAAAGAGGCAAGAAACCAAGGTTTCTCTGTGAAACCAGAGAAAATGTGTTGATTCTTTCTTACCATTCTTGATATCCAAAGCAAGGATTCTGAATTTAGTCCCAGAGTTGCTGAAAGATTATAATAAAATGAACTGCAGTGCCAACAAAAATGTTGGCATTAAACCAGTTGTCATTAGGTTTATAAGCTAACAGCCCACTGATTAAATTACAGACATTTCACACATATTTTAGAGATAATCTTAAGAGGACTGATGTCAGAAATTTCCCAGCAAAACTCTGTTTAATTAAAACAACAGGTTTTGCATTTAAAATGTTTTGTCTGAAGGAATTTGGGTTAGATAAACTTTCAGCGATATTAAGCGTTATTTAAGTGAAATCCTATCTGTGCTCCTGCTGGAGTATCAAAAACTGAAGGAGCTGGGATGTTCAGAGTACCTGTCTAGGGCACCCTGGTCTGCATAGCTGGACCAACCAAGGATGAAACTTTCTGGCTTTGAACAGGAGCCCTCAGACCCCAAAAGTTGTCTCTAGCAGAACCAAGATGCCCCAAGGTTTCCAGGCTTCCTCCCAATTGCAGATTTTACACTCATAGCTCAGATTTTTGGGATGGGTGCTTGCTGTCCTGTGCCCTGGCCATCACTCTAGGTTTATCACACTGTTAAAGCCAAATTTCTGTTTAAGTGGAAGCCTGGCTTTTTGGCCCTCTTTGGTCACTACAGGCTCAGGCTATTTATAGAGCAGAGAGTACTGCTCTATAAACACGTGGATATACATGCCCAATTTAGATCTTCATGAATAGACAACTTGTACACATCTCTTAATAGCAAGGAGCAGAGGCAAATCTATGTCAGCACATAGTTGGAAAGTTATCTTTGCAACATAAGGAATATAGGTCCTTTTTTTATTATTGACTGTTGGAGAGAAAATTATCTTAGATTATGAAAAACTGGTGGAACTGTCAGGAAAATGTACATATATTTCATGATATACAAGCTTAATATGACCTCTGTAGGCCTCTCTAGTATTCCTATCACAACAGATCACCAGCAAGAGATTTGACCCATTGTCACATGCAGATATCACATAATGTTACGTTCAGATTAATCTAACAGCGGAGAGATATATATTTGTCTCTGTCAACATCATAACGTTGTCTTCTCAGGCTTGATTATGGTTCATGCGTTTCTACTGGCTCAGCACCAGTTCTGCAACATCAGCAGCAGCTATTTAGAGGGACGTAAAAAACGTCGCTGTACTTCAGTTACACCCGCAGCATGCCCAGCTAGCAAAGAGCAGCCTGGGCAGCCACGGCCAAATGCCAGCCTGTCCACGCAGGGCTCTCGCCCTTCCTTCCCCTCCAGTTGCAGGATGCCCAAAGGCACAGGCTGGCGTTTTGTCTGCTCATCAGGCTCCTGCTGGGGAATTGCTTTACGTTCTGTTGGGGAC
>JAOBAS010000083.1:39199894-39238409 GCA_025311575.1 Elanoides forficatus
GGGGGAAGTCGACACGAACCAAACTAAAAACTCCATGAAACCCCCACATAGACACTTTTGCCCCAGAATGATCAACAATTGAAGGGCTTAATACTGTACACAGAGGTACTAAGTATCCCAGCGTCTCTGTTCCAGTAACTCCAGCCAAAAAAACCTCCCACTGAATTGGCAAAATAGGTTTAGGAATTTGACAGTGATTCAGAATATGGGGTGAGGAATGAGACGGGCAGGTTTGGCTCAGGCTTGGGGGCTGCTATGGAAAGTGCTAGTGCCAGCTGACTACTTTCTCACTGTCTTTTCTCTTCCAATCCGTGGAACTATGGGCATTTGCCAAAAACTCTGACTGCTCTTGGCTAGCCACAGGGTCTAAAACCAAGCACCTGTGTAACAGATTTGTGCAGCTGTATGTGTTTACCATGGCTGATCCATCTGTAGTACATGCCACATGCCTGTTGATTTACTCTTGGTGGATTGGGAGCAAGAATCCATTAGGGGGAAGAAAAAAAAAAAAAAAAGTTCCTGGCTGAATTACAAGTATTTCTCTCTTTCTCATTGCTCTGTTTTTATTTGTCCTCATCTGTCTAAGGTTCTAGATGGGTTTCCTATTTCTAGGTGATTGCTGCTGTATGAGGGTGAAGAAACTTCTTTTTTTAAAAAAAAATCTCTAGCAAACCAGAAACTTTTAGACTATTTGAATACTGTATATTTGGGATCTATAAGAGGTATTTGGAAACTGTGTGCACATGGTTAATATTTAACAACCTTGACTCAGTTCTGTGAGCCAAGAGGACTACTGCTTTAAAATCATGTCTCGGAGAATATGCATCCATGCACACATACATGCATAGAAATATAATTTCATCAGCAATTGCCTCTCAACAGTATATTTCCAGCCTGTGCAAGCAACATGGAGATGGAAGCTTATATGTTATTGGTTTTGTATGCTTTCAAAGTGTATCTTTTTGGTCTTTACTGAAGAATAAAATGATCACAGGACTTTCTGATATAAATCAACACCTCAGCCAAATTAGTCATTCACAGTTAAAAGTTCAAAAGCTTTTACTCTGATTTCAATTGTTTTAGGACCAAATTTTATGAACAAACATAATTAGCCATTTCGAAATGCTTCATAAGACAAGATAATTCCTTCCTGACCCCTGCTGAAATCTTGAAGCATGAATACTGATTATCTTGTTTTAGCACGTAAACCTTCCAGCATTTTGTTGATAAACTAGATTAGTTGCACTCATAAAAACGTTAACTCATAGACTTAATGACTACAAAGCAGTGATGTGAATCTACAATTAGGGCAGGTGTGAATTTTTGAGAGGCTTTTAATTGGATTGCAGGTGAGATTAAATAAGGCTTCTAGGCATGTTGCAATCAGAAGTGCTGGGCTGGGGNNNNGGTGAAGGGGGGGGGTTAGTCACATTTCAGTTATTTTGGGGAGAATTAGGAGGAAAAATGAAGCTTAATTCCAGCACAGGATCTGTTACACAAAAGTGAACAATGAAAATGTTTCCTTCCTGATAGCATCACAGTAGCTTGAGGACATTTACAGAGGCTGTGGGGGGTCTGTCTTTTGGAATTTACTGAATCTGGTCATTACATATGTCACCAACTTTTTAAGAATACTGTCATTCTGGTCAGGGATCTGGAGGTAGCCAGGAAATTATCATTTTTTTAAAACTGAAAATTATCTAGGCCCTCCAAATCCATGTATTTGCCTGGAAAAGAACACCAGCTTCTGGTCTTTTCAATTCTGCTCCATTTTAATATACGCCATGGTTGCAGGAGCTAATGTTTTAGCCACTATTAATAGAACAATGTACAAATGGTGTAGGTGGTTCTCACAGTTTGGGAGTGCTGTGGTTAATTTCTTTAATTTATAAAGTATTTATAAGTCCTCAGTTATACTGAGCAGTGGTAAAAGTGTGTAGGCAGAAAGCAGTTATCTCCACACCTCTCAATCTTCCAAATTAAATTCACTCTTGCAGCATGTCTAATCACTTCAGGGTACCTCATCATCCTCTCCCTATTACAGGCTATGCAGCACCATTTCTTACAAAATAGATACATTTCAACTGAGGTTTTAGATTGATCTTATTTTATTATCTCATGTGTGAGACAATTAGGGTATTAACCCAGAAAAAGCAGCAAGAGATGTGACCGATCATTTATCAACAATTGTTTAGAAAGTAATTCACATGGACCTTATTTAGGACTGTGAGAACCAGCTGGAATTACACATCCAAAGTGATACTTCTGAAATATTAAACATTTCCCACTCATTAATTACAGAGCTACAAATTTTATAGATACTGCTAGCTGAAGTTACGTCAGTCATTAAATAACATTAACCCTGCCTCACTTTTGCTGACTTAAAGCAAGTATATTTAACTTTTTTTTTAAATTAGGAGTTAGAATTGCAGAAAAATATTGCTTTGCTATCTTTCAACTTTTTTTTTTTTTTTTTTTTTTTAATCTAGATGCTCATCCCATTTCACATTTTGTTTTCAGTGCTACAGTGTTTTGGATAGTTCAAGTTTTCCCCACCTCTGCTCTCTAAAAGAGTTTGATCTTGTAGCACTCACTGCAGGTATAATTCTGGTTCCATGAATGATTATTACAAACCAAAACTGCAAATATATACTTATGTACACATGGTTGCCTCCATTCAAGACTTTTATATTGCATCTATCTTTGGGAATGACCTCAGCACTCTTTTAGATCATTGGGTAACTTTCAGTTAATTAAAGCTTTGTCATTTCTTTCAGCAGAAGCACAAGAGTTCCTTTGATTGACATTTTCAATCTTCCCTATCACTTAGTAATCTAGGAGATGTTTACTATTTAAGAAAAAAAAAATTCCACACCTCAGAACATACTTTTTTTTTTTTCCCCCTCCTCTTAATGACCAGCTAAATGGGAGCATAAAACTGTGGACAAACTGTATTTATGTACTCCTCTTTGCAGAGGAAAATCCATTAGATGCTAACTAAAAATGCCACCAATTCATTTACTTTATGTTTTACATGTTTCTATTATTTTGCTAATGGATGGACTTTGAAAAAATGGAAGCAGAAACCAAAACTATCCTCTGGCAATCCCTGGCAAAAGTGGCAGTGTGCTTTCAGCTCACTTGAGGGTCCTCTGCTCCTTCATCAAGGCTCTCAATAGACTAGTTTAATTGTACCATAAATAGGATCCACTGTAGCAGTTCCCATCCTTATCCACACTGAGATAGTGATGTATTATTTAAAAACACAAAGATCAGTATAGCCAAGAACTCCTTTCTAGAGAGGGGTATTGACAACTAACCACAACAGGAGCTCCCAAGCCTGTAAGTATCCTCTGTGGGTCCAGAACTGCAAAGAGGGATCTTAGTCAAAACTCAGCCTTCAAGTCTCTACTCTTACTCCAAGAGACAGCTGGATTGGGTCTGAGCAATGCAATTTGACAACACTTTGGAGCAAAGAAAGCAATAAAGAAAATACCATTGAATTTTATTTCCTATCCCTAGGCACAAAAATGCCAGATTAATGACTTTAGCTGCCTCAAACAGTGGTAATGCACGAGGTCTCTTACAAAGCTTTGTGCTGAAGTCAGTAAACACAGAACACAAACACAGGCTTACCTGCTCTCTCCACCCAGTTAACCTCCGGCTAACCACATTCCATGATGTTGGCTATAGCAGGACCCCATGTCTGTAGCCCAGGGGGCTGATGAAAACTGAAATCTCCACTTAGGTGGAGGTCTTGCTCTTTTGGTGAGACAGTACTTTAGGGGACAATTGGAACCACCTGCATCCCCATTAGCTTTTCACTCATTCAATCTAGCCTCGTTACTGGTGAGGCAGGTGTGCTGTAGCAAGAAAATAAATGGTTTTCTGTTGGCAGAGTTTTGAACCCTTTTGAATAACCGATGGATTAAAACTCACTCAGAGCAATGGAGACGATTCACAGAGGCTTTAGCCCAGGATGTCACCCACTCTAGAATAAACTTTGCAATTTATGTTGATATAAGAACAAGCTTTATGCCAAATCTCTGGAAGTCACACTCTATGTTATATCTATATTCAAAGGAAGCTCCCTTGACCATGTAATCAGCCACTGCAGCCTGAATTCCTTCTATTTCCCGTTGGTATTACTGTTACAAACTCCTAAAATCTAGGTAACTGGTAGTGCACTCTGGCTCTACTGCAAATTCATGGCATTTGACATTCATAACCCCGCATTTATAAAAATAGACTAGTCCATTAAAAACCTTGTTAATAATGATTCTAGCAAAGCATACATTGCCTAAAGCAATACAATTATTGGTCAATAATTCCTCTTTAGCTCTCTGTATTACTACCACTTTATTTCAACATTTGGCTTCTTACGCTTTGATCTGCGAATTATCTTTTTACCCTCTGATCCTCTTTGCAATTCCTTGGCAATTTGATCCATTAATTACAGTGCCCATATTCCCTATTTTCTGTAGAATGTGCATTTTTTCTGAACCTCTTCACCTTTCTTCGTACAAATACTTACCATCTTTCTGTAGGGTATATTTACTTCTGTAAATATATATATTGATAGAAAATGCTATAATTAAAAGTATAGTTACACTTTCCTTTCAATCCTTTGGACTTCATGAAAATATCTCAATAGTTTGTCATTGACTTAAATTTTGATGAAAATGGGCACTCATCTCTGGTAAATTCTTTGGCACTCCATTGTCAATTACCATAAACTCTTAGATTTTTTTCAAATGTTAATAAACATTGATTGTATTTGCATCCTGGAGACTATATTAAAAAACAGTTTCTGCTATGTTTTCAATATATATTATTTAAAAAGTATTTTCTGATATAAGGCTTTTCTCACTTTATGAGCACATGACTCACGAATTACTGAATTTTCTGCATTGCCAATTTCCTAGTCCTTTCTAAGAGAGATGTAGACTTTCAGTGCAACCTAAATATGTTTTAGAATGGTAGAATTTTGGGAAGATAACCTCAGGCTGTTACCCCTGTTATCCCCACACTCCTTTAAACCTCCTGCATCTCAGTTTGCCTGTTGGTGGTGTGGGAATTCAAACGTTAATATTTGCCTAGCTTTTTAACCTCAGAGTGAGCAGTTTTAGTTCAGTACTGAGGGCTTGGGAAATCTCAATCGATAAAGCACAGCAAAACGCAGACTCTACGATTCTAAGTTTTATTCAATTATGTGGCACTTAGTTGCAAATGCTCACTTAGTCCTTTGGCCAAAGTTACTAGTCGTTTAAAGTAATGGTTTTGTGGTGTGTCCACTCAAATGAACTCACAACTTCTCATTCCAGAGAAACCTCTGCAGAGTTGCCAAATAGTTAGCATTAATGCAACATTTTTCTTTTTGACCTGGTTTCTGCTTTTAAAATGATTGATTGAAAATCTCTTTTCTTGCATAAATCATCTTTGCAATTTTTAGTATAGAGGATTCATTTTAACTTCTCCAGTGTAAAAAAAATATTCTCATTTCTGTGCATCCAATTGTTTTCAATCAGATTACTCTTACAAACTATGGGAATTGCAGGGGCAAAATACATGTTACAGAGTAGAAGTATCTTTCTCTACAGTCCAAAGGAAAGTCTCCTAAGAAATTACTTTCTTCTCTCACAATTTCAAAACAAAAGTGCGCTTATTGAATACAGTCCTGTCTAATCATGTTGACTTATTCTTCCTTTTTTCCCTTTTAGACCTACCTGATAGCATATAAGTTGCCATTTTTCACATTAGTTCTTAAATAGCTCACACTTCCTTGCATCACAAAGCACTTAACAGCTTTTCAGTAATCTGATTGTTCAATTGTCTGAATATTTCTTGACATAGAAAAGTGAAGTACAAGATCAGTTTGAAATATCTTGAAATACAGTAGGCCATTTCACTGTAACTGAAGCAAGTAATGGAGGATTTGTAAAATAAAATGTAAAGAAATGAATTGCAATAAATACGTGTACTGCTCCAAGGGTATTTCTGTTTGAATTATGGAAGTTCTCATTCATTGTTTGGGAATCAGGACTTATCTGCTTGACTTCACTTTATAGTCCCCTAGCCAGATATCTTAGCTTCTTCTGAGACACACTATAATTCCATACTATATGGAAAAGCTCAGTTCATTGATTGATTGTAGATCTCAGATTTTCCAAACATAACCAGAAAGGTGCTCAGAACTGCTGACAATGTAGTTTTTCTTCACTACCACCTGCATTATGAAGGAAAACTTTTTGCTGCTTCCTTTGATGAAACTCAGCCTCATCAAGTATTCCAACCAGAGAAGCAACATCACCAACAACCAGATTAAACAGCTGCTGAACTTCAGACCCGGATTTGTGACTAACCTGAAATGTACAGTAGTAAGGGAAGAAACTCATTAATCAAGAAAGTCTTCAGAGAGAAGTACCATTTCTTCTAGTCAAATAGCCTCGCTTTTTATGTGTGTGTGTAATACTTATCCCAGTCAATATTTAGATTATAAAAATCCAGCAAGCTACATAATATGAACACATTCTTTTTTTTCTACAGCAGAATCCACAGTTCACCTGATTGTGATACTTTTTAATCTCCAGTTTCAATTCAAATTCACGTAACCAAAACACTTAGGTCATTTTCCTTTGTCATTAATTAATATCTCTCACTAGTAACTAAGTAATCTCTCTATTTTCCTCTTGTATCCCTCTAGAAAACTGCATCAGGTAGTTTTCAGTTACTCATGTATTTTTTTCCCCTTTCCTTTCTGTTTCTTGCTTTTCCTCTCCATGTTGCCTAGACTGTTATTCAGTGCTATGGAACTTTAAGTAATTTGCAGAATTCCTCTATGTCGTTTTGCTTTATCATTAAAAAAAGACAAGATGATTTTCAATACTGGTTGCCAACTAAGGTGTTCCCGTACACAGAATTCAGCTGCAGTCCATTTCTTAACAAATATCATTTTGCCTTTCCTACCACTGCAAGTTGGTTATAACTATTAAAGCTCCAGGCTAGTAGAGCTTATCCCAGTTCTTGTGTTTGCCCTTTTAGCTCTGAATAGTAATTAAAAGCCAAGATTTCAAGAAAACTTTATGATTTTATTTTCAGTCATCTTTTGATTTAATTGTCGAAGATTTTTTGCTGCAAATAGGTTAAATATTTTGCACTAGAAACCTCATCTAAAAGTGACTGAAGTCAATAAAAGCCTTTCAGTTGAAGTTTGTAGGCTTTAAAGTGAACCCTAATTTAGGAGCTGAGCCAGCCCCCACTTTTTCAACAGAAGTCAATGACCCTTTCAACAGAAGTCAACGTACAGGTTATGCTTTGACTCATACACACACAAAACCTCCAAAACAATTAAGCATGTATTTATAGCTAAGATGAATGCACAAGTAATAGCACGTCACACATGCCCAAGAATTGCAATGCTTTGTTGACTATAACCTTCATCACAGGAAGATTTATAAAAGAATGAGATGCCAACTTCACTTTTGTAGCATACAGGATTGCCTCTCCTATTGCTGCTGGGAGAGGCACAGACTTTAAATATTGTTTATTACTGAAATGTTTAGATATCCTTCCTCTCTTCTTTTCTTCCTGTGCCATTTAAGCAAGAAGCTTTATCTGAACAAGAGCTCTCTAACCTCATCACAGTAGTTTTTTTCTCATTTCAATCTTCTTATTCATTAATATAAGATCCAGCGATCTTGTTGCCCTACCTTGAGATTAGCTGATATTTTGCCTTTTGATGAAGACAGCTAAGGAGGAAGCATTCTCCAAACAGAGCTGGGACCGGAGAAGAGAAGGCCGAAGTGGGATCTCATTAATGTATATAAATACCTGAAGGGAGGGTGCAAAGAGGACAGAGCAAGGCTCTTTCCAGTGGTGCCCAGTGACAGGACAAGAGGCAATGGGCAAAAACTGAAGCACAGGAACATCAGGAAACACTTTTTTACTGTGAGGGTGACCGAGCACTGGAACCGGTTGCCCAGGGAGGCCGTGGAGTCTCCATCCTTGGACATATTCAAAAGCTGTGTGGACACAGTCCTCTGCAACTGGCTCCGGGTGGCCCTGCTTGAGCATGTCATATCAGATTAGGTTCCCCATATCCAGTGGGGTTCCCAAACTGTGTAGCACTCCAAATATCATAAGATCTGGATCAATTTTTAAAATGTCTTTGCTTTCTTATCAAGCCTCTCGTCTCATTCTTCTTTGCTCTCCTATTTCTAGAATAAGAAATAAACGTACCTTTGCCTGGCCAATTTCTTTGAACTGAAAAATAAACCTGTAACTTGGGGCATACTTGGAAATGTTTACAGATGCTCAGTAACCCCGTGAAGACTCTCATGTCCCTTTGAGTTTAATGGAAGTTGACACTGAATTCAATGAGGTGCGAATTTCCCTCTCAATTTCGCTAGCACTTTCTCTGGGTTTATTATGCCTGTGTTTCACACAGTGTCTGTAAATAGTGTTATAATACAGCCACCAACTCAGCCATAGTATTTCAATTGAGAAGTTAGAGACCAAAGTCTTTTGCCATTAGCTATCTCCAGTTCACGTCTGCGATGGATAATCTGGATTCAATGCTCTTGAGATCTGTCTTTTATTACTTATTGGTTTCATTTATTTTCTAGCAGCTCCTTATAATTAGAAATGGTGAATCCCCCTCCTTTAGGAAAATATCAATAATATATTATAAGACAAGATTAACTGCTGCACAAGGGCCTTGTAAACCAGAGAGATCTCAGCAGCTTCAGCTTGCTCCTGTAAGGTCTGTATTAGGAGCAGCAGTTTGGTAGAAAACCTCATCGCAGGATGATACACCCTCTCCTCTGGGCTTCTTCCAATCTCACGAATAGCGATGTGTGACACTACAAAGTCCAGTGTGTTAGCTGGTGATCCTGTGGAGGTTACCTGCTTTGCTATGGCTTCAACACTGTGATGAATACTGAGATGGGAAATCACAGTTGTGTAACAGTAGACTTAAGAATATGGATTTCGTTCTTCTTTTTTATCTTTGCATGTGTGTGAGTAAGTAAATTGCCATCAACAGGATTACTGCAATCCTGGGTCGTATGTGGTACAGAATTTTTGGACTTGAAGTCCCTCTAGTTCCTTCAGAACCATCCTTACAGATCTGGCAGGGTAAGGTTTTAGCTTGTTATCCTTCTAATCCTGTTGCAGTGCTTGCTGCTCTTGATAATTTTCAAGCAAGCAGGTGCCTGGAAGGAAATGGAGTCAGATAGCTGATTACTATCTCTGCCATGCTCTGAGGAGTGATGAGAAGAGTTATGCTGGGGGGTAGATGCAAGGGAGAAACGGAAGGGAATAGCAGAAATGCCATTGCCCTGGGTCACGTACCCTCAGGTCTCCTCCTCAGCCTGGCACAGTAACAGACTTGTCCCTCGGCCAGCAAATGAGCCGAGGGTTCGGAGAAAGGCCAAGGTGCTGTGCTGGCAGGGAGCAAAATCTTGTCTCTGCTTCAGGGTCTCAAGAGAGGGGAGCTAATGGAAGAGCTAATGTCTCCTGGCCTCTGCCAGGAAAACTGGATGGCCCTTGCTAAACTGTTTTTCTGGGTTTAGTTTCAACAAGCTGTGTCTATGCAGCAAAGCCCTATTAAAATCAACTGACTTATGTTGGTGCTTAAAGCTACCCACAAAAATAAGTGCTTTGCTGAAAAAGGATGGACTTAAGCTGAAGCACTTTGCTGCATAAGGTTCTGAGTCAATATTTTAACTGGGCTGTGTAATTTCCCATCGTTTAATGTGAGGCACCTCCTTGTGCCTTTAGTTCAGAATAGTCTTATACATATCATCAGGAAGACTGTGCTCATCCTATGCCTCACTACATCTTATTATGAAATTATAATGCCACTCTATAACCTTGCTGGAGGGAGAGTTTAAAGCTAATGCAAGAAAGCTGGCCTCCCATACTGATGAACAAATATTTTAAAGTAGATCTCTCTGAATATCCATCCAGTACCTCGATGCAGTCAGCCTCAGTGGATTTCTGTTGTTTACCTTAAGAGAGCTGGAGCTTATATGTTTAACTATTACCACCCTGTCCCAAAGCCTGCTTGGAATTTTAGAAACTTAGTTCTTGGAGTTTTATCTTCTATGGCAATTGACATGTTGGCTAGTCATGTTGTTTACATGTTTCAAACATGAAATTATACAAGATTATAGACTGTAGACCAATCTCTGGGAAATATTTTGCATGTTTGTTTCTGATAAAAATTTGCAAAAAGTTCAGACCCACTCCTAGTCAAAAAGCATTAAAATATAAAATTAAAGAGTCAGTGCTTTTTAAAAGCCTAATCTGGTCTGAGCTCTTCAGGGCAGGAGAACTTCACCAGTGCAATAAACAGTCAGACATTCCCTCTGAGCCTGATAAAACCTACTGACGTCTGCAGGGAGCTATGCTACTGTAAGAATATTGTACCTACTCCATCACTGCTAGCATTGCATATACAGTCCTAGAGCCAGCTTGAAAATGTTCAAGCAAGATATTACCAGTCTCTTTGACAATAACCATTTGCCTCATGTAAAATATCTATGTAGACTGCACTACATGCTCATAATAGATATAGGTGCAGCAGTTTCTTCTCCTACGCTGCGATAGTCAGGATGTCTTACTGTCTGAGTGACTACTAGATATGTGCAAGTATAGGGAGAAGGAAAATCTATGGAAAGTTGTAAAAACATTATGTGTAGTCTCTGAAGTAACTGAAATAATTCTGTGAAAATTATCCTACCTTTCTCCATGCAGTCGAACCTTTGTATTTCAGTACCAAAAAATATATTTGGAAAGCAGACTGGCATAATTACAGTACAAAGAAACCTGTAAGAAATGGCCAAATGGCACTAAAAAGATAGCCACTGGGAATAACACAAGCGAAGGCAAAAAAGAAAATAACATTATTTGTACAAAGATGAGTTTGTGTGTAACAAATGCAGAAAGGAGAACTCTGCTAATTAAATTAACTGCAGATTTGTTCTGCTGACCTGCGCTGTATGTTAGGAGGAGTTTAGCTATGTTACTCACAATGTGATCCATATTATTTGCTCCGTAACTGCTCTCTGGGTATGTAGAATTTATGAAGGACTTTAGATTTTGCTTAGAAGTTTGCTAAAAAAATCTGCATTATTTTAAAGGATGAGCACGATGACAATGTTAGGTTTTGACTTTGCAGAGAACATTCAAAAGGTGCTCTCCAGAGCAAGCGAAGATGAGCAAATGGGCTGATAAAATGCAAAAACATCCCTGGAGACTGTATAGCTCCAACTCCCGTTCTATGCTTCCTCTTACTTAAGCAATAGGAAATACCAAAGAAGAGGAGAAGAAACACTTTCTGAGAAAAGACCCCTGGTGTCGATAATGGATGTACCCGAGTAACAGCCTAGCGTGTTTTCCAGAGTGCTTGCTTTGTGCAGATGCGGAGCTGAGGGGCTGTTCTACTCTCTGTCACCCACTGATCCCAGTAATTTGAGCAGTTGCGTGTTTTCTTAAAGTCCTTTCAAGTGGAGATCAGTTATCTCCACACCTTATTTCTGGAGTGGTTTCTGCTCCCTCCACGTGCCGATGGAAAGCAGCTGCAGCGTTCCTGCTCCGCTCCGTCTCTGCCAGGGACTCCTTCGTGTCCTGCCTCCATCCCAGTATGTTTTACAAGGGACACCGAGACACAGGAATGGCACGTCTCAAAATGCAGGAGGAAATCTGGGGATCCTGAGGTTCCTGTCTGAACTGTCACACCATCCCCACTGACGCTGCCCCTGCTTCAGTCTGACCCATAAGAGAGGAGCGGAAGAAATAAAAATATTATTTAGCATGCCTGCAGGGAGGAGTACTGTATGCACAGCTTAAATACAGCAGGTTCAGGCCAGCCTGAGCCTCCTGAATGTTAACATCAGAGAGAACAGAAAGTTGAACAAGTTCATTATTTGAGGTCTTGTAAGTTGGGTTTTTCAGTTAATTTTCACTTTCTCTCGCTCAAGCCCCAGCTTACTTGACCTGTGTTACACTGCCCGTTTTCTGACAGAAGCACCACAGATAAGCCTCTCGCCGGCAGTGGCCTTGGTTATCTGGGTCTGTTTGGGAACAGAAATGTGCTATCTGTATCTGAAAAAAAGGTCTGCTTAATGTCAGGGAGTATGCCAAATTATGTCATGAGAAAAGGGGAAAATCTCTTGACATTATTTTCTTTTTTGAATAAGCTAAAGCAGGAGAGATAAAAAGCTGTTTATCAAAGACAAATACAGAAATAAAATTCTGCTAGCCACTAAGATGCATTGCTATGTGCAGAACAGGTAGATTATTCTCAGAATTTTTAATTTATTTATTCTGTGGTCTGTGGTTTTCACCAGCCCTGCATCACTCCTGTTGGCTCCAGCATGACCGTAAACAGTTTGGATCCAAGAGCCAGAGCCTCTCTTTTCAACTTTGTGCTATGTGCAAGGTTGTTTTAAGAGGGTAAATATTTACCAAGCTGCAGAGAGAGGATAACAGAAGCAAGGAGGGCTTTGCCTCTCAGACAATGCATCAAGCTGAACTTTTTATAAAATTTTCCAGATGAACAGAATCTTCGTCATTCACAAATTATCTGTGTGCATTCTGGGCCCAATTCCCCTGATGAATTCCTGTTTCTATGCACCCTGATAGATTTGTTTCTGTCTACCCTTCAGACATTTCAATTTCTATAACATTTTTACATTATATATAAAATATCCATATTCTGCAAAGGGATAGCTAGATCAAGAAAAGAATGAGATTATTCTCTTTGCTCATCAAAACAAACAGAAACAACATTTCTCTTTTTCTGCTTATGGACTGACAATGTGTGATAGAAACAGAAATGTAGCAAGTACATTCATTTTTCTGTCTCTTAAAGCTAGATATGGCACTTATGAAAAGTTCTCAGTATCTTCTAGCTGGTGGAACAGTTTTGTCTAAAACACATTAGAGACACTCATAACTATTAAAGGAAAAAAAAGAAAAAGCAATGGCAGCAATAAAAATGCTGACAATAACATAGTGTCTTAGTCCACTGAGATTTGGCAATAATCAATACATAATGCCCTCTCTAAAAATACTTTGGCTTTTGGCAGCTTTAAAAATTTTATTTCCCATAGGTGTAGATTGTCTAAGGATTAGGCAAGTTGAAAAACTCAGAGAAACGTTGAGAAATTACTGAAAAAATAATAAATAGTTAAATCTCAGAAATTCCCAGAACACCTCCAGCTGGGCGGGAACAGACAATATTCCAGATCTGCAATAGCATAGAAAATCAATAGAATAGAGGCCATGGTTATTCCTGCTGCAAATGTAATTCTGGTTGTTTTATCTTCAAGGAAGAAGCAAAGTTCACTGCAAACATTACGGACCTTCCTTTTTCACAGCTATATGAATAAGGAGTGTCTTCACTGAGACCTAGAAAATTATCTCAGTTAGTGAAAAATCAACTTCTGGTTTTGGCAAAATGAGGTGTCTAGAATGTATGTGTTAAACTTCAGTAACTCTATTGAAGCAAATATTATAACATGTTTTTTTTTTCTTTATGTTTGGTACAAAGGGTAAGAGACCATCATCATAGATGTCTAATGTCCTCTGTTAAGAAAAACTAACTAGCAAGAGAAATCAAACAGTACTGGTTTTAACTCCTTACTATAATTTAATCATTGTTTATAAAACAGGGATACTTGAAGCATTTAGACTAATTTATCAATTCTGGTGCAAACACTTATCTTCATCCTTTTGAGCCTCAGCATAATCTTCCCTTTTGAAGCACCAAAATCTTTTCCTCATGATATATTTCCCATGGTTCTTCACTTCAGACTTCCAGCCTGGACCAGAAATAGAAACTACCAACTACCATGATGAGAACTGTCATCATAACACTCCCAGTCCATCTAAAATCAAATCCTAGACTCCAGGTCTGAGTCCTAGCCAACTTGGGGTCATTTTCTTCAGAAACAGTATCCTCAAAATACCATGGCCATTCATGCCTATATTTGATTAACTATAGCCATCATGTCACTCTGCCACTTTAACCATCTCATGTGAAACATATCCTTTGGCTCATGGAACCATCAAACCTTTGGGATCTTTCTTCCTTTTAAGAATACTTAATAAGTATGTTTAGGAGTTCCCCCTACACCCTTAAAGAGCTCCCCTGTAGATGTGAAGAGAAGACTGATTTTGCAGGAGAGTTGCCAAGTGTGTATGAGAATGTTCTGCTAAACAGCCTTGACAGAGCTTCAGGTGAGCTTAGGAATTGTCCAAAAATAGAATTTACTGCAGGGTTCACAAGTTGAAAGATGGCTTCTTGTCTTCCTGTGTGTTAGCGCCAAATATCATGTATATGTAAATGAAGATGATGATAAAAATTTATCTGACAAATGCAGAGTAGGAAACTTAGACGAATAATTCTTACTGTGAAATTGGCTTTTAGGTTCCAAAAAGAGGAATATAGGAAGAAGGACGTGATTATTTGATCCTATAAAATATGTCATTCTTCTTCATACTTAGATGAAACAGCAGAAGTTTTTAATATTCAGCAATTCACTTGATGGCTGTAGAGCATTCATGACAAATCAGAAGTTCCTAAATGAAGCATTTGTATATAGTTCTTTAGTGCATGGTTAGTCACAAAGATACTAAAATATGACAGGAAAACAGGGTATGTTAGCAATAACTGCAATCTATTTGATGTAAATGGTTCAATTGTGTGCCAGGCTACCAGTACTTTTGCTTCAGATCATGTTGTTTTACATTTATAGCAAGTATTTGTTTTCATCAGATAAATGTAAGTAACATAATCATGAGGCAATGAAGGCAGTAGATTGCTACTTTCCATATTTTTTTAATGCAGCTGTTTTTTTACCCTTTTTTGCTGTCTAAGAGAATCCACTTGGGAATTCTGACTGTGAAGGATGGTTTTTTTTTTTTCCCTGACTAGTGGTACTAATGGTTAATAAAGTAAAGATCTGAAAAGCTTTTATTAATGAAATATCTTTTCTTTTATCACCTAGCTTTTATTTGTTTTTCACACACACATAAAAGCAAAGAGGAAAAAAGCCACCAAAATGTACATGCACACAGAAATACCCTGTAAAGTCTTTAAAAAAGATTGTTGAGGTAATAGAGATAACATTTTTAGATTGTAAGGATGGAAGGTGAAGAAACATAGAGCCTTTGGGAAAGAAAAGTTCCCTTTAAACCTTTTCCCACCACTTCTTGTACCACAATGATCTTCTTTGGGTTGTAACATTATTTAGCTGTAACATAACTTATTCTAGCAGTAACGCCAGTTCAGTTGTCTCAAGGGCCATATACTTCCTAAGATACCACATACAATAAATACTTTGGTCCAGGTATAGGTTATACCAAGCACAGAAGAGGTACCATATGTATACCCTGCAATGACCTCTAGCTGGCAGAGGTCTAAGAAAATAGGTTCTTGTTCATATCTTGATATGTCACCTATTTCTGAAGTTGACCTGACAACAGTAGGAAATAAGACAAAACCTGGAGGATTAAACCCAGTACATTAAAGCAGTATAGCTGAGCTTCCCTTTCAAACACAAGTGCTTTGCAAGAATTCATCTTCATGGCTCAATCCCAGTGTATTTAGGAGAAATTTCGGATTGCGTCCTCATATCTACAGACCACCTCTCTGAAACAGCTTTGGAGATTTACAGTTATAGTGGGTATTTAAATGCCTGCAGCTCATTTGGGGAAGAAAATGAGAAGAGGAAGCGAACATGTATTACTCAGTTGGGGACTGCGTGTTCCTGCATAGGTGAGTTAGTTTAACAGAAAACTAATTGGCATGCAGTCACGCAAAACAAAAATGAATAATAACAGCGTTCATGAGGCCAACAAACACCAAGTTGCAACTACTGTGTATTGATATTTCGTAAAAACTTCTCAAATCAGGTGTTTTATTGCAAGATAAAATGCAGGAGATACCATAATTGGTACTTTTAAGAGAGGTATGGGAAGCACTTTGCCTCCAATTTGTCAGAAATGTGAGCTATATAACTATATAGCCACAGTTACTATGGTTGCCATCTTCACAGTGGATGCTCTTGTGCTGGGGCAAGCAGAAGAGGGACAAGTTGCCCATTGCAATAAATTCCCTCCTCATCAGGAAACCTAACGAGAAGCTGCCTCTCTTCAAGCACTCATGAAGGAGCAGGCACATCTTCACCTCTCGGGGTGCAGATGGTGGGGAAAGGGGTGAAGGGACAGTGCCGGTGGGTCACAGTGCTTGTAGCCAGTTGGGTAGCTGCAGAGTGGGGACTGTGTAGGGACTGATGGGTTGGGCATCTCATGCGCGTCCCTTAGAGAGGAATTGACTCTTTCCACAATCTGGATAATCTCCATCCGAGTGTCTTTTGATGTTTTCACATATAAACTCAGTGAGTTTTTTAGATCTCATTGCATTCTACTCGGTATTTTGAATATTTCTTGTGTCTTTATTATATCACTTGTGAATATGCTAGGTAAAAAATAACCCCTGCCCTTGAGATGCTATTAAATGTAGTTGTTGTCCACTTGCCAACATTGTTTGACTTCTCTTGTTCCTGAATTTGTCTGTAGGTGTGCACCCATGTATCTGGTCCAGCATGCAACACAGTTTAAAAAAAAATAACATAAATCACAAAGGACTGTCATAAATACAACCCTTTCATCCCACCTCCTTTTGAAAAAGTGATGAGAGTGAAAATAGTGGAGAAAAAAAAAGGCTTTGCAACCAACCCAGAGCTAAAGGAAATAAATTAGGGCATAATCTCATCCTGAATTTGAACTTTCAACAAGAGGAACTAGTACAAGATGTAGAAAAGAACTAGAAGAAGTAGGTCTCATTTAAAAGCACATTCCAGTCAAAAATACCTCCCAAGGTTCATGTCAATCTTGTAGTTTTCCTCTAAAAAAAGAAATCAAGTGAGCAATAGTTATTTAATAAGAGTGACCTATTTTGGAAATAAAATTAATATGGAAGTGTTCTTCTGAGAATAGGAAAGGTTTTTATGAACCTTTCCCCACTATTTTATGGACCAATTCTATGATGAGTATTTAATAATTCTTATTTTGACTCTCTCTGCATATCTCACAGAATCCAAACTAAATTTTTGGTGTTTGGCCTTCTTCTGGGGCTGAAACCTGCTTGATTACGTACTAAATATTAAATTCTTATTAAAAATATTTCCATATTACATATATTATTTTTAGAAGAAATTTCTGCACACTCTTCCTTTTAAACAAGATATAGTCACAGAACTTCAGAACTTCAGAAATATTTGGATTTAATAAACCATGGTGCAACTCCAGTGGAGTTAATGTGGAGTAGACCTAGGAAAGATCCTGATTTAACATGCTCAGATTTTAAATGGTAACATTGGAGAGACTGTTCAGTGAAAAACAGCAAAAAAATGTATAATGATTGACTTCTATAAGAGAATGGTCTTATGAAATCTGCTAAGAGACTAATAAGACTGGTTAACTTTGTCATATACTTTTCTGTTATACCAAATTATTTGTAAGATTTGCAGAAGGTATGCTAGCACCAAGTGTTATTCTAATACATCACTGGAGGTAGGCTGTTTTCCAAAACAGAAGAACAATTATTCATTATTAGCATAAAGAAGCTGCTGATATTGTACATTAATAATATGCTGTTAATGTTAATAAAACAATCACTGTAACGTTGATCTATTAAATGTTATGTGGTGAATATATTCTGCCTTGCGTAAGCAATGAATATGATTTACCAATTCATGCATACAGCACACTGTTTGGGGATAAACCTAATATGATTACAGAATGGAAAATGTTTTCCTGAGATGAGATTTTCAGCATTGTCCTTCACCTTCTTTCAAAAAACAAGAGGCTCTGTGTACAAGGAACAGATTCAGCTTTGGTAGGAGTATTAATGGGTGATTAGCAATAAGAAATAGTGCAACTGTATCATGTGTCTTTACAATAATGCAGTATTTCTCATAATAACTTTAAAAATGTACCTAGGACTGTTTATAAAGAAGATCCTACAAAAAATTACTATTTGAGTTTGTTTACCTTTATCTCTGCCTTTCTCCAGCAGCTATATCCTTCTCCCTCCTGAGTATACAAATACTTCCAGTCCCTGGACACTCCTTTTACCTACAAACAGGTTTTCTGTACACCTATAATTTCAAAATTGTCTCCATGGACATTTGTCTTAGTAAAACATTAGTCAAACATCAATAGGTCCAGTCCTAAAAAACAAGTGCTGAGGCATAAACAACACCAAGGCAAGCTTATTTAAATACAACACTTAGCAGAATGTTTGCCATTAATTTAACACCATTTTCAAGGGTCTTGTTTCCATGACACTGCCTTGACTCATCATTATCACATGTGTGATTTAATGATATTAAATCATGTTGAAGCTTTAGTTTAAGCATGGGCCCTTAATCAAATCCACAGATTCAAAAAGAGCCACAGGTGGGGCTGAAAAGATAGGAGAAGGAAGGGACCTAAGGTGGAAATAGCAAAGACACTGAACTTTATGCTTAGCCAGTTCTAAGGGACTGGGTTTTGTTTGCTGAGTAGTTTCTTTAAACCTCATATTTAAAATTGCTCCATTCCCTTTTTCTCCCCAGTCATGCTTATGACTTCTTTTCAGATAAATATAGATAAACTGCATATTCTAAAATCTCAGAGCAATAGTGAAAAAAAAAAAAGAAAGGGTGGGTTTTGTTTTAGCAGTTTATCCTTTGGTAATAAGGTTGAGAAATAGGATTTATCAGATAAGCTGTTGTAGGCTCATATTTGATTGCTGGGTTACACGTGACATGGAAAGATTTGACAGTTTTTTAGTAATCAGGTTTGTCAGAATTTTGTGGAAGGATTTGCAGTCTCCGGCCGCAATGCTGATGAGTGCTAAAAATGCCAAAGGGCTCTGGCTTTGCATCTATTACACACAGAGACAATGTTTGGTTTTGAAATAATTTCTGTGCTTCATGCATAATCTCATGACATGGAGAGGATTGGAAGTTCAAAAGCCTGTATTCTCTTTCATCGCTTTTATTACAGGCCAGAAATTTTGTTTAGCCAAAAGATTCCTTAAAGCATAGTAGAGTCTGTGGATAAAAACACCATAACAAATTCATCGATATTCTCCAAAGTTTTGTAACATACTTCTAAAAAAAAAAAAAGGAATATTAATTAGCTGATGGGCAAGATCAGGAATACCACATAAATATGTCTGTTTAAATCTCAGTACTTGGACAGCAGTGGTTTCTGCTGCAAAATACAATAATATGTCATTCGGTGACATTTTGAAAAGTGCTGGATGGGAAGCAGTCTCTGTGCTTTTGCCAGATTTTATTTTATGTAGGCCTATTTCTGATTTTGCTGACTATATATTAAGCAGTGTTGACAGATAAATACTGATGTTTTATTTTCGTGGAGATTATAGAGTGGCATGCTCTAAAGTCTGGTGAAGTAGATTACTTAAACCACTATTACTTCTAGTGGATTTTTATTATTATTTGGATTTTCCAGAATCATCATCTTGTATCTGCTGTCCTTTCCCTTCTGTCAACTCTGGCAAAAACTGATAGCCAGGTGACTTCTCTGAATAAAATAAGTTTCTCACTTCCTAGGCTACCATTTCACTCCAACTTCATGCTTATGAAAACCGGAGGAGTTTGGGTCATGCCTTGACACTACTCTGCGACCACTGCACAGCAACACAACAGAGAGATAATTTCTTGCTGTATTTTCATGAACTGAATGAAATTGCAACATGGTTTGACTCCTACTCTTTATCAAGTCATCCTGGATATTAAAAAAAAAAAAAAAAGTAGTTGTTACAAACTAGTATTATTTGCCCTTTTAGAGGCAGGTCAGATGTGATAATCCACTTATCCACAGACATTTTTTGAAAACCTGCATACCTAGGCAGAGACAGACTCCCTTTGAGAAAGCTAGTTTTGCAAGTAGCATCATTATTGTGTTTTGCTTGTGTTTGTCCTTTCTGATTCCACTTGAGAAGAGAAACAATCATGCCAAAATACTATGATAAAACTTTTTCCTATCTTCTCTTTGGTGGAAATGTTAGCATTCTGATTAAATCCTCCCACTGAGGAAATAGTTTTCAACCAAATGGATAAACATTTGAAATGTTTTTATCTGGTTAAGGAAGCTTTGACATAAATTTCAATAAGGAAAAGATAAAGCTCTAAATCTGTGCTTGTGTCTTTGTTGTCATCACAGAAACAATTTCCGTTCCAAGACCCTGGTAACCAAGATTGTGCAGCCACCTTCTCTGTAACAGGCCCACGATCTCACAGGTGGCTGTGGAGAGTATTTTGTTATTTTAATGGCACTTTTTCTGAGCTCAGTTAAATTGATGGCTTATGACCATATTGTCCTTCCATCAAAGACTTGGTATTCAAGGACTATGCTGAAGGACTTGCCTCCAAACCAGAGAGTTATATAGAGCCAAAAAAATGGTAAATACAATAGCAGATGGTTTATATCAGCTTGACAGCATTGTTTTTGGCCAGCACCCAAAGCTACAAACCTCTGAGTTGGAAGTTGTTTGAAGTTGGGAGCTGAGGCTCAGGAAGCTGTAACGCTCTGTAGCTGATCCACACGTACGTGGCAGAGACAACTAACATGAGGTTACAGCAGTGCTTCAGGCAGGTCAGTGTCAAAATAAGGTGAAGAGTGATCTAAGAAAGTACCATGTATTCAGCTAGGGAGATGGGAATGATATTTTAAATGAAATACCTGTATGCAAAATAAAAGGAGTGGACTGATTGGGTAGAAATGCCTAGAGAAGCTTCATTTACACAGGTCTTTTGAGGAAAAACTGCTTAGAGACTTCAGCTATAATCACACTTTTACAGAAATTATTTCCGCTTGCTACCAAAGGATTAAAATATTTTAAGCACGCAATGTGCATGAGTTATTTGGGTTAGAAGTTTTTACAAGCATACCCATGAGCATATTAGATTGTTATAACTTATTGATGACCTGGCTGATGAAGACTTTCTGAAATTTCAGTTTGCCACAAATATAAAAACTAAACCCAATGTGTTCAAAAAGAACATATGCAAAAAAGAAAAGCAATCCCGTTTTCCAGCTTTCTGTAAGAGCAAGCCTTGTAAAGGCATTAAAAGGTTCTGAATTGGGCTCAAGTCAGCAATTCAAATTTACTAGTAGTTATTACTGCATCAACAACAAATACGGGTTGGTTTTACCATCTTTCAGCATTTTTCATGCTGAAAAATGTCCCTGAAATTTCTCAGATGCCACGGAAGCAACACCGTCTATTCCTTCCCTTTAGAAAGACGAGCCTATTAGAAACTAATAAGCTCCTTCAGGAATTGGCGATTTGCCCCCATCTCAGATGTGTTCCTTCACCCCCCCAAAGGAGGTTTTTTTCTGTTCTGCAAATATGTAATGTCCTTGTAAAAGACATTTTCCCTGTACAGCTGAAGCAAACTACCTCAAGGAAAAATGAAGAAAGAAAAAGTGGCTTTCTATTTCTCATGCAAGTCCATCACGGTGGTCGGAGTCATAGCCGGATGGTCCGGCAGAGAGCCTGGAAAATGAAGACCAGCCAACCTCCCCATGCAGGAGCAGCAATGACGGTACCTTTTAAGTTTCTTTCTGTGAATTCCACGTTGCACCCATGGGCTGAATGAAATCTTCACTTCATCTAAAAATATATGGGATTAAGAGCCCCATGGGTGATGGGATCAAAAGACAAAGAGATTTGATGCTACCCGCATAATTTCCTAGCATGCTTTTGATTTAGAAACTGATGCGTTTTAGTCGTGGTGGCTTGGAGTACTGCTTGTCTCAAGGTGGACCTTTGACCTTTTTTGACTGTTACATAAAACAAATACTGAATCTTGAATAAAGGTATTCTCTGAGGATACCTTGATATCTTACCACCCAAAGGAGGACTCAGTTTTGAGACCCTTGTGTGGGATACAGCTAGCACATCCTCTGAAGGGAAGGCAATTTCCTCCTCTGCCAGATTTGATCTTTATCCTCAGTAAGTGCTTGGTACCAGAGAGGAGGGATATCTTTCTCTTAAGTTCTCCACCAGAACCATTTCACCTGGCTAGATAAGAAGACCAGTAGGAAAGAAACCCAGGTTCAAGTGAAATGTATGCAGGAAGACAATGGGCAGTCTCAGATTTATGAGTGAAGCTGCTTTTTCAATGGAAAATTAGGATTTGGGCTTCAATTCTGAGGCACTGTTTTGCTGAGTTTCCTCATACACAGCTCATCACCAATATTGTACCAAAAATTAGGTCTACAGTGAAGCCTTACTGCAGATGGAGGGACCAATGAATGCTTGAACTGTAATTCTGAAGCAGTATCTCTGTACCCTTAAATTGCAGTGGTTAGATACTGATTACAATATGTCAGTTTTCTATATTTTTGTGAAAAGCCCAAATTTCCACATGTACAAATCTCCTCTTCCAAAAACCTTTCGTGTTGCTGTTTGGATTTAATTTCCTTTTAATTTTGTGAAAATGTCTTATGGTATAAATAAGTAACTAGCTACATGGGATTTTAAAATTTTCCTATCTTCCATTCCAGGTATTGCTGGTTTGCTCCCAAATGGAAATTCTATCCTCCCTGCGACATTTGAAGAGGTTTGTAAAGAATACAGGCAAATACAATTCTCTCTCTCTCTCTCTTTTTTTTTTCCTTAAAGAGACCAGTATGTCAGGGGAGTTTCTGACATACACCTTGAATTTATCACATATGCAGCTAAGCATGAATGGAGCAGAGTTGCATCCTTCCAGGTTTGGAGCAGCACAGGCTCCACGCTGCAGTGAAATCAATTGCTTTCCCAGGGAAGCAAAGTGGTATTAAAGTTTCTAACTGGGCACAATATCACCTTTCAGCAAGATAATCTCCAGCCTTTCTCTGAAGTCCATTCTATAATATGATTTGTACTTTACTCCTCTCTTGTGAACAGTGCTCTGAGCTAATACTAATTGGAACTGGCTTTTATTTTCTAGTTCTGCCACAGAGCAGGTTACACCACCCCTTTGCTCACTTCCCCTTCTATTCTTTCTCTACTGTGCCTGTTCTGACTGCCGGCTCTTCAATGTATCTGCACAATTCACTGCATAACAGGACCATGATCTCAAATGTAATTATGAGTCATGGCTATCAGGATATAAAAGAATTAAAAATGAATTGAACTTTTCCAAGCAATAAATTATTCTTGGGTGAAGCAGAAGAAGCCAAACTTCTCTTCCACTGCTCAATAAGAGACGACCTAAAACTCAAAGAGGCAAACCAGCAAAGCTAACATTTACAGTTCCACAGCATAAATGTAACAGTATTGTTTTCAATTGCATATGTAAATAAAGAACAAATTAGCACTTACTGTTTGAAATAGGAATGCTCTTTGGTATTGTTGCCATTACCAGAGTTTATTGCCCTGTACTCTGGAGTTGGAGTGGGAAATGACATTTTAAGGCTGTTAGAATATGTACTACGCTGCTGGATTTGTGAATTCATTGTGTTACAATTAATTCCACCTCTATAAAGCCCCTTTTCTTGTTTGCTGTATTCTTTTCTTTTTTCTTTTTTTTTTTATAGTTAGCCAGCAATTAATTTTTTAATCAAGATTCAGTGTCATTACTGGTTCAGGTCTAATAAGGGAAAGTGGGTGTTTGCTTTCGTTTTTGTTCTTTCCCATTCATATTTGCCAGGTTCATGTTGTGTATGCAAATTTTCATTTGGACCATATTAGTGTACAATCTTAAAGCTAAAAAGCCAGAATATTTTGAATTCCAGTAATCCTCAACTGTACCAAATACAATAGGCTTTCTCGTTATACATTAACTAATTATCTCTGTGAAGCACTCTAGGTGAATTTCAACACGAGCTCTCTAATAATGTAATTAAAAATGTATAAAGGAATTAAAAATGAATTAAAAGGAGATCATACAAAAACTTTCAAATTTGGACTAAATTAAATGACTAGATTTAAGCCCCTCAGTTTCAAAGGACCTGCAGTCAGTAGATTAAGAATGTTGGGATGCCACTCAGACCTCATGCAAAATGACATAAGCTTCAAATCAAGTGGGAAAAAAAAATAAATCTCCAAATCTCCTGGAATCTCATCCCCTTAAAGGCCACCTTTACCTTGCAATTAGAAATACGGTGCCAATAAATCTTGCCACCAGTACTGATCATCCCTATTTAACAGACATTTGAAGGTGGTAAGAGAGAAGCCGAGTTGACTATCTTGAAGCTGAGTTTGAGTCCTGGGGCAGGAGGGGACTCAGCTGTTGATTTGCCCCGGTTCTGCGTGGGTTTGGGTGCCAGCACTCACCGAGGACCTGTTGACTCTGGCTCTCACTCATGCAACCAGGCTAATGCAACGCTCCACGAAGAGCAGTACCCAGCAAAGCTGGCCTTGTCCACCCCTCCCATCGCGTCCAGCTCTCCTCCAAACCAGCTTCAGCCCAGGCACGCCCCAAGCTTGCACAAAAGCATGAAGTTTTACTTTATCTTGCCATTTATACAAACTTCTAGGCAATTTTCAGCAGCGCATGGAGCAGGGGCAGCCCTGGCGCGTCCCACGTCCTGGGGACAGCTACGGGGAGCACAGGCACAACATCCCGGACTCTCCCCTCCTTCCCGCACGTCCTTGGCAGAAGGTGTGGATGGAGGCATGGAGGTTGTTTCAACCTGGAGGCACATTTAATGCCAGGGGAGGCCACCAGGAGAGCGATAGCTGCCTGCCTTGACATTGATGGCTAAGGACGCCGGGCTGCACAGGAAAAGCTCTGGAAAGTAAAATAATTAAATTAGGACAGGTCAACTAAACTAAAGTATCTATTTTTATAATCACAACATTATCAGATGTATTCCTTAAGTAAACACAGCAACCAGCTTCCATTAAGCCTCCCTTTGTAATCTGCAATAGGTCAGACACATCTATTTTGGAAAAAACCCTAACAAGCTATCTTTTAGTTCTGCCAGACTTCTGTCTCAGGGCTATATACCTCCCTTCAGCGCTGTGTGTGACTGTTTTCTGAATTGAGGACAGTAAATGACCTAAGCCAGCAATATCACATAAGGACCAAGTGTAGACAGTGGAGTTTACTGAGAAACTGGCAATAATAACAAACAAACATCTTGTAATAAAACATGAAAATCAAAATGCACTCTAAGTCATGTGTGCATGGAGAACAACATGGATAATATAGAATGTTATTTATCACACTGGACATTTTCATTTTTCTATTACTGCTCCCTTCCTTCAGGGAGGGAAGATCTCTATGGATCCAGCCACTTTTGTTTGTTTGTTTGTTTTTAGGCTTTTTTTTTGGAGCAAGATAATGAGATATTTACTCCTCTTTTTGAGAATTTTAATACATGAAATATCTCTCTATAATAATCATATTGCTGAATGTCTGGCAGAGGAAATAACCCAATTGTCATGTAAACAGGAAGGACTTAGAATATCCTGAGTCCAGAAATGCCTTCTGAAGCCGCTCAGACTGTTGTTTAAAAATGGTGATAGAAATTGTATCACCATATGCAAACACATATGCATGTAAGTTCACAGTCTTTCTTTAAGCTAGTTGTCCCAATTTGCTTATTTTAGTTTATAAATTAGTGGTTATGAGGATTTCACACGTCTGCCCTCAGGGCAATATCCAACAAGGGTTTTCCTAGCTAAAGGCACTGCAAGGAAAATACTTTCCCCAGGCTCCCGTGAAGTTGAGGCCAGTCCCTATCACCTCTGAAAAGAGGGAAGGCAGAGCTGTGAGCAGAAACCCCACTAAATTCAGAGTAAGCTCTTTCAAAATGGAGGGATGTTTTGCCACCAACTTTTTTTTTCTTCTGTAGGTTTTATTCAACGGGGAGTTCGCAAGAATTTTAAGAGGCTTTAAGTGCTGAAAGTCAACAGAAACTAATGGAGCAGTACAGGGTGATTAGTTATTCTGGATTCTGTCTGGATCCCAGATTCATTCAGGGCCCAGATAAGCTCAGACCCTGCTCTCTCTATTTGTTTCTCCTCTCACCTCTAACGGACCTGGTGTATGCAGGTTGAGAGAGTCTTACTCTGGTTTTGGTGCCAGCATACACCTAGTTGGATTGGGAACATTGCGATACAATTCACTAGCAATCTCCTTTGAAGAAAGAGGATTAAAAAAAAATATGTAGATACCAGCTCCAAAATACTTATTGCAAGTCAATACCTCTCCAGCAGACCTCTTTCTGTGAAGTGATCCCAGCGTGGACTCCTGACGAGCTCTCCCTCAGCAGTGTTTCTGGCCTGGACGTTGGTAACCAACCCTTTTCATGCACAGCTTTTCCTGCTTGTGTTCCCTCTGTAGGCTCCATGACTTCTTATATAATTCCT
Organism: Elanoides forficatus; assembly: GCA_025311575.1. Taxonomy (NCBI): domain Eukaryota; kingdom Metazoa; phylum Chordata; class Aves; order Accipitriformes; family Accipitridae; genus Elanoides; species Elanoides forficatus. Next base: position 39,226,293 of record JAOBAS010000083.1, read on the forward strand.
ATTTGGACAGACCCCTGGGTATACAAAATACAAGTTATTTAATAGATAGTAGATAGGCTTTTAATCTTAGAGAATCTATCCCAGCCACACTAGAAGATCCATTCCTCATGTTAAATTCTCCCTGAGGATAAAAGTCCCACAAATACTTCCAGACTGCTCCCTAATCTGATAAAATGATCCTGTCTCAGACTTGATTTTGCATTTTAGCTAGTAAAGAGTGCTCCAGATGGCAAAGCATCGCTAAATTGGCTTACTTAGAATAATGATAATGATAATGAGACCTTGCCTCACCTGGAGGAGAATGCCCCACTGCAAAGATGTCAGAGTAACAAGCAGTGAGATCTTGGAGCAATTTTATGTTATATACACACACACAATGACCTTTAAAGACTTTACCCACCAGGGAGAAGTTATGTAGCTAAGCAAGCAGGGAAAACATATGAACCTGAAGAATTATTTCCTCTGGAAATAGCTAATACATTACTGGCAAAATAGACCCACCATGTTTCAGAACATTATTCTGACCATGTTCACAGTTTCTAGCTAAGTTAAAAATCAGCCTGCCATACACTAAAACAAAATGTGAGACTGATCTCCATCAGGAAAAGAGTGGTATTACTGTACAGGCAAAATTAAATCTGCTTTGAAGATGATAAAATTGACTAAAACACAGAGTAGTTTGACAAGCCTTGTATACCCTCTGTCCAGGTGTAGGACCTAGGAAAAAACTTGAAAGAAGAAAAAGGGGTTATGAACAGAGGGTCCATTTCTGCAAAGTCTATGTGGTATCCCACTACACTTGCAATCTCTCTTCCTATTTGAGTGCAGAAATAGCAATCTTTGTCTGTCTTGGTAAGGATTTCTACCATAAAGCCAAGGACAAATGCTTATTAGCACAAATTCAGTGGGTGAGCTGAAACGAGGCTAATGACTAGTAAGCAGTGTCATTCTTACAATTCTTTGACCTATTTTAAATGTCTGGTTTAGAATGACTGAATTGATCCCCCAAAAATAGGTTTCTTTCTGTCAACTCCAAAGGTGCTTTCAACAGGATGCGCTGTGATACGCCACATGCCGAAGCTTTACAACCTTGTTGCAACACTTACCAATCATAGACGGTTCAAGGTCAGGGTTTTCCCAGACTGTCTGTAGGTTTCTTTTATTTGGTTGGTTTAAATGTACATGGTCTCAACTAATATGCATTTACATTCTGCATCTGGGTGCCACAGATCATTTTGCTCCCATAAAAATCTAAACTGCCCAAACACTGTTGTGTATGTTAAATATAAAAATAGGTTATTATGAAGCTGTGCAGAATCTTTCTCCATCTAAAAAATAATTAGATATGCAAAAGGATGTAAGCGCAGTAAGAACTATCAGTAAAATGTTAAGTAAGAGAAGATATGTTTGGATGTTCTGGAGAAGATGAGGAAAGAATAGGTTCTTGCATTACCAGAAAATAAAATAATTCCAAGCATGAAATATCAGAGAGGCACATGTAGATATCAGATTGCGGAGATGTGAAAAACTGATGTAGACAGAGACTTGAGAGTGATCACAAGTGGAAGTGTAAGTAGGATCTCTGTTATTAGCTGTGATCAAATCTGGGTAATATGTCTGGGCAAAGGAGCAACAGACAAGAAGCTAAGTCTGCAGGAGCTGGCTCAGCCAAACAAGGAGGAAGGGTAAAGAAAAAAAAAAACAGAGATGGAAGAAATTAGACTAAAGTAGAATTTCTAGGAAAAAATCTTTAGAATAGTTGCACATACCTGCAACTTTTTTTTTTTTGGTTTAATATACATTTTGAATTTGGGGGTATAGTTGGTGGGTGACTTTACAGGCTGAACATGCTGACTTTTCCATAGTGGGACTCTTTGTCTCCTTCTGATGTTAGGTTACATATATACATGAGTTTGTGATGGGCATGCTCCCAGCATGGAGAACTTCTTCCTTTCTCTCATGAAATAGCATTTCATGATTTCACATCCCGAGTTATCTGCTTGCAGATAACTCAGCTAGATGAGTCACGATTATGCAAAGATATTGAACCTGCTGCTTACAACTTTTATTTGTACACCAGGCATCATTTCGACTTTATTGCTCCCCTTTGCTTTCTATCTCTAGTAACAAGCCTGCCTACAAAACCCACAGAATCCTTTAAAACACACAGTTCATTAGTTCTGTTTTGAAAAGCATTGTAAACACTGAAAATACATCTCAGACATAGATGTCTGGAATTTATAATGAAATTATGGTTCATTCTAGGGCAGGGGGAACCATAAAACAGGTATTAATGTGGAACTTGGGTCTCTGGGTCTTGCAATATTTAGAAAACTCTCAGATAAAGTGCCATTAATTAGGTGTGGCTTCTGTTTTACTTTCTCTGTAGAAGACTCTCAGAAGTGATACTGTTTATCCTGGTATTAGTATGCTTTTTCCTCTTTTCAGCTTCAAAAGCAATGCAATTTCTATTGGATTACAACCTCAGAAGAGCAATACTGCTTCAGTGTAACATAAGGAATTAGTTTCTACTGCTTGTTGCATAGTTTTCTGTAGGTTTCTACATACTACTGTGTATTTGATGCATATGGTCCTGGCTTGGGATACAAGAGAGGTATATAACTAATTTAGGCCATGCTGAGTTAACAAACCTAAAGGGAATTCATTCATTACTTAAACATGGAATTTCCAAACTGTTGGTAGTTCACCTCTATAAAATGTGGTCTTTGTGCTTTGTCATTTTGGAGAATGAGTCCAAGACAAAATTAGCTTTAACTATATTTGCTGCTAGTAAGGCTTTTTCTTTCTAATAATATTGAAGTAGGAAAAGATTGCTAACATGACCAAGGGGAAATTTATTTTTAGATATGTATGGGCTACAAATATAAGCTATATATATAAGCTTGCATACTCATGTGTCTGTTTACCTGTCCAGCTATCTGTACTAATGCCTTTTTAAGCCATTAAATATTTATAATGAAATTTAACAAAGAGATGGAGATCACGGAGATATTACATTCCTTCCAATTTCATAATAACCAGAAGCTGGAGGAGAGGGAAGATATCAGTGCCGGCACTGAGAATGAAGAAAAGTTCACCCTTTATTAGACATCAGAGAATCCAAACGGGTGTAAAAAACCACCCTCATGAGCTCAGCTGTTCCTCATGCCCTCTTCACTGACATCAGGAAGTACACATTTTAGCCTGACCTTGTTACAGTCAAATTAATATTCAATGAGGGGAATAAATCTCTGGCTTTAGCTAATTCAGCACTTGTACACCTGCAGAGGAGACGTGCGGAGCCTGCACGCTGCTCACCCGTGGCCAGAACTAAATGGCAGTCCCCCCCAGGGTATTGCTGCAGACCTTGGGTTTTCCCCCCAGGGAGATTTCCACTCAGGAGGGATGTCGAATGTGACTCAGAGTGACTTTGGTTTACTGAGGAATTTGTTTAAACTGAAGTATCTGAAAGCAACTTTAAAGCTCTTCTACACACTTTATCAGGTTTGGCTACTTACTGCCTTCATGTGAATAATCTTAAGTGAACTGACTAAATTAATGTCATTTCGGTACTAAAATGGTGTCAAAAATCCGGCTTGAGCACTTTTGAGGCTGTTGGTTGCTTCTCCACGTGCCTTTACAGTGAAGAATATAGACTCGGTCTATATTTCGGTACAAAAAAGTGTTTAATGCCCCTTTTCACATTAACACGCTCATATCTACTCATGATATATGGCTGCCACAGAAATAAGCAGCTGGTCTCTGTCTGTGGTGTTTAGTGCTGTATTTCCAAATACCTTGTTCCCAGCAAGTCAATGTGTCTTACAACAGTCTCAAAACAGCCCAACTGGAAGTGTCTGGCTTTCTGGGATGAGCAGTATGGGTCCATGAGTCTGGATTCACATTTACTTCCCATGATTGCTTAAATTTTCCTGAGAGTAACCAGTCTTGCTAAATGGGGAAACAATTATTATCGTCTGATAATTTGGTTTTTATCTTGCTAACCATCTGTATGGAGTAGTTGATTGTAAGTTATGGTACAAATAAATACATCTCATCAGGCTTTCTGGAAAAATGGTATCATTAGGAAATGAGTTTGGTTGTCTCAGCTCATATGGTATTGATCAACACTCTTCTTAGTAAAATAAACATAACTTGGTAAAAGTTGCTATCAATCTATGCCTAGAAAAGACAAATGAATAGTCAGCAGGGAGAGCAAATTGCAAGCAGATTTAAGTAATAAGACACAGCGGGACATGCTATTGTTAGGGTAGACACCCTGAAGTGTCTTAATGTGATTATAATGTGGCTTCCTGAAACAAAACAATTATAACTATCTTAGATAAAATATTATTATCAATATTCTGCAGGGTTAACTGAAAACCAAGCAATTAAATTTTTATTTTTTAACATAAACTTGCAGTTTTGAAAGCATTTCCAAAGACAGTTTGTCAAAAACACCTTTGTTCTTGGTAGCGATATTCAATGTGTTACAGGCCCATTGAAAAATAGAGCTAGTCCCTACGTTTAGCACAGACACAGAGGTCAACACAACTAAGATTTAATTTCAAAACACATTGTTAAAAATTTATACTTAAATTCTTTTTTTCTTCATTGGTTGGCTAACAAATTTAATGTTCCTTCATAATACAGCCATAAAGTTTAAAAATAGATTGAATGTATTACGAAAGATATTTACAGATTGTTTTCAAGATGCAAAAAACCCTTCTTTGAATACATTAATTTTGTTCCCCAAGGTGCACTTGCGTTCTATTCTGTACTGCTAGTGAGGGGGGAAATGGAAAAAACTGTATGCATCCTTTTCATTCAATAAGCATTTATCTTATGCAGAAATCTAATTTATTACTGTTGAGGGTATAGGATTTACTTCCCTTGGTACAGACACGGTTTAACCTCTTCACTCATGACCTCGGATGGGACAGAGTGCAACTTCAGCAAGTCTGCAGATGACACAAACCCAGGAGGAGTGGCTGACACACCAGACGGGCCTGCTGCCATCCAGCGGGACCTGGTCACGCTGGAGAAACGGGCTGACAGGAATCTCACGAAGTTCATCAAGGGGAAGTGCAAAATGCTCCACCTGGGGAGGAACAACCCCATGCACTGGTACATACTGGGAACAAGCAGCTGGAAAGCTGCTTGGCAGAGAAGGCCCTGGGCGTGCTGGTGGACATCAAGCTGACCATAAGGCAGCAATGTGCCTTTGCAGCAAAGGTGGACAATGGTGTCCTGGGCTGTATTAAGCAGACTGTTGCCAGCAGGCCAAGGGAGGTGATCCTTCCCCTCTGCTCAGCACTCGGGAGACATAGCTGGAATGTTGGCTCCGGTGCTGATCTCCCCAGTATAAGAAAGACAAGGACACACTGGAGCACGTCCAGCAAAGGGCCATGAGGATGATTAAGGGATCGGAGCAAGAGACTGAGTGAGCTGGGGTTGTTCATACGAAGGTTCTTCTCAGCAGTGCCCAGTGAATGGCCAAGAGTCAACAAGCACAAAGTGAAATACAGGAGATTCTGTTTAAACATAAGAGAAGGTGGCCAAGCACGGGATCAGGTTGCCCAGAGAGGTTGTAGAGTCTCCATCCTCGGAGATATTCAAAGACCAGCCTGCTCTGGCTGCCCTGGCTCAAGCAGAGGTTGGGTTAGATGGGCTCTAGAGGTGCCTCCAACCTCAGCCCCTCTGTGACTTTGATGTGACAAAGAAAACGAACCCCTTGAGTGTCCTGATTTCCAGATGAGTGGCTGGAAAAATGTTTTGTGTGAAGTCTACCTTGGGGCATGGCGTTTTCATTTTTTAACCTCCATGGCTAATGGCATTACACATAGTCCTTGCAATGAAGTAATGGCATCGTGACTTCTTAAGCCTTCTCAGTTTCCACTGGTAGTATGTGTAGCTTTGCCTTTTTCTTCCTTCCAGGTTAATTTGGCCTATTTAAGATCTTGTCTATTTTGCAAGACTTCTCTAGGGGTGGATCTCTGTTACTGAACGTATCATATATTCTTAAAAGAATAACAAAGCCAAGAATTCAATATCCACAAGCTTTATTCTGGCAATTTTGTTTAAACTTTATATTAAAATCTGTCACAGAAGCTTTAAAAATGCATCTGTGAATCATTTTTAGTTGAATATTTACTTTATGTGTTTATATATTTAAACATCTTTTCATTAAAGAAACCCGAGACGACTAAACTTGCTGGATCATTTTTTATTAATAAATTTTTAAAGCCTACATTCCACAAAATTGCTGGGAGCCTTAACTCCTCCACTACCACCAACAGGGACTAACTGAGCATTCATTTTCAAAACCTTACCAGATAAATTAAATTCACACAGGTATTTCAGGTATTAATATCTGCACAAGGATGTTCTTGAAGTTGGCAGGCACACAGCACCAAAATGAAGCTGACACGAGATCAAAATGACCAATGATTTAAAATTTAGAGAAAATAATAAGACAACTTATTTGCAGAGACCATCTATGCTACTGTTTAGATTTTTCACAGCAGGTTACTTATCAACCTAATAGAAATGCTGACATGCACAACCTTAACTCCTGTATCACCCAGTCACTGCTCTAATCTAATTGATTTGTGATTGTTTCCTTGGATGAAGACATAAAGTGGATGCACTTTCCAAAATATCTTCAGTTCTTCTTTAGGACAAAGAGGCTGTCCCAGAAGTACCTGTGATTACATGATTCAAACAGATTTTTATGTTTTTTGTGGGCCTGTTAAATGACAGTGCATCATATTTTACACCAGCTGAACTGCAGCCCTATGAATAATGACAGTATTTTCAGCTAATAGTACCCTTCCCTGACCTCTGTGGGCAAGAAGGTACTCCTGCATTTACTCACTTTTTAAGTTAACACTGCAGTAGCAGCAGTTTTTATGAACTATGTCAGATAATTATGTTGTCTTGCATTTTTCAATTATCTGAATTAGCATATAGCATTTGCAGCAATGGGTATGTCATACTGTATTTTCTCTTCAAGTTCTTGTTTTCCAAAATACAAAAAAAAGTAACAGCTATGAATTTTCTTCCTTTTCATTGAACCTCATTATGCTGAGAAAAACAATCCATTATATTGCAGGGAGAATGGAAATAAAAACAGAACAAGAGAGTAAATCTCACAATAAATAACTTTACTAAGATATGCATGTTTTTGCCATGGCTAGGATTTGCTCATCAACATAAATACAATCTTGGTCATGGTCTGTCAGTCTTTCCTTTGTTCAGGCTGTTTCACCTGGGGTCTGGGGAGGCAGCTCTGTTTTTTTATCCTGGGGAAGAAGAGTGGTAGCACTACGTTGCTATTCCAAGTGCCCGGAGAGATTTCAGCTGTAGAATGTCACCCTACAGACCACTTTTTAGCAGCTATTGTTCAAACACAGATTTTTAAGACCTATCTTTTCATTAGGAGCTCCTCCAACCTTGCTAACCTGGACTGTATTAACCGGCAATGTGATGGAGCAACTCTCTGCACTGGTTCTGCACCACTAATCCCGCAGGACCATGGTGGGATTCTTCTTCTTCTTCACTACCCAGGAAGGGTGGGATGGGGAATTGCCAGCAAACCTACAGGGATAGCTTGTGGCAGATGCTAGCAATCACAAGCTGCTGTTGTTGATACTATCTTTTGGGCCAAGTCCTAGTAGGATATATAATTTCAAGACCTGAAAAACACGTAGAACGACATAGATGGATTTAGCAATTGCTATGTAAATGTGGACATGGCAGTAAGGGTCACGTCAGGGATTCGATTTTGTGATGGGGACTTACTACCCAGGTAGTAATGTCTTGCTTATGCATTTGGTTCATTCTGTCATTTTGGGTTTCCTGAATTAAATGTATGATTGGAAGCCACACAATATTTTATAGTCAGTGTTACTTTCTATAGCAAAAAGATATTTTATAGTCAGTGTCACTTTCTGTAGCAAACATTTATGAAAGTCTGAAACTTGATACACAAATATTTGAACATTTTCCCACATCCGTATGGTGAATCACTTATATAAATACATTCTGCAGTCTTAGCAAGTAAGGATCCGTTTCAGTAAATCCCCCTTTTAGAAAATCTCTGTCATTCTCTGATCAACTTTCTCTTTTTAGTTTTCATCCATATGTACATTACGAAGTTCAGTAAATAATGAGTTCAGGAATGTAACTAGAAAAATAGTTTCCAAAATAATTTTAAAACATTCTTAATCAAAACCAAGCAAGAATCATAATTAATTTGTCTTATGGATTTTTTCATTAAACTGATTTTTATTTGTAAAATACATTCTTGTTTGCTTCCCCTTTGAAAATGTTTGAAATGAGATGCTTAAGGGCAATCAATAATTTAAGCCACAAAAAATGGTTCCACTCATCACTTTGCCAGGAATGAGGTTATTAATTTTATTATTTTTTTTCAAGTGAAGGTTGTTAAAAGCGATAGGCCTGGACTGAATACGGCTGAGAGATGTTTCTACTTGACAGTATCTGTGCTGAGGAAAGGAATCACATTTCAAATGTTTGGGGATCAAAGGAAGTGAATGCAATCACATAAGCTCAAAATTGGATTGTTATGGCTTGTTTTATTTATGTAAACATTGGTAAAGGAATCAAATCACTGCAATTGAAATACCTTATTCAAAGGGCTATCTTGCAGAAATAACAGCAGATTATAGGGATGGCAAAGAATAAAAATCTACACCTGCTCATGTAGTGCTTAGTGGCAGTGAAGGAAGGAAACGAGTAATATTCTAGGCTGAAAAGCAATGCTACAAAGATAGAAGCCATCAGTCTAAAGAAATGTGCCTCTCAATTATAATGATCAAGTATGATTTGCTCTGGGAGAGTGCAGAGGTTTAATATGATCCCCTTGTCAAAATAATCACCATCTACCATGGCCATTGCTCTTTCATAGTTCCTTAATGACAAGGGCAAGAGATCCAGCCTCTAATTTAGACTTGTAGAAATGACAGCAGATAACAGTACATCTGATTAAATAGACTGGCAGCTGAAGCCCAAGGATACTGCATTAGTCTACAACAACTTAACAGAAACAAGGTGGTCGACAGCGCTAACTCCCTCTGCAACCAGCATATAATTTCTGTTGCATGCTTACGGCAGTTTCACATCAAAGTAGATGGGAGTCATCACAAACAGGTTAAAAAATACAAACTTTGGGAATGTCTTATTTCACGATACATTCCAAACCCTGCAAGAAAAGATGTTTTCTCCCTGCCCTTGTGAGCAATTTTTTTCTCAGCAGTCGCTTTTTGTGTCTCTGGGAGCACTGTGGAGCACAAGTCACCTGAAAGCAGATGTTCTCCGTGTTGAGTGATGGGACAGACAATGTCAGCAGAGCCCCAATCTCATGATCATCTCAGTTTCTCCAGCATTCAATTTTAGGTTTGTTTTCTTTATCTGTTTGCTGCAGTGAAGTTGAATAGCCTGGATAACTATACCTTAAGTATAGCAACCGTCAGTGCTCTCTGCTCTACAGAAATAAAAGTAAATACAGTCTAATTTTGCTGTTATAACTTGGCAATAGTACATTTTGTGTTTTCATTGATGGCAGATTTATTTTTTTAGCAGAGACAAACAACTATCTCTGTCCTAGGTACAGGCAATACCTTCACTTAATTCATGAATTTCCAGATGCCTTCTTTAATCTCTGATGCTTTTTGGATTAAGGTCTAGAAGATTTTTGATGACGGCCAACTCATTACTTACGTTTGTACCAGAAAGTTGTGCATGGACTGGCACTATTTCAAAGAACACATGTTGCAGGGGGTAGGCAGATCTTGGCTCAGTGCCCCAGATGTATGTACCACAAAGGCAAGCTTTCCAATAATTCACTCTATTCCTCACTATATTACAAGTTATCCATTAGCATCTGTAGGAGCCCTTTGCCAGTTAAAGGTCTTCAGATCCTGGTCTTGCCAGTGAATCTGTTGCAAGACTGGATGTCCTCGGTGGATTTGTTTTTTGTCAGGATGGCCACTCTGACAATTTGGGTCTTCCCTAGATAAGATAAAATAGCTATTTCCCTTTTTATTGGTTTTGGCCTGTGGTATAGCAAATAGCTGGTGGGAACAGGACAAACAACTTCATGCGTGATACGATTCCTCTTCACTTGTTTTCCCTACCTACCACACATACAGGAAAAGCACTAAAAATATACTAAAATGTTTATAGGAGAGGGCTGGCACAATATTTCAGCATTACAACAGTCTGTGCCACTTGGGCAGGGGCAGGAGTGAGGCATTGCCCCGTGCCATGCAACAGCGACAGGTAGATGGTAGCAAGACGCTGTCACAGAGATTAGGCTCTGGCTCTGACCCCTCTTGATAGTGCCGTAATCTGCTGAGGAATTTTCCCCTGGAATCTAAGCACCAATTTGTTTTAAAATCTATCACTGTCACCAAGAAATTGCAAAGTAGCAACAGTCACCATTACTGCCTGACCCTGCAGTATTTTGTTCTAGCTGCCGGTGGAGGCAGACTTCCGACCCACAAAACACACAGCAGCTGGCAAATGATGGCCTCGCGTTCAGAAATACTTTCTTAAAATCCCTACAATATTTCCCAACTTTTTTGTTTAATTTTACTAAACAATTTAACACATTCATAGAGAATGAATGAGCAGCAGCTTGGCCTATATGCTAGAAAAATCTAAATTAATTTCCCAAATCTGTCCCCTACCTGCCAAAGGACAGAAGAAATGAGATAACAACAGGTTCCTTAGTCTCCTCTGCTTAATTTGCAAACATTTGGGGTGAGAAACAGGCATACGCCCAGTGCTTTTAACTCCTAGAGCACCTTTAACTTCCAAATGCGACAGCACTGCATCTCCCAGGGGACCACAGAAACACTATTTTGGATAGATGCCATTGGTACAGTGTTGCTTTATCTATATTCTTACCCGAACATCTCCACGGGCTTGCGGGTCTTTTTGAAGGCTTGTTTTGAAGCCAAAGGCAGGCATCGCGGAGGGCTGCTGCTCCTCGCCACAGCTGGGGGTGCTTGGCGTTGTGGGGAGGAGGACCGTCCTCCTTACGCCGACCTGGCGTGGGGCGGGAGGGTGGTGCTGGGCGACGCTTGCACCCTTCGAGTCATACCTGTGGTATGTCCCTTTTTTTTAGGTGCAGGTCCTGCTACAGCTCTACCAAAAAATAATCGAGTAGGGCAGGAAAACTTTGAACTTTAATAAACTCGGCGAACACGGGTGAAGTTTCTCGGAAGGTTCTTCTTCAGTTCTTGTACGCAAATCAGGGCTTGTCCTGCGTCTCTTTCCTGTATCGGTATTGCCAAAGATGTCTCCCGTAAGCCTCAAATTGAGATTTTAAAAAGAGAAATCTGCATAAGAGTGCAGTCATACAAAAGAATGAGATTATAATTGAACACTTATGACTCAGCGTTCTGTGTACATGTCTCTGTGTGGAGGCCTGCGTGCCAGCAACTGGAGTGGTGGTGATTTGGTGATGGGGCATCACCTTCCTTTCCTCATCAGTGCATGCAAATCACATGCTTTGAGTGACTATTTCCCTTCACGGCCTCCCAAGTACTGCTGTTGGGGTGGAAGGACCTGACCTAGAGTGTCTGTAGCCCTCCCCGTTTTCCAGGCTTTACCCTTTTGTGGGCAGTCAGGAAAGACCTGCTCCTGCTGAGATGGGAAGCTCACGCTAGCAGTTTAACACCAGCACAGAGGCTGTGACCAGCGTCAATGCTCACTGGTGCCCAAAAGCATGTGCTTGTCTTCGTCTAGGGGTGCACTTACAGGGGCTGACTAACTGTGCCACCATGAAATCGATCCAGTTTGGAGTCAAATCCTTTTGAGCGGAAATGGTCTTGGTCAGTCCTGCATGGCAGATATGACAGTATAATATGTATATATATAAAATAAAATCTAATAATATTTAAAATTACATATTTTCTCGTCAGTGAAGATGTGAAAAGATGCCCCCACATTGTGTACCTGCTGCTGCAAGCCTCGGGACTTTGTGCTTTTGAGTGTTCTGCGGCCCACTGTGCAAAGGGCTCTGCTCTCTGGAGCAAGCCTGCTGCAAGGCAGGGCTGCGAGAGTCCTTTCTGCCCGCTTTGGCTT
>JAOBAS010000083.1:39238509-39263366 GCA_025311575.1 Elanoides forficatus
AAAAAAAAAAAAAAAAAAAAAAAAAAAAAAGGCTAGCTTGGAGGTTTTCCTGTTGTAACCAAAGCAAGGAGTACAACGATTGTTTTTGTCAATAATAAATCCTTTTTCTCAAGAGATTTCCAGACTATTTTTGTAGACTCAAGTGTTTGATACTTCAAATAAGCTTTTGATAAACAACAAGGAGGGGTTTTCCAGAAGAGACTATAAGCAGGCTAACTTTGCTCTGCCGAAGTCATTGAGAGCATCTGCCATTGACTTTTGAGACATCCCAGGTAGGCTGAACATACGCTTTTAAAAACCCTCTTCCTTGTGTTTCCATTGACTGTCAAAATCCCACCTGCCTATTCCACGTTCCTGACAGTTATTGATGTCTAAGAAAAGGAGCTTCAAAAAAACCTGCTTAAAATTACACCTGGGAGCTTTACATGTGAATAAAAGGCAACTGATATTTACTACTATAAAGCATGTGCATTTTAATGGCTTGAGAACCAGCTGAAGACCTGATTTGTTTTAGGACATGCTTACTAGAAAATCTAATTTTATTTCACCTTTATCAATTACCCATTCCCCTTCACACCCAACTTGGTAATTTAACTTAAGTGTTCTAGATTAACTTCATAAAATGCTTCTGAATATGTGTAGCTTTCCTGCACTTTGAATATTTTTATTGCCAACAGTAATGCAGCCTCAAGTATTTAACCACACCAGGAGTAACTTTTGACAGTCAGCAATACCAGTGCATTTATTAACATTTCTATTTTAATAAAATTGGATGCATTAATATTGCCTTTAGCGAGAACAATGTGGCTAAGAATAATAACATTTTTATTCCTTGTATACGGCTTGGGAGTGTATATTTAACAACACTCTGTTTTCTGATCTTTTTTGAAAGCCAAGCTTGCAAAACCATAAGTAATTTTTTCATACTATGGTAAAAAATATTATATCATTTAATCTCACTGAAAATAACTCAGCAAAGGCAATTGATTATTTCTGCTGATACTGCATCTTGTGACATTGAGCTGTGGTTAAGTGGAGGGTTGCTATTTCACAGAGTACCGCAGCAGAAACCCAGCTCACCCCAGCCAAAGATAGTCACCTGCTAGTTTTACAGACCTGGTGAAGACATAGGAGGGTTCCTAGATTTCCAGGCAACACCCGCAAAATAAATTTCACACCCTACCATACTCTTTCTTTGTGTCAACAATATGGATATGTAGTCTAAAATAAAGGAGATCTATATAAAACTGCAGAGTGATAATCATATTCAAACAATTTGTACATGCCCATCCATCCATCCATCCATCCACTCATTTTCTTCTCTACTGCACATCTGTTACCAGTGGTTAAGAGAAATAAAACTCCCAGCTATTGCCAAGTATTTCAGAAGGGTGGTCAGCACATCTGAAACACATTTACCATCTGGTGACTTTTTTTTCATGTTAAAAAGATAACAGAGGAGTAATCTGGAATGACTCTATTGAATGCCTGAAATTAAGATAAAGCTATGAAAATTATTTTTTTGTCACAGGAGATAAAGTAAAAGCAATGACTTGGGAACAAAGCACTACTGTGAACCTTGTGACAGGGCATTTTATAGTTTACACTGGGGGCTGATCCTGAAAAGTACAGGTTTGGTCATTCACGTATACCTGCAAGGTGTAAAACAATGAACACGGAAAAATGATAATGAGAACAAATGTTGGTTTATGGTCAATCCCCTGCCAGATGCCTGAGGCTGGTATTAGCAGTGAAATGTAGCACTAGTCCTCGTCTCCAAGCTCCCAGACACGTGCATGTCACCTACTCTTTATTCTTACCCAAATCCATGGTCACCCTGCCCACCGCTGACTAACAAAAATAACCAACCCAAACCCCCTCGATATCTAGTCATGTATAATGTTAGGTTGAAACAAGAGAAAACAAAGGGCTTTCCCAACTAATTGCACCAAAAGCAGGAGCTCCGTGTGCATCAGTCTAGGACAGAAACACGAAGTCTAGCTCCAGGTCCTTGAGGTTTTATTGGGTCTGTTTAAGAAATGCAGAATCCCTTCTTTCTCTCTCTTGCTCAGGCTTTCTTTCTCATTTGAGGCAAGGAGAGCTGGTTGTTTGGAGACCATATTTCGTGCATTGGGTGGTCTCAAGTCCCCCACCTTCAGCCCCCAGGACTTGAGAGCCGGGTGGCTGGGTACTCCCCATGCTCATCACCCCATCGCTCACTCCCATGCCTTGTCTCCATCTGCATTCTTCCACCTTGTTTCATAGTACATAAAAGAGACCAAGTCTTTCTCATCCTTATAATGTAATACTGCATTTCTCATTTTGAAAGATTTTCCCTTAAACCCAGGATTTACAGGATTTTGTAAATTAGCAGGAAGGAGACAACTGTTTCTGTACATTTTCTCTGAAGCTGCATTTTTTAAGAATCTTCTTCCATATGTCAAAAAGATTCTAGAAGAGTCTAACTTAATACAAGCAATTTCTAATTAATGTGCAGTGGCTTAACTTCAAGCAATTCCTGGTCTAATAGTGCCTATGAGCACTGCTGAGAAATTACGGTGGGGGTTTTTCAGTAGAAATACGAAATAAGAGCTGCTCTATAAAACTCCCTCATATCCACAACTTCCCACCTCATTTGTTCAAAACCTGGTAGTTTTATGGCTTGTCTACATCTCTCCTGAAATGGGACTAAGAGGAAATGATATGACTTGTCCACCGTTTCAGCATAAAAAACCCTCTTATCTCTGCTACAAACATCTACAACCAGCACATGCCTTTAAAAGATACAACAGCAAATTAATCAAGAGCAAACACAAGTCTCTTCTGCCTAAGGGTTCTGTGTAAAAGGGTAAATAATCAAAAGGAATGCTACAGCTGATTTATATTTCTTTATGATGATCAAAGGCAAATGGACTCCAATTCAGCAAGGAATATAAATGCTGTGTGAAAACTCACTTTTTCTGCTGCAGATAAAATTGAAAAGCCTTCTCCACTGAGCTATATCTAGTTTAAAATCCATTAGCTAATACTTCATACCCTAAGGTTAAAAAAGGAGCAAAAATCCAATGGTGGACTAGACATTTCAGATAGGTTTTTATGCATCCCCCAAGTTTTATGTATCCTTCTTGCTTCCTAGCTGCAGATGAATAGATTTTGACGTATCTGACTTGTTTAAATAATTGTTGTTGTTGCAAAGTTTCTCATACACAAACAGCTAATGAAGTGTGCTTCTCTATTAAAAATAGAAAAACCAGTATGCAAAAAAAACCCTCAAACCTGAACAACCAACCAACCCTCCCCTGAAATGTGTGATCGCTTTGGTCTCTTTTGAGTGGTGGGAGAGAAGACAGGGACCCTTTGCTTCCATGCCGGGGCTCTGGGATGGATCCACGGGCAGAGCGATGGGATCCTTCTCACGGCCGCCACTGTGGCACACATGGGTTGGTCACTGCGATGGGGGTTTGGGTCGTAGATGAAGTGGGCTAGAAAGCAGAAAGCAAATCATCAGCCGGCATAGCTCCAGAGAAGCCAAAGAGTTCTTTTTTAGAACTCAGTGATTTTTATGATTTTTAGATTTTGGGGGCAGTGGAAGGATGCTACTGAACCTGATGATTAGAGGAATATAAAACTGCTGAAATGGAAAGGTACATACTCCTCCAGTGCTGGGTGTTGAGTAGTTTTAAAACTTTTATTACCAGGAAAACAAAGCCAAAATATTCCACAAAAGTTCCTACAACTGTTTCAAAACTGTTTCAAAAAGTAAAACAATATGCCAAATTTGTCACTATCATACACTTCCTAGGCCATGTGCTGTTAAATTTATTTAATCTTTCTGTATTCTTTCCTGCTCTATTTAACCTTAAGCATCCAGAATCCAAAATTTTGTATCAACATTTTTTCTAGCAACTCAAAGTCGTCTCTTCCTCGCAAGCTTTACATCCTGCAGTACCCTGCAGCATCTTGCAAGGCAATGTTCTACTCTAAAATCTTTTTACAGGTGTTGAATAGCATTATTTTTAAACAGTCAAAACTATTTGAAGGAGGATAGAAATCATAAGAATACTTTTATTTAGCTTTAAAGCTCTTTGGTGAAGGAATTGCTTTTCTCTGATTTTGTATCACCACTAATAAAGGGACTATGTTGGTTTAGAAAAGGGGGTTGTGAGCTTGTATGAACCAACCTGGCTGATACGTGATTCAAATCTTGACAGTGTTCAGCTATACACTGAAAATAGTGTATTTTATAATTCATAGTCTTGTCTTATTTTGGCAGGAAGCAAAAATATTTTAATTCTGGAAGAAGAAAATAATCTTTCCTTGATTTCCAAGTGGGCACAAACAGGGAACTTTACTAAAAATTCATGGATGTTTACATAAGGTCAATGGAAAGAATCACACTGATGACAGTGATTGAGAAAAATGAAAGTCTATGTTCTGAAAAAGATACAGAATGGTGTGCATGTCCCCTCCAGTTGCAATATCAAGCTAGGGGTTCATCTACACAAAAATCTCAATTAGTTGTTGATGACTAAAATCCCACTATGTTCACTGGACAAAAAATTATCCTGAATAAGGTCAAGAGACCTTCAAAGTCAGGGCTTCATATTCTAACATGTAATTTTTTGTCGTAAACCACTCGTCACCACAAGGCTCTTGTTGTCAGTCCATCCTTTTTTAAGACGGTGACATTTTCAGAATTCACTGCATTACCCTAATTCTACTCCTGTCAAAATCAATAGGTAATTCATCTGGAATGGAAGGAGACCAAGACAAATGCTGGGTGCTCCTCAAAAATCTCATCTGTAATGTTTATGGAGATTTCCAAGAATTTATCAGTGGACCAGAGACTTAATTTGGTTTGAAACCTTCAAGCAAAGCATTATGCAAGTGAAATTTATGTGCACAAATGTATTACACATTTAAAATTCCTGCATGCACGGGAAAGCATGGAAGCTGCCTGGGTTGGACTACCACAGTTTCCAGCTCTAGTGTTCAGCTGCCAATCGCACTGTGCATATTTAATGAAGTGCACTATTGTTTAAAGTGCTTCATTTAAATTCTTCAATTAATTTAAAAAAATCATAAAGAACTCTTGTAGAATTATTTTGGCTTTGCCAAGAATAATTAAAACAATTTAGGAGAAAGCTGATGTTCCTATATGAAGCAAATCACTGATATATCTCCTTTATTGTATTTTTTGGTGGATGAAATCTAGAACACTACTCACACCATCTCTGATCTTTCTGGGTTTTTCTCACATGCTTACTCTTTCTCTGCTTCTTAAGTAGAAGACCATCAAATTAAAGACCTCATTGTGCTCAGTATGCATTTTTTAACAGATCAATTTCTCCATTAGATGTTAATTGATTCATCTTTTCTGTCTCTCTTTTTTGCCGCTTTATGAACAATGAAAGTGAGAACAGTGAATGGATGTGGAAAAATACACTCTTTTAGGCAATGTGTTACCTTGGCAGATACAAATATACCAAAAAAAAGTAAATATTTCATATTGCTGGTCTCACTTTCAAACTGCAAGATGTATTCTAATTTCCAGTGGGGGCTCTGAAATGCAGATCCATGTCTGTTTGGGATATGCTAAGGTCCGAAGGCTCCCTTCAAGGAGCAATATCTGCAGAAATGGTGACATTCAAGGAGAGAATTTCCCGTAAGAGAGGAGTTACTTTACCTTGCTTTTAGTATGTGCCTTCTCAAATGATTCCTGACATGTGTGCAACTATATCTTTAAATAATACATAAACTACTTGAAATCAATATGAAGACTCCTGTTGATTGCAGGGACCTTGTGTCTAATCTGCATCCTGCTTGCTTCCAAATCCCTTTCCAAAAATGTCTCATGCCACAGATCTCAGGAGCATGAGCTACGCTCAGCAAAGGGATGCCACATCGTTCATTAAAATGAAAAGTGCTATAGACCTAACCATCCTCTAAGGCTTTTGGACACATTGCCACCTTGTTTCTGTACCCAGGGCAAAACTGTCTTCATTGGCGATGATTCTGCAATTATAAAATAAAATAAAAAAAAACTTTTAAAAATAACAAGCATATAAAACACATATTTTAAAAGAATCATAGATTCATAGAATCATAGAATTGTTTAGGTTGGAAAAGACCTTTAAGATCAAGTCCAATCATTAACCTAGCACTGCCAAACCCACCACTAAACCATGTCCCTAAACACCACATCTACCTGTCTTTTAAATCCCTCCAGGAATGGTGACTCAACCCCTTCCCTGGGTAGCCTGTTCCAATGCCTGACAACCCTTTCTGTGACAAATTTTTTCCTAATATCCCATCTAAATCTCCCTTGCCTCAACTTGAGGCCACTTCCTCTCGTCCTATCTCCAGCCACCCCACAGAAGAGACCAGCACCCACCTCGCTACAACCCCCCTTCAGGTAGTTGCAGAGAGCGATAAGGTCTCCCCTCAGCCTCCTCTTCTCCAGACTAAACAGCCCCAGTTCCCTCAGCCGCTCCTCACAAGACTTGTTCTTTAAACCCTTCACCAGCTTCGTTGCCCTTCTCTGGACACGCTCCAGCACCTCCATGTCTTTCTTGCAGTGAGGGGCCCAAAACTGAACAGAATATAGCACTTTGTATAAAAAAATCTTGTTGCTTATAGACAACTATTTATTGGATGCAGAAAATTTAATCTTTTTTTTTTATTTTTTGACCTATTATATCTCCTTTTATCTGGACATCTTAGCCTTAGCAGATTTTATCAGTCCAATCTTTCAATAATTTACAGAGAGTGCAATAGGGTTCCTTAGAAAAATTATAAGAAAAAACCCAACTCATTATTTTGTATCTAGTCAAGTTCTTAGAAACAGTTTTTCTTGGGTTTCCCTTTTTTCTCACGCAGTTCTGTCTGAAGAGAGTGGACATTTCTGCCTGAAAACCTTTCAGCTTCCTTAAAGTAATTTGGCATCACATATTAGAACTGGAAGATGGAAAAAAGAAAAAAGGGTTCAGGGGCATAATTTAATAAAATGTCATGCAATCAAGAGTCATCTAGTCCATCTCTCTTCCCTAAGACCTGATCATCTAAACATCTTTCCTTGTTTATCTCGCTTTTTCATACAATGCGGAAGACCTGCAGCCTCCTCCTACTACAGAAAAATTCTGTAATGCCTGGGCAGAATCACCCTCCCTGCAATTTAAGCTTATTACTTCTTGTCCTACTCTCTATGGAAACAGCAAACAGGTTTTCCCCTTCTTTTCAAGAGCATTAAAAACTAGTAATTCAGCATGGTTGTGCAATTTTTTTAAACATTTTTTTGCCCACTTTAGGAAGCGGTAATGCATATGATGAATAGGAACAGCCAGTGGTAGAAAGGAAATGATTTGCACCTAGTGCTTTAAATGTCTAAGTCGTAGCACTGTATAAACACACATAAATATTTAGCGGATATATAAGACACTGAGCCAGTGTTGCTGCCTTAACCTTTGTCAAACATCCTCCATATTTTGTACTGCTTGTGAAGCATTGCAAACAGGTTTTCTGTGGGTTAAGAACACCTTTGTTTCAAACCCTATATTAATAATAATTAATTTAGGGAAAAAAACAACCTTTTGACTTTTTTCCTGTATGTGTCATCTCATGTTGAAAATATAGTTTTGAGGAGCCTTAAGCTACTTACTCATTTTTTAAGTCTAAAGTCCATCCTAAACGTTAAACAAACCTTTAACTTTGACCTGATTGTTCTCTATCAGGCTTCAAATCAGGAATAGGGATGTAAAACTGCTGCTCACTCAGCAAAATGGAGATGCCATATGTCTTTTCTAGAGAAACTACTTACCAAACGGCAGTCACAACGAAGTAACCTAAGGCAGATTTTGTGGAGGTGTGTTACGGTGGGTAACGTCTCCAGAGACTGAATACACGTCTTTTATCATTGTGCTTGGGAAAACATAACGATCCTGGAGCCTATTGCCTCTCGCTGCAGACAAACACTTTTAGCCCTTGCCACAATACCCTGAGCATTAATCCTTTAATTTGTTCTCTGCTAAAGTATAACCGGTTCGTCCCCTTCCATCACAAATCCCTCCCTGCCTCAGTATATTTCGAGACGCCATGAAATTTCTTGTGGTGTTTATTTTTTATTTATGTAGCTTTTGGTAATATCATTTATTGCATGTTTGTGCGAAACAGCCACCTGCTCCCACTGGGGAATAGGCTGATGCATGGATGACAGATCCCAGAGAAAATCTTGTAGAAGATAAAAGTAGCTATAGCTTCCAACGTATTGCCTGCTACTGCTTGTTCATAATAAGATGCTGTGACTCTGGGGCCAGACCTCAGAAACTCACAGATAGGAAGTGTAATCTTTTAGCATACAAAACATCAAGTTGTTAAACAGAAAAATTCTGCTTACAAATATTTACATGCTGGGAAAGATGAGTTTGTGGTTAACGTATTGAGGCTAGGAGACTGGGATTTAATTCTACATGCCATTGACTTGCAGTGTAGTTTTAAGTAAATAATTTATCTCCCTATACATAAATTTTACACCTGCAGTGTAGGTGATAGTAGCCCTTCCTTAACCGCACCCTCCCTGCCCCTATTTCTGAACATTTTATAGATGCTCTCTTTTACTGTGTGTTCACGTACTGTCACCCTAAATATTAATCCCTAGGTGCTGTGACCAGCAACATGTAGAAGTTTCTATAAATAGCTGTTTTTAAACAAAACACAGCAATGATGGAGGTCCATTCTCATTAAAGCTGTTATATGGTAAGAGTGAACAAAGCCAAATAACATTAAAAATGACCAAAGGCGGGGGAAGATTGTCGAGTATATTCACATCAAGTATCTTAAGATGAGTAGCTTAGGTGTCTGAGCAGACCGCAATGTCATCTGGAGGTCTTGCTGGAGCACGTGGAGGACATTCAGATACTCTGAGGAGGGCAGAGCTTGGCTCCAGCAGTGTGTTCTTAAGTGCCTAATACAAGTTAGGAGGTGGGGAGGGTACAGTTCAGCCAAAGCTTTCTGTAATCTCCATAACAATAAAAAAGATATACCACAACGGCAAAATTTTAGCCCCTGTCAGCATCTTCTGCAGAAATTGAACTGTAATACGACAAGTGCGGTTTCTCTTTAGCTAAGCTAACAACACACGACGCGACTGTTTTCCCCGCACGGGACCTTGAAGCATGCCACCCTCGCTGATTAGCTTCAAAAGCAGCCTGCTTTCAGAAAAACGGTTTAAACCAATTTGTGGGATACAGAGGAATACCATGACACGGCAACGCGGCCGGAAACATTTGCAAAGGCAGTTTGGGCAAAAAGGGGAGCGAGAGCCAGACCGGGAGGGGAATGTTCTCCCTGGGAACCTGTGGTTTGAACCCAGCGGGTCCCTGAAGGCTGTTAAAGCACCGAGCAGCCGTCGCAATGGAATTGGTGATCTCCAACTTGTTCCCGCTGCCCTGTGGCTGGAAATGTCCCCACGGCAGCCTTCCCACCCAGCTCCAGCACGCTGGCACCCACTCCCGGGGCGCCGAGCCGCAACCGGCTTATCCAAACAACAGTATCCAGATGGAATAAATATAGAAGGAGAAGGGGAAGCACCAAAGGTTGCAGGAGACTCACGCAGTCGCAGCCCTGAAAGAAATCGACCGTGCGTATTCACGCTCAGATGAGGGAGCGTTTCTGCCCGGCGGTGTTTCTCTGTTTTTTTTTTTTCATGCATGGTTTATTTACTTAAGCCCTAGATGCTGGCGGTCTCCGGAGAGCTGCAAGCACCCACGGCCGCAGGCTACCGGCAGCTCAAATTTTGGAGGAAACCTGGGGCATCAACACATTAGACATTCCCCTAGACGCAGCCCCGCTTGGCAGATTTCTCTCCAAAACCATAATCTGGATTTGCTTGAGGGCTCTAGCAGAATTGATCCACCTGGGGAAACGTTGTAGGGGGAGGATTTAATCGTTTAACCTTCAAACGGAGGCTGCTTTTGTGTTCGGAGAGGGAGATGCATATCTCCACACAGATACACTGCGGGCTTCCCAGAGAGATGTAATCATTATTCTTAACAGGAGAACTGGTAATATATCTAATGAAACAGTTTTTACTATCAATGAGGTGAATTTTTGCTAGCTGTACGTGTTATGTTAAATTCCCAAACTGATTAAAATGTGGTTTTTTTCTTCTTCTTTTTTAAATTTTATTTGAAAATGGGCCTCTAATACTTGCAAATTCTTAAACATTTATGGATAAACTTATGAATTTGCAAGCACTTGCAGATTTCCCGTGACAGCTTGAATCCCTATATTAAACCTCATCTGGTAACTGCCAGTGTCAAAATTATTTCTACTCTGCTGAATCAGCCTAAGCTTGTCATTGCATCCAAGAGAAGTGGAAAATTAAAGTGAATTTCATTGCTTCATAGCTTGCTACATGAAAAAGCATGTAGAATGAACAGCACATACAAAATTAAAATTTTAAATTAGATTAATATATGTTCTCTGGAGAGTTTCCTGTGCTACCAGGCAGGCAGTCTTCCTCAGTAACCACTATTATTTATTGATAATTTTTTAAAAAAATATTTTGGAAAGAAAAGAAAAAAAAAAACCTTTTCTCAGGTTGTCATGGCATTTCCAGGACTCCAGTTGAATGTTTTGCTACTGTTTCTAATGAGAAACTTCCACATTCAGCAAGGATGGGAAAGTGGCGATGGTACGTCCAATGCCACAATGAAAAGAGAATCTTAATCCTTGTGGGTACCATGAGATCCAGCAGAGAAACTCTTATCCCACCTAAATTTTTGTTAGGTGAATTAGACCTTTTGTCAGTGCCCTGCTGTTTTCCAGGTTGTGAGAAACATAGAAATGTCAGAAGAGTGGAAGATGGGGAAGCTCCTTTTCATGCTACCTTGTAATTATTGGTGATTCGTCTCTCCCAGGTTGGTAAAATACCTTAAGACATTATGTGAGTGAAAGGAAAGATATTAATGTAAATTTAATTCATTCATTCAAAAGTACATGCACCTAGAAGTGCTTTTGGGGAATCACAAAGCTTGAAAGAGTCAAAATATCAAATATTCTATTATTAGTGCTTCTGAAATTTTGTGTATATGTTAATATTTTATTCCTCATACCATTTTCTTTCCTCCTCTTATCTCTTTTTTCCAGTCTCTCAGATGAATGGGGGTGAAATGAAATGCATTTTAAAGTGTTGTGAAGTTTCCACAATGATCTCTTCCCCCGACCATCCCTTGGGAGGTGGGGGTTTTTTGGTGCGTTCAGTAGTAAGGACAGGAAAGGAAAAAACATTTTTCAGTCTTGGTTTGGAGCTTCTTTTCCCCACTCTGCTCCCTGGAACCAGCTTGTACTTTGCCTTCTCTTTTCTTTCTCACTTGGCCAGATTCTCCTGTCATTTATGTTGGGTTTACACCAGTGCATTTTTGTCAGTGCAAGGAGGCCAATTTTGGTGTGCCTACTCTGATTTCAGCGTATTTACCTTATATCCACGGATGTGGGAAAAGCTCTGCACTATAAATCGGGGCTTGATTAGATTTAAGTAGATTATTTATGTCAGTCCACATTGATGTAGAAAAGATATTAGTCTCTCGTACTAAGAGTACTCTTGTACTTTCAGGGGAAAAAAGTCTTCAATACTCCTTTTTTATCCTTTAGCACCTGGATATTTGTATGGAAAATGGTTTGGGGAAGACTCTGATCATTCCATCTCTTCCCTTTGTGCCTCACATAATAACCTCTGTTCTTTCTGTGCTGAACCCAGGTCTCAGAGAGACCCTGAAGGACTGACTGAAGCATCCCGGGTCCCCCTGGGACAGCTTCCTTCCTCACAAGGAATACGTCGGAAATGCCAAACAGCATTGAAGCACTTGCTTTCCTAAGGTAAACCATTCAGGACTAGCTCCTGCTAGAAATAAATTGTGGTTTGGGTTCTCCATCAAAATGTCATTGTTAACTTTGACTTGATAATATGCTCTTACGTATTGTTCCTACAGCCCTAAAAATGAGTAAGCTTTACAGAGAGGTCTGGTTCCGCTAAGCAATCAAAGCTTTTGAAGAAACTTTTTGAAAAATGATTGCCTTAATTTATACTCCTTAGCTGCACTGAGGCTTCTCATTGAATGGTCTCATTAAGGCCAAAAGAGGACATTGGTTACTCAGCATGACACTAAATTAGACCTTTTCTGTACACCTTTGAATGTAGACACAAAGTTCTGACTGAGTGAATCACTTTCCCAAACCCCTGGTTTCACTGGTCCTGGGGAAGATTTGGTTCTGGCAATTTGAAGGCGAAATTTCTCAAGAATACCTTTTGCAGTCCTGCTGCACTCTCAATTTTCACGACTCACCAGCTGAGGTTGGAGAGTGGCTTGATTTTCCAGCCTGACTTTTTACTCAAGAAAAAAACATTTTTCAAGTGTTTTATGAAAGAAAAAGGACAGTAAAGAGACAACATTAACATGTTTTAGGAGACCAATACCTCCTGCTTTATAACTTCTCTCATTTTAGTGCAGGCACACAGAGAACATATTTTTACCCATCTGGTTGATAGCCTCCTTCCTTTAAATTGGGCTTTTTTTTGCTTCTCTTGACTGGAAGTTTAGAAGAGGAGACTACATTCACTTGAAAAGGCCACTTAAATATGTAAGAGTTTTATCAGCAGAAAGCCTTCATTATTGGAAACACATGACTATGAGCTACTAAAGAGACACAGAGAAAACGCAAGAGACAGAAGGTGAGGATTACTGTTACGCTGCCTATTAGTGATACTTAAAGGGTGGGGAGGCTAGAGGAAATTTAAATAATGTTCTATCTTCGGCAGCATGCATGCTGTGTAGGGATGGAGCAAAGGTATGCAACTTAAAAGCTGTACAAACTGGTGCAGAAACGAAACCACTTTTCCTACTTAGTGTTTTATGGCTGCTTCTTTCCACTTCATTTTATAGCCTGGCAAGGTAGATAATTCCTTGGATCTTCTCTGTCATCCCATACCAACATTTTTTTTGTTTAAACCCATACTCATATAATACTCCTTACTCCCATTTTTGCCTTAGGGTTTTAGAGGTGTTTAGCTTTTGTTGTCCTCTTTTTGTAATCAAAAGCACAGTCACACCTTACATCACAGTAAGTGTTGCGTTGGACATACACGCACACAGCGTAGCAAAGAGAAAGGTGAGATTTAGGGCAAAGGGACAGGCAGCAGACAGTGACTTTCTGATTCCTCACTCTGCCAGAGGTAGGATTGCCAACCTCAGACAATTCATCTAAAATCTGCAACTGATTCTCCCGTTACGTAAAGTAAGGCAACATGAAGGTAAAACCATTATGCCTCCAGACTATGAAGGCTCTCTATATTCTATTATTATCAATATTGATATGTGGTGTGGCATTAAACTTACAAATATCAAACGGGATTTTTTCATAGAGTATAAATAATTAGCATCGCTTTATTTCAGCTACGACATCTGTTAGTTCTTTTTTGCTAGTATCTTCTTCCTACTTTTTATGCTGCAGAGTCAGAGAAGAGACCCATTAAATGACATAACATGCTTAATTTCATGACCTGGGGTAATTTCATTAAAAGTAAGAAAAAGAAAAATGAAGGTTGAACATCAGGACAGCAGGTAAAGAAGTGTCATTAAAAAAATCCCCCAGGGTATCCATCATTTGGGAGTCTTAAAACTAGTCTGGAAAATTGACTTCAATGTCTATTCTAGGAACCAACTCTGCTAGCTTAGACAGGATGGGCTGGAAAAACTTCATCACTTTGTTTCCCTGTTGTTTGCTGTGTCATTCTCTGAGACACGACCAGGCAAGTTCTTTCTGTTTGCAGCCGAGGTCTAGTTAAGCGACATGGAAAATATCTTTCCTTTTTTACAATGATTATTTCCAGCTCCCATCAAGCCCGTTACAGCTGCTGTGAAGACCCCAAAGCACGAGCAAGCTCAAGGGGTGGCTTAGAGCCAGCAGAGAGCTGAGAGTGGAGAAATCCCTCCCTGTCTCCATACCGGGGAGAATATATTTCCTGACACTCTCTCGCTAGAGCCTGCTGACTTCCAGAATTACCAGAATTTGTCTTGAGAATATTTATAACAAAAAGCTTTGTAACAACATCTCTGTCTCGGTCATAGTAAATGATACAACAACAGCTGTTTCCTCCCAATTAGTTGCATTTAATGGTGCCCTGAATGGGATGCAGAGGCAGTTCCTTAAAATGAAGATGTCAGAACTAATGGAGTGAACTATAGCAAGGTGTGATTAATTCTCTGGCAAACATTTTTCTTTATTAGGGTGCTAATTAGATTACTTTCTGAATTCTCACTTAATAAAAATATTAAAATTTGATATTTATCTACTGCCAGATACTAATAGCTGGCACGTTAACTAGAACTTTCCTAGAGCTGTACTTTATCTGTTTTTGTTAGCTCTGAGCTTCGCCACAGTCAGAGTGGGCTCAGACAGGCTTTATGCTGATTTCAGCATTGCACTGTATAGTAGTCGTAACACTACGTATTAGTACACCAGGGTGCCAAGAAAATCAGAGCCCTATTATGCTAGGTATCCTTTTACAGAGAAGTGTAGAGCCCTAAAGAGCTACTATCTAAATTGAAGCCAGACAAAAAAAAAAAAAATGAGAGAATGTATAAAAGTCCGTGCTTTGTGGAGTTAATCCAACAAAGAAAGTAAGGCAACAGTAAAGGTAGGAATCAAAATACACAGAGCAAGGCTTTGAGTTCAGGTCAACTGTCCTGTGTCCTAGACGGATACCCTGAGGAAAATGGTAACGCGGCAGGTTACTCAGAGGTTGCATTCACACTGAACTTTCTAATATTATTTGATGGTGGAGAATTGCCTGGGTGCAACTCGAAACATGGAGACAAGGAGGGAGCCAGCAGCTGGACATTGGTATCTCCACTGAGATGCCTGAAGAGGGAAGCGGGTTTGCACAGCTGAGGGCAGAGTCAGGTTCTTAAATCTGGTTTCAGCAGTAAGACTGATAAAAGCTATTAATTATTGAGCAAAAAGAAAGAAAAGTAGAAAAATGGACTAATGGCACTTGCTTCCTTTACTCTTAAAATGCAGTGGCAAAATTCTTAAATCTTTAGATGAAAAGCTTCTGCCCTTTATGCCTGAAAGTTGCAATATAACACTTCCTTGTCGTCTGTGTCACAAGTTATATCAATAAAATGTTTCCAAAAAATCCTTATTCCAATGTTGTCACATCTGAGGGACCTGTGAGCCCACAGAGATGTCAGCAGAAAGTGCATGCTTGTATGTGATCTCCTACAGGCTTACTACCAGCGAACACAAACCTGTTCTGTTGCTCCCACAATATACTGTTTTCCAAATGTGGCACATGTGGCACATACCTTATAGCACCTCAGTAATGCATTTAGAAGAACTATTACCACACGGGCATAGCCCCAGTTTGACATTTACACTGTAGCTTTTGTAAAAGCTCGCACAGGTATGATTGATTTTTTTTTTTTTTTTTTAAAGGCAAGTATTTAGACATGGTTCAGAAACTGCTAGGAATCCTGAACAAGATCTTTTGTATATGTTGCTGATGAACCAGCTGAAAAAAATTTGATATTTCCCACAATTACTGGGAATATCTTCACTGAGTAGACACACATCAGAGCTGAACAGCAAAAGTGAAATAGAGGAGAAGAGCAACATTGGAGGATTATAAGTGCTACCAGTGTTTCATAATTATCACTCTCCTAATCAAATTTTGCCTGATAAAATTTTAACCTAAAAAAAAGGTTCTCTGAACTGTCACTGGAGCCAATTCTTTTGTGTTGCTTACGAATTTCAGAAGTAGCAATGTATTCTCAAGTGTCAGCAGCTAATAAATTACAGATATTGATATTCATCTCTGCATATCGGGGGGGGGGGGTGAGAAAAGTATATTTTGGATAGAAGCTTCTTCTTCTTCTACCTAGTACTCTCCCGGTCACATGGATCTTTTTCACAAAGACATTAATTTTTGTCTAATCTGCAGCTCGTGTAGATCACCATAGCTTAATTTTCTTTTATTTATTGATGATCTGATTCAGGTGCCAACTTGCAATACAATATATGCAATTATATTTCATTATTTACATTGCTAAGAATGTTGAGGAGATGTTAATTCATTAATAATTATTGTTATAGTACTAATTAACGTAATACCACCAGCTATACCTAAGCACATTCATTTTTATCTAGAAAGAAGAGAATCTGTCTAAGAATTTTCCTGTTATAAGGAGTGAGGGTATAAATATTTTAAATATTTCTACAAAAAAGCTTTTTTTTTTTTTTTTTTTTTTTTTACCACAAAGGTTTGCCATGTTTGCTCTAAACCAGGCTCTCCCTGTTGCCTTGTCTGGTGTCACTGCAGGTATGCAAATATATCCCAGGCAAAGAAAGAGCTCATTATTTCTGAAAGAGAGAAAAGGAAAGGGATTTACTAGTTTCAGGTCAAGCCAAGCCAAGCCTGAAAGTGCGTGTAGGTTTTCCTAGGTCATCTGCTGGCCCTGTGGGACATATTAAAGTGCCACTTTGTGAGAAATTGAAAAGCCATATATATACATCTGGTGTTATTGATTCCCAAAATGGAGTGAGCTGTTTAAAACAGACTGTGAAGCTGCAGCGATGATGGAAAATGCTAGTCGAGTCTCCCATCGTGGCTGGGAGTTAAATGCCATTATTATGTTGTTACTGAATGGGAGAGGGCTGAAGTGCAAAAAATCCAAAGTACATGTCAGTCCAGAATAATTAGGAGGATGAAAGCTGATGCCTTGATGCAGGAAGCTGCGGTGAAACTAAAATCAGGTTTTTCTTGTCAGATGACAGACAATGAAAATAGTTCTGAGAACAATTTAATGATAAATATTTGGGCCAGGAAAAATGTGGTTGATTGATGGCTTCTACAACCAACTCTGCCCATACAACCCTGAAAACCTCGAATAATTACAGCAGGGTTTAAGGAGCTAGTCCATCTCCACTCTTGTCTCAGAGAGCAGAAACTGTGGGCCAGCCTCCGTAACGTAAATATAATCCGTTACGTGATGTATGATACGCGTACGGAGAACCAGATGGTAAATACGATAACCTTAAATGGCTACAGCCAGGACTCGTAAACCTCACCTCAGACCTTCTCCAAACTGCGAAAGCTGCATGAGCTGAGCCGCGAAACGCAAACCCGGCGAGATCCACCGTAAGGGAGCGGGGATTGGAGAGCCAGCAGCCTGCCAGGGGCTGAGACATGGTCCAGAACGGGAGAAAATGAAACAGCCCCGAAAAGCTGGGGAGGAGGTGGCGATGGAGTGGGAGAGGGAAGTCCTGACACAGAAAGTCAGAGAAGGAGGAAAGCAAAAACTTTTGGGGGGGTGAAGGAAACGAAGGCCTTTCTCAGGAAAAGTGTAAGAGAGTTTCCAGTAGTTTATTTTTGCTGAGCAGACAGAGAATAACTAAGGCAGAATATTCACAGGCAAGCATGTTGTTTCAGCTATAAATAGTTTACGTTCCCTATTTTCTTTTTGAATCCAAGCAAAACATTGATAATTTCAACAAAAATATATATTATATATATTTATATTAAAATCTGAAAAAATCAGGATCAATTTCTTTTAGCAATAAACTTCATCTTTTATTCTCTCATGACATTTGTACCAGGTTACACAATATAGTGTGTACTACCATGGGCATGCCATCTTTTTCTCTGTTATAAAGCATAATAACTTTTGTTCTGTTATTAAATTCATTAAAATGTGCAGCTTAGCATTTTTAAACATTGTGTTTTCTATATCACATTATTTTCTGCCTGTCGTGATGAAACCATTTAGCCCTGTGACACTCTGATTAAGGAAAAAATAATAATCTTTCGGTGTACTAATTAGAGGAACAGCTGCATTACTATGAAACCATTTTTCCTTGATACTGAAAACAGCTGCTCCTGCTCAGCTCCTACATTATGTCATAACGTGGCATGTTTTGTCATACTGTACCTATCACTGAGGTTTTAACTAACGCTTTTCATCTTTCATCTCACCTTTATGGCAGACGACGGCACGCAGTCGTTTACAGTGGTTCTGTTGTTAAACTTTGGTAACCTGCTGACATTTGAGCCCTGATTTATACAGCTGAGGACTTGGCCTTTTCTTTTCATATGCAATAACCTCAATATTACTCTCTTAAATCACCCAGAGAAAGAGGTAATGCGAGGAACATGTTTGCAGATATAGCAACGGTCTTTATTTTGATTTTTTAAACAATTTGATTTTGCGCAAAGCTATATTCTCTTTGCATGTATTCATAATTAATGACAGTCAATTGCTCTTTCTTTTCTGCCAAGGTTATTTTGAACGGCACATAGGTTCAAAAAGTTTCAGCAGAGAACTTTTATAAGCACTCTTGGGTCACCGATGACAAGATCGCTGTATAATTCTAATACATTATCTTACAAGCTGTCCCTTGATGTCTCCACTATAGTCTAAACACTGTCTGCTTTGATTGCTTCTATTTACAAATGGTCTCCGCTGTTCCAAAGTTTAAATACGTTCTACATGCCTGGATTTAATTTATTCCAATAAATGAAACTTTTCAATAAAAGCTGCCCTTTGAGTTACAAACACACCAGGATAATCCAAAGTCAAATGAAGTTTTGTGTGCGTGCTTCTGAGCGGAGAACATCATCCATCACACGCAGCGTAAGCTCGTAGACCCACGAGGCGGTGGATGGCGATCCCTGGGAGATAGAAAGACTTGGCAGGGTAGTTAGCAGGAGGGCTCCGAGGCCCTTCCTGCAGGAGATTCGCAGCCGTCCCGTGAAAGGGAGAAGCGTGCAGACACCCAGGAGAGTTCGGCGCGGTTCGACGGCTCAGCGGCTGACGGGCGACTGACAGCCGACCCTCGAGTCCCGAGCGGCACCGCCGACCCCCCTCTCTCCCCGGCTTTTATCATTCCCGTGCTGCGGGAGCCCTCATTCCTCCCTCCTTTCTTTTATCTCGCTGCTTGGACATGGGACAAATTTGACCGACTGAGGTGGTGGGGGGTTTTTTATCTCCTGCGTGCCCAGCAGGTTGGATCCATGCCCTTGGCAGGGTGGGGCTAGAAAAATTATTTTAGGAGTAAGGCGGTTTGAGGATAATTTTCCGAGTAAAGCGTTTTGTGTTGCCTGGATGAAATAATCCCAAAGGGAGCTTATTAGGACAATCTTTCAGTTTTCTAACAGTAAGGATGGCTAAAAGCTAGACTAGATTGCAGAAAATATAGATTTATCTCTGAAGTAAAGGCTTTCAAATATGATTAAATAAACATCTACCAGTAATGCTTTCAGGACAGGTGACCCTGGCTTTTGTTAGTGATGGACTGAATAGATGTGTCACATCTTTTCTTCCTTTTAGTTATTCTTTGACAGTTTTTTCCAGTTTTTTAATACCAATTCCGACACTTAAATGAATTCCAGTGGGCCGGATTTTGAAACTTTTCAGTAAGATGAAAAAAAATACACCTGCATTTCCCTGACTGTGCTGATAGTTTCTTCAAGTTGACTTGCAGGACATTAGTTCAAAGGTACCTTTACAATAGAAGCAGCAAAATTTTCCAAGTCTTCAACACTTTCAAAAAGTAAGTCTACTAATGTAGCAAGTATTAGTAGATTTTCAGTAGGAGCAATTAAGAACCTGCCTACGCAATAGAAAAAAATGCAACAGCCAAACTTACTTGGTGGCTTACAAGGTAGTTATGAGCTTTTGGTGGAAACACCTTTGTGCAGTAGAGAGCTATTTACTATGACATAACTTCAAATGTCGTTGACTTCAGCGGTTCAAATTTGTGGACTTTGCCTTTTCTTGAGTGCCCCATACCGTGAGCTGACTATGAAGACTGAATGGTCAAATTCTTGCAAGTGCCAACACAGTAATGTGGCACCTTACTGCACGTTGCAGTGCTGCTGACATCGCCACGGTTTCTCAGGGGACCAGCACAGATATGGTTATACAAAGAACTAATTTTTAAAATATTATCATTTTGCCTGATACATGCCTTCATCTGAATTGTATTTCTAGGTGACTGTTTTACTGTCTTGTTTTCTTGGGCTGCAGTGTCACATAGTATATTGCATAGCCCTTTACATTACAAATAATATGCAAATAGAGATGTATGAATTCAGAGGATTTTGAATTCACTGCTTTTGTACTTGTGTGTTTTGGTAACTGACTTCCAGATAATAACAAAAACAACATTGAAAATATTTTTTTAGCTTAGGTGAAGTGAAAGACTTGTCCTTTCCATAGTTTTCATAAAAATGATGCCGGTTACTGCATAGCTGCCTGTGACACTGTGTACTGCGGTACGTGAGGTAAGTGGGGATGGCACACAAAGTCAGCCACGCACTAAAGCAGAGATGTTCAAAAAAGACACGGTGTGCTGGGAATTGTGTCTTCAGCACTTGTTCAATACTCTTTTCCTCTCCTCCAAGTAAAAAATTATTTTACCTTTATGAAATCATTGTAATTAATTCCTACGCTAACTGTTTCATCAGAGGGAATTGTGTTCTCTGCTCCTTCGTGCACCCCTCCGAAGATAAGAGGGTATGCACAGTCCTCTACCAACCCCTTCAGCTAAAGAAAAAGTTGTTTCTCTTCTGTTTCACAGTCCACACATATATGCTTTTCAGGGACAACATAATTAAATACACGTTGCTTATTGTTATCTCTGGGTAAGGGAGAGGCTTAATAGCTGCTAATGAAAAACGACGTGATTTTTTTTCCCTTGGGCATACTGTTATTGCTTTGCTGGTCTGTCAATCAGACTTGTCCTTAGGAAAATTTTTTGTCTATAGCTTTTCCAAAAATACAGAGACAAGTCAAGTCATATAGCTACTATAATACTTTGCCAGTGCCATTAAGTTTTTTATTCAGAAAAAGGATGATAAAATTTGGGGGAAAAATCCCAAGCTACTAATTTCAAAGTTTTACTAAGTGAAATGCATTCATCTTTTTTAAAAATTTAATATTAAACAACTTCAAACTTTTTAGAAGCCCAGAACAAGTGCAGGTTTTAATTTCACAAGAAAACCTTTAGTTTTACTTTTTAGTTCAAAAGGTTTTAAAACCCTTTTGTTAAAGCAAGTCCAAAGTGATTTCCCCTGATTTTTCAGAACTGGTAGCTAAACAAAAAATCAGTTCATACTATTCCTGGGTTATTTGAGGAGCTCTTTGTTGTTACTTTTACTCTTCCAGTTTCATTCTCCTGTTTTGAGTAGCTGTTAATTATTTTATCAAAAGTCGAAACAGACCTTAGCAACATGAAAGTAATAAAGAAATTCAATGGATTGCATTCACTCAACAGAGTAAAATTTCTGAAGCCTGAAAAGTTCCTGCACTGGAGAGTGAAAGGCCACTAATAACCTATTGTCCTTGAGAGCAACACTGAAAATAAAGAGGAAAAAAACACTTTCTTTGCTGCAAAGTGGTGTTTCATTTTCCGTCTCCTGTATATACTGCAGCAGACACATATATAAAAAAAACAAAAACAAAAAAAACCCAAAAAACCCCCACACCAAGGAGTGCTCCCTAACAAGTTAAGAAGATCTTTGAAGAAGAAAGCATACATCTTTCATTATGATCCTGTTGTGATAAACCTTTAGTCCTATTCTTCTTCAAGGGCTTGCGAGTGATACTTGAAGCCCAATAAAAGTGAAGACTTGCTGATTTGGTTGGAGTTTAAAAGGAAAAGAAAGATCTGGTGTCAGTTGTATCACCTCGCTGTCAAGGTTTACATCCTTTTCTGTAAATATTGGAATATTTAGCTAAAGTCTAGTCACGTGGGGTTTTTTTTCTATAAATCTAGTGTGTAAAGATAAACTTTACTTTGTAAAATTTGTAATTCATTCTTAATGAAGGTACTGCTTTGCTTGGCACACAGCCTAGAACAAGGACTACGAAATGACTTTGAATGTGCATAAGTGACATTGCACATTTCGCAAACTTCATACATCCTTCTTGATCTATTGCCTTTTGTCATCTGGGGTCTCGTCCTGAAGCCCTTACTAAGGGAAAATTCTCTCTGTCTTTAAAGCTAAGCAAAGTCTTTCTGAATAAA
The DNA here is from genome assembly GCA_025311575.1 of Elanoides forficatus. Classification (NCBI taxonomy): domain Eukaryota; kingdom Metazoa; phylum Chordata; class Aves; order Accipitriformes; family Accipitridae; genus Elanoides; species Elanoides forficatus. Next base: position 39,260,593 of record JAOBAS010000083.1, read on the forward strand.
TCACCTGAGCTTTTGGTGTCATTGATCACTGAACCGAACTTCCCATTCATGGCGGACTTTTTGGTACCAGGAGCACGGTACCAAGCTTTGCTGCTTGGCATCGTTACCGCTGCATTTTCCAAGCCCTACTCGCATTTGCTGTGTCTTTGCTAATTCACTTTATCATTTCACTGCTTGGCTTTTCCAGATTAAGTAAGCTTACAGCAACTGGTTTAATCTCTATATTTGAATATTTAAACCATTTGTCCTACCCAGGATTTTCCTCTTATTATAAAAATTACTATCAGAAAGAAAGAATGTCAGAAGCTAAAGAGAAAATAAAATAATTGAAGGGGTATTTTACCTTTATTGAAGCAGCTTAAACAAATGCAGTATCTTGCTCTTCCTGACATAAAAGGTTTATATTGTTTAAAGTAGGAGCGAGATTCTCGTGGGTGTAATCGAGGGACTGTGAGCCCAGGCAGCTTTCCTATTCAAAGCATCTGAGGAAGTCATCCTCGATTTTTAAGTAATGTGAAGTACTATTAGTGTCTGATGGAAATAACGAAGAGGATAATCAGATGTCGGGTTGTAGAAATGGATAGAAAAGTCCAAGAAGCTTTTCTGAAAGCTATGCTAAGTTTTCTTCAGATGTATTAATAACAAAACCAAATCATTTCATTATAAGTGTTATTATTGCAGGAACTATCATACATCTTTCTTTAGCTGTTATATCACAATTATTTGAAAGCAAAAGTGAAGAGCTGCAAATTAACAAACTTCAATTATTGTTTTTAAACTGCAAGACTTCTTCCCTTCTTGTCTGAGAGATGTAGCAAATTTTTGAAAAGCTGACAAATAATTTTCTCTATGCTCTAAAATCAAAGCAGCTTTCACATTATTTAAAAAATGCAAGTGACGTACAGCAATTTTTGTAATGTTACTCCTATTGACAGTAACTTCCAAATTTACAGTCTAACAAATTACCATTTTCTCCCCTTGATTCATTCTAACTTCTCCCAAAAGTTTTGTCTGTATTTCTCCGAGGATGGATGTGTGTGTACCTGGAGTTGAGATGAAGAGCCCGACATCAAAGTTCAGCACCTGACCATGCCACAGCCTATTTGATATGAACTTGAACGAGTCTCCCTGCACCTCAGCTCTGTGTCTGTGAAAGAGGCTGGTGATAATTTTTCTTCCACATGTTTTATCTCTTCATTCAGTCCGCGAGATCGAGTGTCAGTATATGTCCCATTAAGAAGCAGAGCACCTAGCACAGGAGAGCCTAAATTGCCGATCACTCTTTCAAAAGCAGTAATACAAAGAGATTCGGCATTAGATTAATAAATGTAATGTGTCCCAAAATGAGGGAAATAATTTCCACAGTAAGCATCTTCATTTTCCTTGGGAAACTTTACAGGGACATTCAGAGGCACTGATGAGCGATAGAAGCAATGCTAAAAGACCAATAAAATAGATGAAAGTCAACATAGACAGATGCCAGCAGGTCACTTTAGATGGTTTTGTTTAAATTAAAAAGAAATATGAAACAATTTAAAACTGGCCTTTCTGCTAGATAATTCTTTAGCAAATTGATTAGTAATCTCACAGGTTACCCTTTTATTTGCCTTAGTAATTTACAACTCATATCATCCATCTACCACCAACGCATATAAGATTAGCAGCTACCACAAATCAGTGGCTAGATAAGATCACAGCGTACTTGCTCATTTTTAAAAAAATGCACAAAAGTTGACAAATTCGAGGTTCTGGGGTAGGGCTGGGGTTGAGGACAGACTGCTCAAGGACTGAGATGCTTCTCAAAGGTACAAAATCCTTGCACACTAATATCGTAGAGTCTGAGAACTCAATACAGACTACTTATATTTTAAAAATTACCCAGTTCCAGGTCCAAGAAGAAAAATAAAATAAAATGTAATAGAGGCAATTTCAACTGTGAAATGTGAGCGAGCGGGTGTAAACAGTTATAGAAGTGCAAGCTTCGGTTGGTCTGAAATGAGATTCCTGAGGGCTTAATCCTGACCTTTCCTGTTTAAACATATACTATCCTGACCATACTTATGAATATATTTATGGCATATGTATTCATACTGTTTATGTACTCAGAGACTGATCTTCCAGTCTCAGAGACCGATCATCCGGCAGTGTTATCATTTTTCTTCCCAGCCAAAAAAAACCAACCCAACTGTCAGAGTTCAGAAGTCAGCAGATATAAAAGATCGATACCTTTTTTTAGAACTAATTGCCAATAAAAAATAAGATGTATCCACTGCCTGGCATATACTTTAAATGCCCCTAACTCTTGAGTATGCAGAGTAATAGACTTCTCAGCTCGTCAGAATATTAAGCCTTATTCTGCAGCACTGCCTACCCAGAATTTGCACAAGATGAGGCTGAGATGTAGCTGCATGCTGACACGTTCTCAGCTAAGTCCTAATCTTAAGTTTTGCTGAACAACCTCCTGCAGCCTTCAATTACCACTGCAGAACTTTGAAATTGGATCGCTGATGGCTTTTCTGACGAGGAGAACATGATGTGATTTTTATTGTACACAGCCAGCTATAGAGTGCCAGGTTATACTGTAACCAGTTTTAATACTTATTTTTAATTATAACTTTGCAGTAAGGAGTAGCGATCAATAAAGTAGTCTCTTTTGTCTGAGTTCCACAAGAGACAATGACCGTTACTCCTCTAGGGAGCATTTCACTGCCTGTCATGGTAATCGGTCGTGTGATCTCTCCCTGTCCTTATCTCGATCCAGGAGCTGTTGTTAT